>CM056462.1:1316076-1401349 GCA_029783895.1 Triplophysa bombifrons | reverse complement strand
AATAAAAAATGATAATTCTAATTGATTGACACAGTGTTGAAGTATTTACTATAAATTATTTATCCGTTTGCACTTGTAATCTTAAATGAAATACGTTAAGCTCCTCCCACTCTGGAAACGAGCTCTCTTCACTTCTGGCCACGATCAGAGCCATTGAGAGAGAGAGTCGCGTCAACTCCGTTGACTCCAATGGATTATATTTTTCACAGCAATGGCGTTTCATGGAGGCTCTCAATAGTTCCCGGAAATTACTAGTAACGCATGTAGCTGTGACTAAACAGACCGACTGAGGTAAACTTCTAACCAAGGTGTGAGTTATTGGTACCAGACCAACACTGAATAAGCACAGATTTACACACATCATTTCCCCATCGCAGGATTCTTTATCACCCATGTTCGGTTTGGCAGAATTCCTCCGTCTGTTGACACAGTCTGACATTTTCCATACAGCCTCTTCACTGATAGTGGACGTATCCTCCCGTATGCTTCAAGTTGGATGTTCCGCAGAACACATATCTTGTGTCTTTTGTCACAAACGAACATAAATTAACGACTCAATGAGGGTTTCAGTCAGATAACAGCTGCTCTCAGAAACAGAGTTTATAAGACAATCCTGCAAACAGAAGTGCTATTGTCAGATGTCTTTGTGGGCATTCTCATTAGTAGCCGTCTTTATGCATGCTTGACGTTTTGCCTGAGGCTTGTGAGCGTCATCAGAGCAGATCTGTGCTGACTTCCTGTCTCCAGCCCTCAGGTTGATAAGCATTTCCTGCTGAGTCTCATTCATTCATGAGTAATCGAGCGTTTACGTTCCTGACCGAATGTCTTAAACAAAAGTTGTCATGTTACCTAGGTTGAACGCGTCCTTCCGAAGTTAATTTCAGATGAGGATTATCCCTTCAGTCTGATGTTTAGCACACAGCAGAGGACACAACACGTATTAACGTTACCATCAACTAAATTATATAACAAAACTGTGTACACTTTTAAAAATAAGGATGCTTCACAGTGCCATAGAAGAACCTCTTTTGTCTAAATAGTTCAATAAAGAACCTTAAACATCCGAAGAACCTTTCGGTTTCACAAATGCTTCTTTGTGGAACCAAAAATGGTTCTTCTATGGCATCACCGTTTGCCTTTATTTTTAAGAGTGTAAATGCAACATTTCTCCTCTCATATAAATATATATATAAATATTTTTTATTTGCGTTGTTTTGGACCGTTAGAGTCTCACAGCTGTATGATGAACAACGCTTTCCTTATCTTTGTGTTTCCCATTATTACTCATTGCTGTGAATTCCTCTCTTTGAGCGGTGAGATGCTTCGAGATGTTGGTGGTGCAGGTCGAGTTTGTGCTTCTTTAGTGAGCGTGTGTTGAGTTCCTCCAGGTGGCTTTGATATGTCCTGCCCTCCCCTGAGGCCGCGCTCCACCTCCCCCGTGTGAAACAGCTGCAGAGGGTGACGGGGGGATTACTGAGGGTCACGGCTCAAATCTCTCATTTTATATCCAAACATTAATTCCACATGTGTAGAACTGGCTCTGGGTCAGTGTGCAGAGGAACATCCTTCTGTCGCTGACGGACCGCTGTCCTGTAGAGTTCCACTCAAACGCACCTGAATCAACTCACACATGTCTTCAAGATCACTTGAGATCAACAGGCAGGTGTGTTTGATCAACTTTGCAGGACATTGAGCGCTTTGAATATGAAAAAGAAACACTGTTTTCCCATATTTGGTTCCATGTGTTGATGGACAGTCTTGCCCTTCCAATATGGCGGCACTGTCAATTTAAACTTCAGTGGCCAAAATAAAATTCCTCCACCTCGGCTGTTTCATGTCTGCATCAAAACTGAGCAAAATGAGTTAGACTATGAGCTTTAGTGCTTGTTGAAAACTTTTGGTATGTGTTTGTCTTAACATTGAAGAATAGATGTTGTGTAATGTGAGCTGGTGTTGACACGACTGCAGATGACCCATGAGAATGAGAAGAGTTCTGTCAGGTTCCGTCGGAGTATCTGAGGTGTCTTCCTGCTGTTTGAGGATCAATCCATCAGAGCTTTGATCCCTCATGCGTCTCTTCAGGACTTCCCGTCTTAAAAAGACACACCAGATGAGAGAGATTTTCTCTGTGCACTTTAGTTAGTTTAGTTTAAAGGTCATGAAATGAGGACTTCTTTTGAACAGGTCAGAGGTCTTTTTTCACATGTAGTGGTGTGATTGAGAAAAGATTGTTTTTTGTTTGCAAATTCAGTACAGATTCTTTATAATAACGATAATATAGAACAAATATACAGCTGTGGAAAGAATACTAGACCACACCAAATATCCATTTCAAATCAGCATTTCCAGATGCGTGGACATTCCAGTCCAGTCCAGTGTCCAGTGGCATAAAGTCATCCAAAAGCTCACAGCATGACAAGACACATGAAAAGTGTCATAAAAATCCAGATTATCACATAAAAATGATAATTCATGAAGTTTTCCTAAATACATACTTTCGTGTTGCTTAAAAGTGTACCTGAACTTGTTTTCTTTGCAGTGTTTCAGGTCAAATTCAGAGCATCTTTTCTGTTATTTTCACCTGTTTGTCCAGTTTTCATTCTCTGCAAATAATTGCAAATAAAAAGATAATTTAAAAAAATAAAAGATTTTGATTTGAAATTTGGTAGAAATCTTGTTAGTTGTCCTCAGACTAAAACAAAAATGATCATTTTACCTAAACGCATACCTAGAAAAGCAAATTGAGGAAAAACTGTAATGGTGCTTTATAAGTGCTTTCTTAATTATTTCCCCGGCTGTATATCTCACAGACATGAGATGCACCTGCACTTATAGAATATGTTTCCACAAGGTCCTGTAGTTCTCAGGTGTGTGTTCAGGTTCATACATGTCATGTTAAACATATAATTATGGGGGTTTGCCGGAGGTGACGTCACTCATGGTTGTGTTTTGCTGTATGGGGATGGTTTTATCTTTATTGTGTGTTGTGAAATCTGTTGTACAGATGGATTGAATTTTCTTTATTGATACTGTTCTGTCCAGATTAAATTAATGAAACACTATCGATACTTGTTACCAGGTTTGTCTCAGAGAGGAAATATTTAATCAGATTGTCAGTAATGATTTATTTGATAAACTCAGTCTCATGTTTCTCCTGAAACTGATTATAGGAGAAATAAAAGAGAATCAAACAATAGTTTAAAGATTATGGATGTGTGAAATGAATGTAGATTGTTGATTTGGATTCTTTTCCTAGTTTTGAGCCTGTGTTGTCAACTCGTGTCATTATAAACTTTTACTGCTTGTCATGAGGTTGCATTCCAGTTAAAGTGATGCTTTAGAAGCTCCCTGCAGTTTTACTGTAAACACACACACACACACACCACACATCATCATTATGACAGTAAGATCACAGAGAGACGGCACACTGTTTGTGTTTATGAGGCGTCAGGTGAATGATGTTTGTCTGTTCACATGCATCATTATTTTGTGTCACACCTTCATTGAATCGATGATGATGATGTTGTGTTTTTCTCAGGTCAGTACCAATGGCTTCATATCACTGGCTGAACCCACGGCTGAATCTGAGTATCTGAGGAAAATGCCAGCGGAGTTCGGTATGATCGCAGCGTTCATGTGCCATCTGGACACCAGCGATGGATTGGGTAAAGTCTATTTCCGGCAGGACAGAAGTCCAGACGTCCTGCGGCGAGCCGCTGGTCATATTTCCCGTGCGTTTCCCTCTGATGACGAGATCGAACCCCTTCACCTCCTCATCGTCACCTGGGAACACGTGACGCCTCAAGGTGCAACAGGCAGAGGAGACGAGATTCAAAACATGGTATGAAGTCTTCAGAATCTTAGATTTAACGCTTTCAAGACTAAAACACAGTAAATCAACTTCTCCATAAATCCAACTTTTGCAGAGAAATACGTTCCAGCTTGTCGTGGCGAACATGGAGTCGGCATCTTACGCCATCCTTCTGTACCCTGAAGAGGGTTTGCAGTTTGTCTCTACACCCGTAGATGATGAACATCGGCTCGCTCAAGTTGGTTTCAATGAAGGGTTGATCTCAAGCTGGTTAGGGTGGTCTAATACTCAGGGTTCATACTATCAGATCACAGACGAGAGCGAGGAGTCTGTCAGAGCGCTCACACAGTAAGTGCTCAAAAATATCTGCATTCAATTTTCTTTTATTTTTAAGAATGGCCACATCAGATGCTCCGTTTCCTTTTGAAATGTGAACATGTTCTCTCTCGTTTTCAACCCTTCAGAAAAACCAACTCGGGCACACGTGGGGTTTGGGTCTATGAGATTGGCACGTCTCCATTATTCAGCTCCATCACACCCGGGTTGATGACATCAGAGGTGACATCAGAAGAGATGACGGACACAGAGACGGCCGCCCCTGTCACCGAGACGTCTGCATCTCAAACCTTCACTCCGTTTGTGTTTTATGATGAATCTCAGACTCCCGAGCAGATCCCGTTTACAAGCTCGGTCACAGAAGAGCCGGTTTCATCCACTGAAGATCAGTCCGAGTCTCATTATCTACGACCACGCCGACCGCCTCTGTCACCACGACAACCACAGAACCCTGAGATTGTGGACGTGGATGAAGAGGATCTGAAAGTCAACGGTGAGAGGGAATTTGTTCATTCTGTGTTTTTTAACTACTTTTATGTTGACAGTAGTTATAATTGTACACAGTAATATTAAAAACAAATGAAAATGTTTAGGGATTAACTTTTATATTAATAAAAATATTCTACTTTAATGATCGGTCATATCGCATGTTTTTGTTTGACGCAGTGTTTGCATACAAGCACGAGACGTGCTCCAGTGGCACACACACGTGTTCAGTTTTTGCAGACTGCAAAGATTATTCCAGCGGATACTGCTGTCACTGTAAACCTGGTTACTATGGCAACGGCAAAGAGTGCGTCGCTGAAGGTACGAACACCGATGAAAGATGATAACCTTGCGATAGGATGTTTGTGCATGAATGCTTCTTTTCTAAATGTCCAGGTAAACCTCAGAGAATGAACGGGAAGGTGAACGGCAGAGTGTATGTTGGAAATTCTCCATCTCCTGTTGAGTTCTCCAACAATGACCTTCACTCGTATGTGGTGACCAATGACGGTCGAGCGTACATCGCTGTCAGCAGCATCCCGTCCAGCATCGGTCCGTCTCTTCAACCCCTTCTCGCTCTGGGAGGAAGCATCGGCTGGGCGTTCGCCCTAGAGCAACCCAACTATCAGAACGGCTTTAGCATCATCGGTAACACACTGTTTTCTTATCATTTCACGTTACGTTATGTTATGTTAAAGTTAGACATATAATTTTGATGTTATTTCACTTTATTGAATTATATTACTAGGTTTAATTACATCAGAAGTAACTATGATTAAATTACAGAAAAAATAAGAGTAATCCCTTACTTTACTTTTCGAGGGAAAAGTAATTATATTACAGTAACTAATTACTTAGCAGAGCATGTGAGCAAGCAAACGCTCGATCACGGGTAACCAAATCCCGCTCAGATTCCGCTCCGACATAAAATGTTTCTAGTAAGCCTAATTTTTTCAGTTTATAATAAACTTCTTGAACGAATGTCTCAGTTTAAATAGTAGGCTGATAGGTTTTTCAGTCCAACGTTCTGTGAAATTACAGCAACTCTGAGCGGATAGAGCGTACTTTTCCGAAAGGCGCACTCCGCTCCACGAGTGATATCAACGCTCCACGCTATGCTAAAAAGTCCAAGAGTTGATGTTTTTCATTCCTCTCGTGCCTCACACATATGAAATTCATCAGAGCATTCCTTCACCTTGTTATCGACTGGAAACACATGCTCGGCCTGGAGTTCTGCGATGTCTGGATTTTTCTGGAGCTCACCGTTGTTCTTTTATCCACAGGTGGGGTGTTCACCCGACAGGCCGAGGTGACCTTCCATCCCGGTAATGAGAAGCTGATCATCATACAGCAGTTCAAAGGCATCGATGAACACGATCACCTGCTGATCAGCACAGAGCTGGAAGGCAGGATCCCTGAGATCCCTCGAGGAGCCACGGTTCAGGTCGAGCCCTACAACGAGATCTATCAGTATTCCAGCAACTGTATGTGTCTCAATGTACACCAGAGCAGTTCTAGTGTAGAAAGATCACGTGAGATTTCTAATGTAAAGTCTGTTTCTCAGTGATAACATCGTCCTCGCGACGGGACTACACTGTTAACATGCCTGACGAGAGCGGGCACACGCGGAGCTACCTGTGGACGCAGACCATCCGATTTCAGAGCTGTCAGCACCAGGAGGTCTTGAGCTCTGCACCGCCCAGCCAACAGCTCAGCGTCGATCAAATCTTCGTCATGTATGACGCTGGAAACCAACTGATCCGATTCGCCATGAGCAACAAAATCGGCCCCATTCACAGTGAGCAAACGCCAGTTTCAGACATCGCAAAGGTTTTGAGGCGAATAAACACGGACTGAAGTTTTGTTTTGAACACGTCTGAGAAACTTGTGTCTAGCAGGAATGTTACAGTCTAAATGTTCTCATTTCAGGTGGAACTCCAGAGCAGAATCCGTGTTTCACAGGCAGACATGGATGTGACACCAACGCCGTCTGTCGTCCAGGTCAAGGGAAAGATTTCACCTGCGTGTGTGCCGCTGGTTTCAGCGGTGATGGACGTGTTTGTTACGGTATGGTGATGTTTTCCCGGCCTTCGTCTCTAATGTTCAGTGTGTATTTTCAGGATGAACATAAAAACATTCTCAGCACATTGACTTCAGACATCTGTGTCGAATTATCTGGAAGCTTATGTTGAGATTGATCGCAGTCTGCTTGTTGAAATGACGCTGTGAGGACATCAAAGAATCTGCTGGTTTCAGTCCAAACACACAGCGCCCTTGTATACACAGGGTTTCAATTCATGACATTGGGCCTCTGTGAAGAATTCGGGCCTCTGTGAAGAATTCAAGCCTCCCGGGCTTTCATCAGAACCACTCCCATCATGAACTTTGATATTCTCTCTCTCTCTCTCTTGTTTTTAGATGTTGATGAGTGTTCAGAAACCCCTCAGATTTGTGGACCTTATGCGATGTGCATCAACCAGCCTGGAAGCTTCCGGTGTGAATGTCTTGATGGTTTTCAGTTTGCCTCTGATGGACGGACGTGTGTTGGTAAGAGCACTGCTATGTGAATGTGTAGCACTGATCTACAGTATACAGTCAGGTCCATAAATATTGGGACATCCACACAATTCTAACATTTTGGGCTCTATACACCACCACAATGGATTTCAAATGAAACAAACAAGATGTGCTTTAACTGCAGACTGTCAGCTTTAATTTGAGGGTATTTACATCCAAATCAGGTGAATGGTGTAGGAACTACAACAGTTTGCATATGTGCCTCCCACTTGTTAAGGGACCAAAAGTAATGGGACAGCATAATAATCATAAATCAAACTTTCACTTTTTAATACTTGGTTGCAAGTCCTTTGCAGTCAATTACAGTCTGAAGTCTGGAACGCATAGACATCACCAGACGCTGGGTTTCATCCCTGGTGATGCTCTGCCAGGCCTCTACTGCAACCGTCTTCAGTTCATGCTTGTTCTTGGGGCAATTTCCCTTCAGTTTTGTCTTCAGCAAGTGAAATGCATGCTCAATCAGATTCAGGTCAGGTGATTGACTTGGCCATTGCATAACAGTCCACTTCTTTCCCTTCAAAACTCTGAATGGTGTAGGAACTACAACAGTTTGAATATGTGCCTCTCACTTGTTAAGGGACCAAAAGTAATGGGACAATTGGCTTCTCAGCTGTTCCATGGCCAGGTGTGTGTTATTCCCTCACTATCCCAATTACAATGATCAGAAAAAAGGTCCAGAGTTCATTTCAAGTGTGCTATTTGCATTTGGAATCTGTTGCTGTCAACTGTCAAGATGAGATCCAAAGAGCTGTGACCATCAGTGAAGCAAGCCATCATTAGGCTGAAAAAACAACAAACCCATCAGAGAGATAGCAAAAACATTAGGCGTGGCCAAAACAACTGTTTAGAACATTCTTAAAAAGAAGGAACGCGCCGGTGAGCTCAGCAACACTAAAAGACCCGGAAGACCACGGAAAACAACTGTGGTGGATGACTGAAGAATTCTTTCCCTGGTGAAGAAAACACCCTTCACATCAGTTGGCCAGATCAAGAACACTCTCCAGGAGGTATGTGTATGTGTGTCAAAGTCAACAATCAAGAGAAGACTTTACCAGAGTGAATACAGAGGGTTCACCACAAGATGTAAACCATTGGTGAGCCTCAAAAACAGGAAGGCCAGATTAGAGTTTGCCAAACGACATCTAAAAAAACCTTCACAGTTCTGGAACAACATCCTATGGACAGATGAGACCAGGATCAACTTGTACCCGAGTGATGGGAAGAGAAGAGTATGGAGAAGGAAAGGAACTGCTCATGATCCTGAGCATACCACCTCATCAGTGAAGTATGGTGGTGGTAGTGTCATGGCGTGGGCATGTATGGCTGTCAGTGGAACTGGTTCTCTTGTATTTATTGATGATGTGACTGCTGACAAAAGCAGCAGGATGAATTCTGAAGTGTTTCGGGCGATATTATCTGCTCATATTCAGCCAAATGCTTCAGAACTCATTGGACGGCGATTCACAGTGCAGATGGACAATGACCCAAAGCATACTGCAAAAGCAACCAAAGACTTTTTGAAGGGAAAGAAGTGGACTGTTATGCAATGGCCAAGTCAATCACCTGACCTGAATCTGATTGAGCATGCATTTCACTTGCTGAAGACAAAACTGAAGGGAAAATGCCCCAAGAACAAGCAGGAACTGAAGACGGTTGCAGTAGAGGCCTGGCAGAGCATCACCAGGGATGAAACCCAGCGTCTGGTGATGTCTATGCGTTCCAGACTTCAGACTGTAATTAACTGCAAAGGACTTGCAACCAAGTATTAAAAAGTGAAAGTTTGATTTATGATTTTTATTCTGTCCCATTACTTTTGGTCCCTTAACAAGTGGGAGGCACATATGCAAACTGTTGTAGTTCCTACACCATTCACCTGATTTGGATGTAAATACCCTCAAATTAAAGCTGACAGTCTGCAGTTAAAGAACATCTTGTTCGATTCATTTGAAATCCATTGTGGTGGTGTATAGAGCCAAAAATGTTAGAATTGTGTCGATGTCCTAATATTTATGGACCTGACTGTATATGACTAGAACGCTCAACCAACGGCAGGAGGTGATGCCACCGGAAGCGATCGTGCCACCATTTTGGTTTGCCCAACTGACAGAGAGCCATTGACTTACATTCAAAATGACCATCTGAAACAACCCTTTTTCAGCTTATTAGTCACACGATATGTTTTTAGTTCACAGGTGTGTTTAGATGAAAGGTTACGTCTGGTGTTTTTTCAATGTTGATGATTATTTTGGGCAGAATTGTGACGAATGGAAATCAATATTTCTTGGTGAGTTGCACACTGTGTAAATGTTTACAAATAAAGCTTCATGACTTGATGCACATATACAGTATTTATCTGTATTCAGAAGAAGCACATGTGTCATATGTTGAGGTATCTCGTGAGTCTGTGGATCTGATGTGTGCGCTACTGTCATGAAAATGAACGTAACTGACTCTAGATTTAATAAGACGGGAAAATTCCTGACTTTAAATAATAAACCATTTACATGTGGAAGACATTTGCACTGCAAGAATGTACTGTGAGACTTTAGATATCAAAACGGGGTCTGGTAAGGTACTGATTTATCATTCATATGTGATTACTCACTATTCATTCATGTAGCATCAGTGTTATGATGCCATGAGCAATCCAGTCATTTCTACATCAGTTGTGTAGTGACGCTCTTCTCTTCAACTCTTCTCTTCTCTTCAACTCTTCTCTTCTTCTCTTCAACTCTTGTCCTCAATTCTTCTCATCTCTTCTCTCCTGTTCTCACCTCTGCAGAAATAAACCGGCCGGTGGATCACTGTCAGAGAGGAACACATGACTGTGACAGTCCAGACCGAGCCAGATGCAGCTACACGGGGGGATCCACCTACGTCTGCTCATGTCTGTCGGGATATTCTGGAGATGGACGAACCTGTCAGGGTAACATTCTTCACAGGATCTCATTATCAACTCAAACATTTCTCATCAGATTTACTCAAATCCAGATTATTTGACCTTCACAATCAACACAAAAACCAACTTGGAACTCCATCAACTGATTCTCTCTGGTTTTGAGTAATAAGAAGTCTTGTTGAAGGTCTTTGCTCTGTTCTCTCCAGACAGCAGGGCCCCAAATGAGAGGAAGTGCTGTAATCCAGACGGGAAACGCCGGAGCTGGTGTATCACAGCTGTGCTTGTCATTCTTTATGACTTCCTTCCTCTCTGGCAGTTTATATTGAGTGATTGTGGACAGATCTCAGCTCACGCCCTGAGGTTCCTCATGTGTGTAGACATTCATGCTGAGATGATCCAGCTGGTCTTCACATGCATGTTTGTGAGGCCACGGGAGAGCGGCGCAGGCCATGCTGCATTATCAAACCTCAGCAGATGTGCATTCCTGCTTGGAGAAAAACCAAACTGTCTTAAAGGGATAGTTCTCCTACCGATCATCATTCATTCACTCTTGTGTCATTTCACACCTGTGGGAGTTTCTTTCTTCTGCAGAACACAAAATACAAGGGTTTGAAGAACAACATTGAACCGCATTCATGACTTCCATGAACACAAATCCGCTGAAACATTTCTCAAAATATCTTCTTTCGTGTTCCACTGAAGCTGGACTCACATACAGATTTACAACCACATGAGGAGAGTAACTGATGAGAGGATGTTGCTCTTTAATTCTGTGTAATGATGATGATGTTGTGTCTTTATTTCTTCAGATATTGATGAATGTCGGTCTGGTCACTGTCACAGTGATGCCATCTGCTACAACACCCAGGGCTCCTTCACCTGTCAGTGTCGGCCGGGTTTCTATGGCGACGGCTTCAGCTGCTCACCGGGCTCAGGTACGCGTGTGAGTGTTTCTATGAGACTGACATGAATCATCTTTTAAAGAGAAATTAATCAGAAAGAAAACAGTTGTCAAGAGTTTTTAAACAGGTGATTAAAAATAAACTGATGAGCACACAAAAAAGTCAATAAACACCTCCTTCTCTATCTCTCGTTCATCTTTCATACGTCTGGTTTCTCATGACTGTGTGTGTGTGTGTGTGTGTGTGTGAGGATCATTGTGTTGTTTTTTCTTTGAGAGGATGAGAGTCAAACGCTGATTCTCCTTGTGTCATACTGGACTGATCCAATGTTTGAGCACTAAATCAATAAATATTCAAATTTGCATTATTGCATCATTTATATCGATTTAAACTTTTCCAAACTCTCACTCAACTGAAAACTTCTGTAATGTAATTTAGGAATGTTTTAAAACAAGCATTTATTTTTGTATCAATTGTCAAATATTTCTTTAATAACAGGGTGAAATGGACTTGAATTGTGAACGACTACATTTTTCAGTCTTCTGACTTGTGTGTTTTGTTTTCTGGAGAAATACTTCATGCTTGTGTGTGTATGTGTGTGTGCGTGTGTGCTGTGTTTGATGTGCTCTTGTTTGTGTGTGTGCGCGTGTGTGTTTGTGTGTGAGTGCGCGTGTGTGGTGTATTTGCATGTGTGTGTGCGAGTGTGTTGTGTTTTATTGTGTGTTGTGGTTGTGTGTGGTGTTTGTATGTGTGTGTTTTAAGGACATTAGTGTGTGGTGTTTGTGTGTGTGTGTGTATTCAGGACATGAGTGTGTGTTTGTGTGTGTGGGACAGGTGTGTGTGTGGTGTGTTTGTGATGGTTTGGAGCAGAGGGTGGTCACACACGGGATGTCCCTACAGTCCCAAAAACACACACCCGAGATGTTTCCCACAGAACAGAGAGTGTTTGTGATGTGTTGTGTTAATCTGCTGTGTTATTTTTTTTCAGATGGAGAGAAGACAGCATGTGAGCGACACAGAGAATCCGCCCTGGCCGTCTCTTCTTCATCAGGTGTATTTAATTTCTTCAGGCCGCGTCCGGCCGTGGGTCAGTACGTGCCCACCTGTGACAGCTACGGTGCTTACGAACCCACTCAGTGTCACGCCGGCGTGGGTCAGTGTTGGTGCGTGGACGATTCCGGTGCGGAGATTCCAGGCTCAAGGACCGCACCGGGCAGCAGACCCATGTGTAAGTGCACAGACCGAACCCAACCTGACCGTCATTCAGCATCAGCGCCTGTCATGACGACAAACTCCTCCCTGTATAGGTATCGATCATAACGTGGCTCCGCCCCTCATCGGCCCCACCCCGAGGCCCGACGTCAGCCTTTTGGCACCAGGAGCGTATCTCTTATTCGCTCAGAGCGGCAAGATCGACAGCATCCCGCTGGACAGCGACCGGATGAACAAAGAAGGAGCCACGACAGTGCTGCACGTACCAGTGAGTTGACCTTTGACCCTGAGAAATCACATACGGTAAAGCGGTTCACCGGTGAGGATGGCTTGTAAAGGCATTTGATGAGATCACGTGTTTCTGTTCTCTCCCAGGATAAGGTGGTGATCGCTGTGGCGTATGACTGTGTGGAGAAGATGATCTACTGGTCTGACATCACACAGCCGTCCATCAGCAGAGCCGTCATGCAGGGCGGCACAGTCAGCGCTCTCATCAACACAGATCTGGGCAGTCCGGAGGGAATCGCCATCGATCATCTCTCCAGAAACATGTACTGGACCGACTCCATACTGGACCGCATCGAGGTGTCACGCTTAGACGGAAGTCACAGACGCGTGCTGTTCGACAATGACCTCATCAATCCACGACCAATCATTGCCGACCCCACATACGGGTACAACCCAGCTGAGTGTATTAAACAAAAATCATTCTTTAAATCAAAAAACAAGATTAACCGCTTTTTCACAGACATCTGTACTGGGCCGACTGGAACAGAGACGGGCCGAAGATCGAGCGCTCCAACATGGACGGCACCGACAGGACAGTTCTGGTGAAGGAAGACCTGACGCTGCCCAACGCCTTGACCTATAACCCCATGACCCGTGAGCTCTGCTGGGCAGACGCAGGTCAGACTTCGTGATCCTTTTTAAGTCCCTTTCTCTCCGCGTTTGGAACAAACGATCATCCGTTGTTGTTTCAGGAAGTCGTAAGCTGGGGTGTATGGACCCGTTCTCTCTTCTCCGGAGGAAAGTGACCGAAGGGATTCACTACCCGTTCGCCATGGTGACTTACGGTGGAAACTTCTTCTACACGGACTGGAGGAGGTACGAGAAGCGCTCGAGTTCAACGGTACGAGTCTCTCTTCTCTCTGTTAACTCCCGCGCTCTTTCTGTTGTTGCTAGGGAAGCGGTGATTGCCGTGGGCCGTCAGGACGGGACGGAGGTGGAAGAGTTTCTTCCTCAGAGACGCTCCCGTACATACGGCATCGCTGTCACTTACCCACAATGCCCTCAAGGTCAGAATCACATGGCGACAGCTTCATATTCGTCTCACGTTTGAACAGATTGTAACGTTGAGTGTTGTCCGGCAGGTCAGAACTTCTGCTCTCGTGATAATGGAGGTTGTTCACATCTGTGTCTGCCTCGCCCGGGTGGATTCACCTGCAGGTGTCCCGACGCCCGAGACGCTCCTTGTGTGGAACAGGATGAGAACTTCTGAGACTCAAAGAGGAGATGATATGAATTTTTATGACACGTGTCCCTCACCCGAGGAGAGAGAGTCAATGGTGATGAATGCAATCCGTGTGATGTACATCAGATATCTGTGATCACATTCATCATTTAATATTTTACTCAGTGTCAGTACCGTTCTGATTAAGACAATATTACAGGTGGATTGTATCAGGACTTTTGTTATTATTATACGAAGTATTAACGTCATTCATCTTCCCTGCTGTACAGGATAAGTGCTGATGCCTGGTTTTATATTAATCTTGTAAAATTGTAGATTTGACAACCGGAGGGAAACGTTGTCTTGCTCAATTATAATGCTGATGTATTGATACGTGCTTATCAAACACTGTACACACAAAACGAGTGACCTCTCTAATTTACACAGTATTTAGTCTTAAAAACAAATGTGAAAGCAAATGATCCGCAGACAAAGAGTCAGATTTCCCAGCATCTGTTCTGGTGAATTTCAAGCAAAACTGTCACTTGAAAATCATTTATTCACCGCAAAAAATGACTTCCTTACAATTTTTGTCTTGTCCAGTACAAATGTTTAAAAATTGTTGAATCAAGATGCATTTTTTGATGAGCAAAACTATGAAATTTCCGTAATTTGTGTGTAAAACAAGCTAAACAAATTTGCCAATGGGGTAAGAATTTTTTTTGTCAATGAATTCAAGTTTATTTTTTCTACCCTATCGACTGACATTTTTGCTTGTTTTAAGCACAAATTCGAAATTTCATAGTTTTGGTCTAAAAACAAGACCGATTTAGGTCATTTTGCTCATAAAAAAAAATGCATCTTGATTCAACAATTTTTAGACATTTGTACTGGACAAGACAAAAATAGTAAGGAAGTCATTTTTGGTAGTGTGTGTGAATATACATTTATACAAGCATTACTGACCGTTTCATTTGATTCTCTCGTTGTTTCTTGTAAATAAACACTACAGTCAAATAACCTCTAGCCAGTGAAACCTCTGCAGTATTTTCTCTATGTCGCTCTGTTCATGTTGTGTGTGAAGTCAATGGTTCTGCACATGACACTGACCGCCTTGAATTCACCGCCACACGTGTGAATTTACACTCATTGTTTACATTTTTCATAAGAGAGACGGGACGTGAGAGAGACTGTCTTCTGTACAGATGTTTTTATTAAAACATGACTTTTTGACATCATGGTGTCATTTGTTCTTGATTTCGAATCCTTTACAAGCACCTCACGTGTGATTTTGAAAAACGCGCTTGTGTTGATTCAGTCAGATCTGTGTTTGATCAAACAGGACTGGATATGATGTCACTTATAAATAACAAGTAGTATTATAACTTGAGGCTTTTTTATCACAGATTTTAACAGACGGCCTACAGTTCATTCATGTTTATTATTTATCATCTTTAAATATATCTCTAACAATGCTATGTAGTTTTAAAAGGTCTACGGTTTTATAAATCCTTGAAATTCCTGGGAAAAGATTGACCTTAGGCGTTGTGAGTGCCATGCTGAACTAAATGAGGAACATTCATTTATAAGAAGAACACATTTACAAGAAAGGTTTATTCAGTGTTGTTTTATTATAACTGATTGTAATCAGTTGACGTGTCACGTGTAATCGTGTGGAATTCTGTACAGTGATGAGAGCAGTAACATTGTTTTCTGAAGATAAGTTATTGAGCTGAATTATAAACACAGATGGCCGTGTGGTCAGTAAGATCAGTATGATGTTCACGTGTCACAGGAGTCTCATCAGGACCAGCGCACCAGAATGTTGTCTCCGTCTTCTACAGAATAAAAGTCCAGTGGCTTAAGATCGTTGTCAATCTCGATCTCTCTGCCAGCCATCTATAAAAAGAACAATATTTTCCTCATGAAGTGAAGGTAAATGAAAGTAGAGTCTGGCGTGATGTAAGCTCACAGTACTCATGAAGAGTGTGTTACCTTGGAGCAGGTGTATGCGAGTCTGAACTGGGCTCTGGGTAACTTCAGCAGACGGTGTAACAGACCCTTCACCTTCTGAACAATCATTGAAGCTGAAACAGAAGAAGAACATCTGATGAACGTCCATCACGACACAAGCGCAGTGAGTCACGCGTGCTGTTCACTTCACCTGGAAGCTTTTTCTCGATGGGCTTTCTGTCGGCATCCTCTGGACAAACAAACGTCACGGCTGAAGAGAAACGAGAAACATTCAGCGGTAATTCTGACTGATGTGTTTGTTTTGAGTCGCTGTTGTGTGAGATGACAGAAGACTCGTACTTAATAACTCATTCTTTAAGGCGAAGGGCTTCTCTTCCCTCACATCGTCCTTGTTTGGAACGCCGTACTCTAAACAAAACCAAACAAACCATTATCATGTGTAACAGGTGGGTTTTTGTTGTGAACGAAAGTGCAGTGACTCACTGTGTATGAGCTGAAGGTATCGAGGGTGTTGTGTTATGAACTCAGAGCTCAGCTGGTTTTTCTCGGGTTCACCGTGACCTCCGGCCTGAAGCCACGCAGATGCAAACATCTTACAGTAATCGATCTCTGCGCCTCTCCGCTCGTCTGCATGAATCTGATCACACCAAACACTTTCTTGTGTCAACATCATGCTTAAACTAACCTTTGCCTTCATTTTAGAACAAAAGTGTGATCACAATACAATCAAATTGGATGTTTAAATGAGTTTCTATCTGACATCTATTCTGTCTTGTTTTATGATGTTGTGAATGTTGCTTTATGTTGTTTTAAAAAACGCACAAACATACTTGTGTATATGGTTTACGATGTACAAACTGTATATTCTATTTCCTATTTTTCTATTCCCATCCCTCTAAACCAAACATCACAGACAACTTTTGGCATTTGTTTCTTTAAAAAATAATCTTGGTTTAGTATGTTTTTCAAGCGATCTAGTTTATGAAGACAGAGGAAGTGTCCCTGTAAACCATGTTTACATCTTGTACATGTGTCATTACACAGATGTGTTTCCTCATAAAGCATGTCTACGAGCACACACACCTGTCTCATGTCGAGCAGGTCGAGCTGACCCAGACGAGCGATGAAGATCTGTCGAGATGTTTCTGGATTCTTCTCTTTCTGTATGATTGGATTCCTCCTGCACGACAGCTGAACCAGACACTGAAGTTTCTCCAGTTCATTCACTACAATCCACTGCACACACACACACACACACACACACAAACAAGATCAAAACATCAAATTCCAAAAAAAAAAGTATAGAAGTTCAAGAACCTTCAGAGAATCGCGCTTGTGCTATAGTGTGAATGTAGCAGCTATTATTTTTACCTCTGAAATGATGTTGTCATCTAGAAAAAGAGCCTTCAGTGCAGGAAACGAGGATGTCTTGTTGCCTTCACAGCATGAACATTGTCATTTATATAATATTATTATACAAAAAGCATGAATGATTATTATTAGTTTGTCATTACCTGCCGAGACATCAGAGAAGTGAATGACAGACAGACCCGTACACGACAGATTGAGCTTCTCCAGCCTGAAGTTTAAAACACAACACTTTTAGATATCTGTGGGATTTCTTGCCTCCATCATAGAGAATATACAGAGACCGTATTTACCGCGGTAAATGTGAGATCTCTAACAGCGTCTCTTGAACGATCAGATTATTGCTCAGATCCAAAACTTTCAAAGTCTGTAGAACATGAATGGGTCTGGAGAAAGAAGAATACACCTTTAAATCATTTTATATATAATTTTTTCAACAAACAACAATAAAGCAATAGATCCAACGTACCGGAGTAATTCTGTGATGTCATTGTCAGCGAGATAAAGCTCCTCTAACTTTTGCCACATGGGGGCGCAATGTAGAACCTACAAATGATTTGAAATAAATAAATATATTAGCATCAAAGCGTGCAACTCAAAGCATCTGAATATATACAAATATATGTGAGTGTACAATACCTGAGACCAGGTGAGCGCACAGCTGTTGAGTGACAGCACCCTCAGACACGAGAAGACGGGACTTAAACTACTGGGTTTACTGGAGATACTCAATCTGTTATGACTACAAAGAGAATTTATAAGAGATTATTGATGACGGGTACCTTTGATTTCACATAATATTATTTGGCACAGCCACAACTAGACTCAAAATAATCCAGACATCAATAACCCTTTGACCCAGACTAAAAGAAAAAACGTTGATTGTTTAACATTCTGCCCTAAAGTAAGACCCATAAAATATGTCAAACCCAGCGATTAGCACGAAAGAGATGATGGATGTGTTTGTGATGTGATGCTTTATGAACATACGAGTCCTGACCTGAGCTGGAGAATCTCCAGAGAGCTCAGCTGTTCTGCGATAGCTGCCACCACCTCCCACGAGCTCAGCAGATTTCCAGAAAGATCCAGAGACTGAGCCACTGAGAGAGAGACTGTCAAGGAATCAGATGGAGAGAACACGACTGATCTCGAGTCTAGAACCCGAGTGAGAACATGACGACGTGATGCGTCACTGATGCTCTGAGTGAAGGATACGCGGTGTGGTGTTTCTGATCTCATTCTCTGGGCCTGGACCGGACACCTCACACCTCCTGAGGCCGATTTCTGTCAGATTTTCCAACCTGTCACAAAGCAAACACGGAATCAACCCAAAATCTGCTGCCTGTCAAAACACCCAGTGAACCGTTCTCTACCTCTGCTTCTGTTTCACGCCCTCAAATCCAACCATCATCACAGTTCTGGTGGAGATCTTCACCTCCTCTCCGATGACCTCCTGTAGTTCCACCTCATAACGCTGTTTCAGAGCCGTCAGATAATCCACCCCGAAACTGGCCTTTTTGGGCCGCACGAACGAGCCTCCTGTCGGGTGTCTGATGAGAAAGAGAAAAAGATCCGACCATACAGCAACATTAGAGAGCAAAGCTGAAGTGATGACTGTGTGGAGTGATGTGATGACCATGAGCACCTGCAGGTAAAGTATCTCGCTCCATCATGGCTTCCATCATGTTTGCCTCTGTCTGCATTATCCCACTCCACTCCTAACCACAAACCTGCACTTATAAAGACACAGAAACCTTTGTGAGGAGACCTCAAACTGTAGTTTATTGTACACAGATAGAGTTACAGTAATAAATGCTAAAATGAGACACGAATGAGACGTACCTGCGGTGGGAGGCACTGTTCCCACGTAACGCACGGTTCCTCTCTCTCCATCACAACACACCCGTCTGCCCACAGCATCCTCTGACACCTCCTGAGTCATGACACATCAGCTGTCAATCACTGGACTGAAGTCACACACAAAACAGAATTGTGTCAAATCAGAGAAATAAAACATCTAAAAACGATTTGGCTCACTATATGCAACATACATCAAAATAGATTTTAGTACATCACATACTGAAAGACTGTGAATAGTGTTTTATCTGTGCAGTGCTTCTGTGTGAACTGTGTTTGTATAGACATATTACATCACCTTTAGATATGAAACACTAAACTCCTGTCTGTTGTTAAAAGTATAAATGTTTGTCATAAATATTTGATGCCTACATGCAGTCTTATCTGTGGCAATACTGTTTCAATTGACATTGAACGTAAAACTGTAAGGTATTAAAATAAAACAACTTTAACATTAATTTACTTTATAATGATATCATGTAGATGATTATTTAGACAGTGATAGAGAGTTAAGTGACGTTTAAAATCACAGCGACACGAGTGCGTTTAAACTACATATACAGAAAAAACTAAACCGCACAAAATAATAATGATATTAGTCAAAACTAAAATCTATTATTATAAAGAATGATAGAATGAATGTGTGTCAGCATCCCTCTTACCTCAAGAAACATCAAAGCGGAAGTCAGTCTGCGTCATCAGGTGCAGCACTGAATGAGCGCCGACAGAGTCAACGTGCGTATGTGTTCATGTGATTTAATAAAACAGATGAAACTACGACCAGAAATATGAATGTGTATCTAATGTTTCGTATATTTATTAATAAAGTTGATTTATTGTGATAATACACAGGTGAGAGGTAATTTGTCGTGAAACTGGGAACGCATAATCACTGTTCGTTGTTTCCAGGAGGAAGACAAGTCGTGCTGCACGTGAGTGCGTATGTGCGTGATCAACGTGTTTGAGAAACATTTCATGATCATTTATGAAGATTAAGCTCATGTAACGTTATATATTAATATACACAGACATGCTCGCTGAGTGAAACACAGACAGGAAGTGAGTTAACGACAGCGTGACGTCATGCAGAAGAGGTCAGTGTCTTACTGAATAAAACAAACTTGCATTGCTGCAAACTCGATAAAGACATTAATAACATAAATAATTAAAGGTTCCTTTTCACGCGTGTCACTTTAAATACATTTTTATGGAAGATATTCTGTAAAGTTACGTTGAAACCTAACAAGTGTGTATTATGAAGTGCCAAATCAAATAAGACTTGATGATTAGTTTGTTGTATGTAACATAATCAAATAATTAAATCTCGATTTTAAAGACTGTAGAAGATGAAAGGAATAATACTTTAATTTAGCTCATGATAGAAAGTACTCGGTGAACCGTGAGGAATACCGTGGTGTTACCGTTATAAATATTTGTTGTGTCTGCTGTTTACTGTTAATGTTGCAGTAATAAGAGCAGAGGTGCTGGGCAGGCTGGAGATTATACAGTCGGTCTGGTGTCTGGCACTCTCTCCTCAGAGAAACCCCAAACTGGAGCTTTATCGTCTTTATTCTCCACATCATCATCATCAGCCAGTACTTTAATCTTCGTTCCTGCACCCAAAGTATGTATTAAAGTGTCTCTCATCATACATGACAGTAATGAACAGTACTAATGAAACTCTATAGGTACATGACACAAGCTTTTGACTACCACAGAAAGTAATTTCAGACAAAAAAAGTGTTTATCGCAAGTAAGAAATAAAATAAAATCGAGCTCTCATTTTCACTACAGCTTTTATAGTCATTAAGTTATTATTCAGCTGCAAATTGTCTACAATTGTTTTTGATTCTGATGGATTGTCACCTGTGTTTTCTCTCCAAAGGCGGACACTCAAGCCGCACCGGCAACATCTGGAACCCCAGTCAAATCTGAGCATCAGATATCCCAAAAGAAAAAGCTTTCAAAGCTGATATCGGCAGGAGAAAAGAAGCTACAGCACAGGTTAGTGACACAATTCTAGACTTCTGAAACATGATTTATCGGATCTGTTTCCAACACGTGTGTGTGTGTGAATCCACAGAGAATGTGCTCTACAGAACGCCGATGATGATGGTCAGAAGATTAAGAAGGTGAAGCGCAAGCGTGTGGAGGCAGATGAAGAGGAGACAGAACGACCAATTAAACGCAAAAAGAAGAATATGGCAGAAGAGAGAATTAAACTAAAAAGGACTGTGTTTGTGGGGAATCTGCCTCCCAGCTGCACGAAGAAGGTCAGACGGTTATCTTCATCACAGTATATCCTCTCGTACCCTTATCCTGAAATCCAGCACTTACACAAACATTCCACTTTGATTTTCAGGATCTTATGTGTGTGTTCATTGATGCGGGAGCAGTGGAAACCGTTCGCTTCCGTTCAGTGGTCTGTGTTCTGCTCTTTCACTTTTAAACTCCTCTTGTCGGAACTAGATTTTGAGATTTAATAGAGTTTCTTTTACAGTTTCGGGAGGACCCCACAATGTCTCGCAAATTGGCGGCCATCCAGTAAGTATTTGTGTTGTAGCATTTGACGTACAGTAAATGAATGCTAATAAAATCCTCATTCTGTGTGTTTGCAGGAGGAAAGTTCATCCTAAGAAACAGAACATCAATGCTTATGTGGTGTTCAGAGAGGAAGAGGCAGTGGCCCGCGCTCTCAAATGGTGAAAATAAACATCAGTATCTGATCAGATTACATCTGTGGGTTATATACGTTTTACTGACACGCCTTTGAAATTTGACAGGAACGGATGGCAAATTCAGAAGGGTTTTCATATTCGAGTCGATCGTGTCTCTCAACATCAAGCTGTGAGTATGATGAATAAAAATCACAAAATAACCTTTTGATCAGTTTGATTCAACATTTATTTATATGAAGTGTAGAAGAACTCAAAACTTGTTCTCATGGCCATTTCTGCTAGGACAATTATTGTTCTGAAACAGCCATGGAAAAAATTAAGGTACCATTTCAAAGCACCATTTCAGTTTTTCCTGAATTTGCTATGTTTAGATAAAATGATTATTCTTGTTTCGTTCTGTCAACTACTGACAATATTTCTACCAAATTTCAAATACAAATCTTGTTTCTATACGCATTTATTTGCGCAAATGAAGGCTGGAGAAACAGGTGAAAAGAACAGAAAAGATGATGTGTATTTTTTCAAACCTCAAATACTGCAAAGAAAACAAGTTTAGATTTAAACTAAAACAAGCAACACATCTAGAACTGATGCTTTGAAATGAAAATTAGAAATGGTCTCTTAATTTTTTCGACGGCTAATAATGCAATTCTCTTAGCTTTTTGTAAGAATTTATTTAACTTGCCCACATTCTTTTGATATATTTAGTGTTTAAAATAACCATAAAACCATGGACCATTAAAGTTGTGTGCTTTAAAAGAAAGAGTTCATTGATTAATGTTTAGAGAAAGTTTAAGGTGGCTGAGAGAGACATGTGTGGAAGATGATCCGCCATCAGAAATAATATTTAAACATGTATGTTACTTACAACATTTTCAATTTTATATTTCAATATATTTCAAAGTAGGGATACGCAGATTCCATTTTTTAAAACAACGATTACATGTACCAATACTCTTTGTTTGGTACTGGCCGATACTGATGCCATACCTGTATATTTTTTGGAGGGGGTGAAGTGGCAATTTTCTATCACATTTGGTTTGCTGTCAGCTGCATGTGTTCAACATTTCCTCATTTTCTTGACAGCATGATCACAAACGGTCCATATTTGTGGGCAATTTACCATACGGTGAGCAACCCATCTCTTGCCACTTGCTTTTTGAAGAATGAAATATTACTGATGAACAGTCTGTAGTTTCTCTAAAGCTTGATGTGGATGTGATGACAGATGTAATGGAGCTTCCGTTGCGAGAGTACTTTGAGGAGTGTGGTGAAGTGCAGGCCGTGCGTTTGGTGCGGGACAAAGACTCTGGCATCGGGAAGGGCTTCGGCTACATTCTTTTTGAGGTACAAGTGATCTTACATCATGATCCTGTTTCATTGTGTTCTTAATGCTTTGTGTTAGGTTTCATTCTGAGTGAAATGCGTCTTCTCTCTCTCAGAGTCCAGATTCTGTGATGTTAGCGCTCAAACTCGACGGCTCCACATTACTGGATCGAAAGATACGGGTCAAGCGGTCTGTAAAGAAGGAAAAAGTGCAGAAAGTTGCTCCAGGACGACCTTCAGGAAGAAAGCCTGCGGCAGGAAGTGACAAAAAAGCGACAGGAAGAGGAAATAGACCCAGCGCAGGTGGATTTAAAGGCTTCAAGCAGAAGGGACAAGATCATCCAGGAGGGAGAAACGTTCAAACAAAAGCTTCATTCAAAGGAGAGATGACAGATCCTACTGCCAAAAAGAACAAAGGACAGAAAAAGAAATTTAAATCAAATAAGAAGAAAAATACCTCATACATTTAATGTGCTTTGTTTGCTTACAGGTTTTACATTCTTATGTCACAAAACTACCAATAAACATGTTTGTGAATAAACAAACATGTTGATGTTTCGGTCTTCAACGTCCAAGATGATGCTGTTTACTTTCACTGTCAATGATGCTGGTCCCTTTCTTATCATCCATGTTATACAACACATATTTAAATATAAAATAGCATGAGCAAGTCATGTCATAAAAAATGAAAGAATGGCATTAAGTAGGTTTAGGACAAAAAGGATTTTGACACTTACTGACTTGACAGATTGATCTGTTTTTATTTTAAGTTATAAAAGAAGAGCCTCTCCTCTACATGAAACAGCCAGAGCACCTTTAAACGTGACACATATCCCACAATATCACAGATGTTATACAGTCAGTAAAAATAACTTAAATACACGAACACAGATAAATGAAAACAGCTGCCCTCTCTCTCTCTCTTGTGAGATGTTCTGCTGATCCGGCTGATTTATACAAAGCGCATGTTTACAACATTTCATTTACTTGTTGCATATTTCCTCTTTTATTCAAACTCAAATGAAATAGTTTGTTAGTAAAACGAAGAACAACAAAATATAGACATTTGCAGGTCATGCTTGTTTTCTGTCATCCATATTCACTGAGACACTTGTCACCATCTACAGGACCAATCCATCAGCTACCGTTAGATGATCATTTTAGATTTCAAAAACATTTCCAACTCATTTTTCCTTTAAAAATGGTATCACTGTTTTCAGTGTTTAAAAAAGGGGTGTGGCAAAATGATTGACTGCGGATTTAAAGCAGACAGGAAGTGATGTCATGGCAGCATTTTAGGTTCTTCTACTCAACGTCATCGTCGCTGATGCTCTGAGCACTGACGATACGCTGCGTGAGAGAAAAGAGAAAACATCAGCTCTGCTGTTCAGTGACGTGAATGGGAAAACAGGAAGTGAGGTCATCACCTGGCTGATGGTGGGCAGTTTGGTGAGGAGCATCTGGAAGACGGGAGGAGGAAGAGTTTGCTGCAGGACCTGCAGGAGTTGCTGTGGCTGACCGCAGACGGCGATGGCATTCGTCAGGTGATCCACACCTTTCTCATAGTCTCCTGAGAGAGACACACAACATGAGTGTTATCACTGCTGAATGTGTGTGTGTGTGAGACAGAAACGAGATCTCACCCTGTGCCAGGAGCTCTTCTCCGAGCTGAATCTCTTCAAGGAAAAACTTCTGAACTGCTTCAGCATCTTTCAGATCTGGCAACTACAAACACAGAATCATTCTCTGACAAAATACATCTCCAGAATTCCAACATTACTATCACAACATTTTTATCAATTAATTATGGTAACATAAATAATTTAATTAAAATATTTTGTTGTTATAAAAAGAAAGAAAATCTTCAGATTGTCATCAAATGAAAACGATTGAAAATCTGTTGTTGTGCACATCTATTATTCATTTCATGAAGCATACATAAAACAAACATTTGTTTGTGAGATTACCCTGGACAGGCCAGCTTTCTCTTGTGCAACTTTCTGCTTTTTCCTTCCTGTAAGGAAAACAAATCACATTTAATATCATCACAAACAATCGTAATCAATAAATAAACATAATCACTATTATATCTGTCAGATCGAACATGTCAGGTTTAGCTCAACAGTCTTGATGAAGAACACAAGGGTGATCGAGCCCTACATGGAGTTTAAACCTACAACCTTCAGTTAGCAACGTTGGTCGTTTACTACTGCACCACAACACACGCAAACACTGCACAACATCGAACACAGACAGACAGACAGACAGACAGACAGACAGACAGACAGACAGGTGTGTTCTCACGTTCTCTCAGTTGGTTCTTGTAGTTCGGGTCGCTCCGTCGTTTCTTGTCGAAATAAATACAGTAACCGACGAACAGCGCCGCGCCGACGCCCGCCGCGATCGCGCTGCTCCTGCCGCCCATCATGACGATATAAAACAACACGACACGAGATCACACGAAAGAAATGTCACGATATTATTAACGACACAGATCAGCTTAACTGCATGACCCTCATTACACACTAGGAAGGACCCCCGTGACGTCATGGCCTGTGACAACCGTCAATTCCGCCTGATCAAAAGTAAAACCTCTGCCTCAAGAGCTGCACATGAATTAATCAAAGGTATGATACAAAACAATGTAATACTATTTTAACAATATGGTTCTAAAAAATATATATTTCAAGTAAGCATTTTATTTAGCAGACACAGTAAGTGCATTTTAATATAAACAGCAGATGGCGGTAACGCTCAACAACAGAAACACATTCAGTTCTCAAGAAGGTTTGACATCAAACCTCGTATGGCATAATCAAAGCTAATTTAACCTAATTTAGATATGTTTACTTAACATGTCTATTGTGTTTATCAAAAAGTGCCATGACTAGGTGCCGTAATGTTTCCTGTGGCTCAGTGTTAGAGCGTGACGCTATAAGGTCATGGGTTCGATGCCAGGTGCACGTACACAAACTCATATGTTTTGTATGATGCAATATAAGTCACTTTGGATAAAAGCGTCTGTCAAATGCGAAAATTTAACACCATAAGAAATTAACTAATAAATATAGGCTGTTGACCAATCTGTGAAAACCATGCTAACGTTTTAAAATGTAATTTTGAAAGAATGAGCAACAAAGTATAGAGCGGACATTGCGTCACTGAGAGGCGACATTTCTTTTCCGGGACGGCCAGTTATTTAAAATCGGAATTTCTCTAAAATAAAAAATCTTTAGACTTTTGAAATATTGTAAGTACACAACTGGAGGAAATATATCACACTGTGCAAGTTATTTTCGGAAATTTTATTACAAAATTATTACATATTGGAGCTTTAATGTCATTATGATTTCATTTTTTTACATGGCCTTACATAGTCATTTTTAAAGATATCGAGGTTTTACTTTCACTAAATGTTCTTGTAGGCCTATGAGTTTATGTAGAAACAGAGAAATCACAAAAAATGACAGGGGGCATTTTTTTTTAATAAACCAATTGCAACAATTTAACATAGTTTTTAATGGCAACTTAGTACATTTATGGTCAAATATTAGTATATAAATATAATATCAATAATATAAAATCAAAATCTGTTCGTTAGGAATGTGCTTAAAGGGACAGTACACACAAAAATGAAAATTCTGTCATCATTTACTTTCCCTCAGGTTGTTTCAAACCTGTATACATTTCTTTGTCCTGTTGAACACAAAATAAGATATTTGGAAGAAAAGCAAACAGTTCGGGAACACCTTTGACTACTATTTAATTCTTCCTACTATGGCAGTCAATGATGTCCCGGAACTGAAAATGACAAAAAATCTTCCAAATGTCTTTCTTTGTGTTCATCAGGTATGAAATTACACGAGGGTGTGTAAATTTTTGGGTGAATTGTCCCTTTAATTGAAAATTATGTTATAGTTCAAAAGTACTAATGTCATAGAAATGTCGCAGTGCAAAAGAAGTGAAGTGTATTTATGTTTCAGGACTGTTCCGGTTTTTACCATTCACAATTCAGTCCAGACCACCTGATGTCCTGCAGAGAACACCAAGACCTGATGATCCACATGATCAAAAGTGATGCATTTCAAATGAATCAAGTAAGTGTTGATTTAAAGGATGTTTTTATCCCAAATGACAGTTCAGTCATTACCCAGAATGCCCTTCAGCTTAACCCACTGTTATGCAGTCATTTTAGAGATGATCCTCAACTCGTGTCATCATGACATTGCATTGTTGGGGTTTGTTTTTGCTGACTGCAGGAGGAGCAGAACGAGAGGTTTATTATGTCTAAATGCTGAGTGTGTGTCTTTAGCTGAATCTGTGACCTAAACAGAAACCATTATTTTTAGCTTTGTCATCTCTGCTGCGCTCTAGAGGTTTAATATTCGCTTTCAGTATTATATTTAAACAAACAGCTCAACCCAAAATAAACATTACGTCTTTATTTAATCTCCCTGTTTAGAATTCCATTAAGACCAGTTTATGATATAGTCTCAGTTCATTTTTAAAACAGCAAAAAAAAGTTAACCATGAACATATTGAATTTAGATTCAAATGAAACATGTGATTAAAATAATAGTTAGTCCATATTAAAGCTGAATATACTTTTAGAGAACTGTGTGACATTCAGGAGGAGTTGACAGTGAATGTGGCACTTTGGCTGATGTTTGGTGTTGTGGTTGCTGCGGGTGCCGAGGTCTCCAGACGTCCCACCCTCTCTCATTCTTTACAGACAGAAGTGTAATTATTTTTACTCAAAACTCCAGCTGTTTTTTTGAAAACTTTGGCTAGCGCAGAGAAGCGTGGCGTCCGGCCACCAGACAGTAACTCAAAAAATCCCTTATTACCGCTGGAAAAACACACCAGTGGTTTGAGCCGTTGCCCAGGAACTTCCACCAAAAGCCTTCGTGTATTTTCCATGAACCCAGATCCGTCTGATGTCATGCAATGAGTTTTCAAGAAAAAACACGTAGTGGAACCTGGAATGATGAGATGTAGGCCGTGTCCAAACCCACGGAGGGTTTTCATCTCTGTAGGGTGGGGTGTAATGTAGAAGCCAGAGACAAAGAGTGGCAGAGAGAGAGAGAGAGAGAGAGAGACAGAGAGAGAGACAGAGAGAGAGACAGAGAGAGAGAGACAGAGAGAGACAGAGAGAGAGAGAGACAGAGAGAGAGACAGAGAGAGAGAGAGAGAGAGACAGAGAGAGAGACAGAGAGAGAGACAGAGAGAGAGACAGAGAGAGAGAGAGACAGAGAGAGAGAGAGACAGAGAGAGAGAGAGACAGAGAGAGAGAGAGACAGAGAGAGAGAGAGACAGAGAGAGAGATAGAGAGAGAGAGAGAGAGAGAGAGTGGCAGAGAGAGAGAGAGAGAGAGAGAGAGACAGAGAGAGAGACAGAGAGAGAGACAGAGAGAGAGAGACAGAGAGAGACAGAGAGAGAGAGAGACAGAGAGAGAGACAGAGAGAGAGAGAGAGAGAGACAGAGAGAGAGACAGAGAGAGAGACAGAGAGAGACACAGAGAGAGAGAGACAGAGAGAGAGAGAGAGAGACAGAGAGAGAGAGAGACAGACAGAGAGAGAGATAGAGAGAGAGAGAGAGAGAGAGAGAGAGAGAGAGAGAGAGACAGAGAGAGAGACAGAGAGAGAGAGAGACAGAGAGACAGAGAGAGAGACAGAGAGAGAGACAGAGAGAGAGAGAGAGAGAGAGAGAGAGAGAGAGAGAGAGACAGAGAGAGAGAGAGAGAGAGAGAGACAGAGAGAGAGAGAGAGAGACAGAGAGAGAGAGACAGAGAGAGAGAGACAGAGAGAGAGACAGAGAGAGAGACAGAGAGAGAGAGAGAGAGAGAGAGAGAGAGAGAGAGAGAGAGAGAGAGAGAGACAGAGACAGAGACAGAGAGAGAGAGAGAGAGAGAGAGAGAGAGAGAGAGAGACCAGCACAACACAAAACAACACTGACAGGACAACACACACAAACTGACACTGTCACCCTCATTGAGAACTTTAATTTAAACTCTTTTTCTGTTTATATTGAGATGTATATATATATTTACTTATAGACTTTATTTTTATTCTATCTTATAGAGAGAGAGAGCGAGAGAGAGAGAGAGCGTGAAAGAGTTGTGTTTTGTGTGTTTTGAGTGTGTGTTTTCTTAACACATTGAAGTGCAGGAATGAAGATGAAAGTGTGAGAAGAGGTGTGTTCAGTAGGGGTAGCTGCTGCATCACACCAGACGTGCACACACACACACACACACACACACACACACACACACATTTAACACTTACATTGATAGAAATGACACCATTCTTATCAGCTGTGTGAAAGAACAGTTTACACATGTATTTTAACATACACTCGACAGCTTAAACTGTTATCTCTAGTTGTGTATTTTCAAACCTGGACATTCATTTTCTCAAGTTCAAGTTTCAAGTTTATTAGATTTGTAAAGCACATTTAAAACAACCTTAGTTGACCAAAGTTAAGAGAAATGAACATTATACTAGCACAAGACAGGACATCAGTGTAAGGTTGTCAAAAGAACGGCTTTGAAGTGAAGCGGAGCGTCTGGGTGTGTGTGGCTTGTTAATCTGCACCTGTTCACAGACTCTCTTCAGTTCCTGTGTGTGCCATCGGCCTCGGCCAGCCGGGCACATCCACCAGAGACGCTTGGCAGAGGGCTCTCAGGCTGCAGATGGCTCGGGATTGATGCTCGGCACGCCGTCTCCTCCTGCGATGGATGTGATTACAGCTTTGGAGAAGAGACAGACATTGATCACGTTGAGCCGCATGCGAGCATACCAATTAAACCCTTTCATCTCCCCGCAAATTATATCACCGTCCAATAATTACACATCCATGAATAGTCCTCACTGGGGAAAAAACATTGTTTTGTGTTGTCGTGGGGGTCCGGAGCCGCATAATAAGTGTGTTTTGGTGTATCGTGGCCCCTGCGGTGGAGCATCCGGAGAGCCGGAAACGAAGGGCTGTGAGAGCGTGTCAGAGAGATTAGTTTTACACTTCATCACGTCCCCGCTGTGACACGCCTGTGTGTGTGTGCGGGGGGATTATGGGATGGTACAGATACTCTGAAGTCATGACAGAGCTGAGGACAAAGGTCTGGGGATGTTGATGCACACGGGAAGATCCCTCTCGGTTTTTATAAAAATGTAAACAACTCGTTCGCCGGCCTCCATTTTGAGGCTTTACCCCCGAGAACAATAAAGATTCCTCTTCTCCACACGCCACAGGTTTAATGTTCAGTCACGAGTCATAAAACTGCATCCCTGACTTTCTTAGGTTAAAAATAACAAAACAAACATCTATCGAGCAAGTACACAAAAAAACAATGTTGAGAACGGTACCGCAATTCACGACTGTAAGCATATAATAATGATTTCTAAGTTAAGTTGTGTCATTTTGTTGTCATATGACTGTTAAAAATCCAGTAAAAAATAAATATAACATTCATAACATTCATTATCTCATTTTCATAGTTTATTATTGATGTTAAAAATATATTTTAAATGTATTTAACATATAATATATGACAGCTGGGGCATAAAAGAAAGGTTTTTCCCATAAAAGAATCATGTTTTACTGTTTTCTTGTAAATCTGTCATTTTACAGTTTTACCGTTTTTCAAAAATATGTCACGTTTTATCAAATTCTCTTATAAACAAAATAAGAGTAAAATTCTAAAGAAAGTGCACATTATTATAAGTGCAGAAAATACCCAGCAAGTTTAATTTTTAAATAGAGAAGGTGATAGAGAGACCAGAGGCACACATCACAGCTTCTTTTTCCTCCTTTATAAGACCGAGAGAAGTGAAGCGTGTCGTCTGGCATGTTTGGGAAGTGATATCTTCGGCTAAATTCATCATTCTACTGGCTGGTAATCCAAATGATTCTGTTTACACTTAGCAGAAGCCTGGTTGAAAAGGCACGATAATAAGCCGGCGAGCACTTTGAATTATTCAGAGCAAAATAACTGGGTTTCTCTGTGTGAGACGCTGAAGTCTGCTGGACGTGATTTTTGCTGACGGCTTTGGGTCAGAGCGTAACTTTGAAGTCTTTGTTTCAGGCACATGAATATTTCGGGTAGTGCCGGAGGCTGTGTTTTCTGAGGAGCTTTGGAATGAAAGGCTTGGAAAACATTGCCAGTTTAACTGCGTTTTGCCCAACTCTCTCTCTCTCTTAACTCTTCTCTAGACTCTTCCCCCCAGCTCGCCTCAGGAAATACTGAAATGATGAAAGACCCCTGTGCTCTCCCTCTCCACATTCATCATGAGCCTCTTCACGCTTCCTGTTTACATGCCTGAGGGCAGAATGACTCCCGGAGAAAGAGACGAGCCTCTGATGATGCAATCTCTCCCTCTCTCTCTCTCTCCCTCTCTCTCTTCTCGGCTTAAAGTTGCACAAGCTCCTGTGAATTTGACAGGAAATACAATGCATCACTTATTTTCGAGTGTTTTGATTGGCTGTTGTTGAGTGACCTTTGACACACAAGTCCATTCTGAGATGGAAACCATTAGAGTAGATGTTGTGTTTTTTCTTCAGCTAAAGACATGTAAATCTTCACTGATGCTCTGATGAGATTGCTGGTTATTTTTAGCCTGGAGAAAATCAAACCTACTTTGAGATGTTTTGCATGTGCAGTTCTCATGTAAATTGTCATTACTGTATAGTTTTTAGATATTTATAAAATACTTTTATGCGCATAAAAGAGCATGGAATACATTAATAGCAGCAAAAAAGTACTTTTTATATAAAGTGTATATACACAAATAAACACATCAAAAATCGATTTTAACATCAAATACTTGGATTTTTATAATATACTGTGTAACAGTAATGAAAATAATATTATTTTTTTACATCAGGCTTTAACATGAGGTTCATGAGGTTAAGTATTAGGTTTCATTTGTTTAATCAATGTTCGCACTACATGTGTGTATTTTGGTATTTAAAGCTTATTGTATTTGTCATGTAAAAAATGACACAACCTTGCTGGTCCTGAAATAGGTGTTGTTTTTCATAAGATGGAAGATTTTATCAGTGTTCATAGCGACACGTCTTTGAGGATTTGTTGGGTCATAAGTGATGGCAGCAAATCAGGATCTCCACATCTGTGATGAAAATAACCTGACGTCTGTTTTGTTTATCACACACACAGATGGTGCGGTGATATCATTACACTTCAGTCCTGACATAAACTGACATGAGAGCTGTGCTTGACCACGCTGACTCTAAAAATAAACTCTAATCTGAGAGAAGACGGCCAGCGAGGGTCAGGGGTGGAGTTTGTGTCTTTCTCTGTTTGTCCGCACCAGCTGTCCGCTTACAGCAAGCTGGCGTTTTGTTTGGTTTGGTCTGGTTTTAGCGTACCTGAAATGTGATGAACACTGTGCTGTACAGCGGTCCTAAAAATACAAGACATTCGTCTTAAAATATCACCCAACAGCTCCTGGAGCGTTCAGGACAGGGGAGTGGACGGATGAAATGAGACACAAGATCCAGCAGGACGGGCTGTCCATGTGTCCAGCACGCTGTCATTTGACACGGACAGATGTCACGGCCGTCAGTCTACACCTGAACATACAACTGCCCCCCAAACCCACTCGCTCAGTCGAACCTTCTTAAAGAGACAGTTCAAATCTTTATTCATCATCATTTATTCATCCTCGTGTCATGTGTGAGTTTCATTCTTCTGCAGAACACAAAAGAAGATATTTTGAAGAATGTTTAATATCAAGCACACTGAACTCCATTGACTTCCATTCCATAAAACCACCGAGACATTCCTCAAAATATCTTCTGTTGTGATCCACTGAAGCGAGATTCACACACAGGTCATCCCTTCACGTCGAACCCAAACTCTGTTGTGGTCAGGAATAATCCTGATGTTTTTTGCTTCAGCCCTTTTGTTTTTTATTTATTTATACTGAGCCACGCTTGGAGCAATGTGCATGAAAGTCTTTGATGTTATAATCTGAAGTACACAGCGCTTTGAAGCATGTGAGTAATATTATGAATCTACAACATTATGTCTGATTTAAAGCAAGTCTTCTGAAGAGAAGAGAATGAGGAAAGATGCTTCATCGCATGTGTCAGATGAAATTTTACCATCAGTTTAATCAAACAATTATCATAGAAAAAAGATTTGCATCCACATGTGTGCATTGTGTAGACATGGCAACGCCTCGCTGCAGGGTTGTTGAGCGCATGTGTGTGAAGGTCAGTGGATATCTGTGTCTGTGAGGTGGGTCAGTGTGTTAAAAACACTCTCAAGGTTTCTTCCTGACTCTATTTTCACTTCGTGTTTGTGTAGCAGTGAGACTCTTGTGTGTTTGTGATGTCGGTTTCACTTTCTGCCTTTAATCTGAGATGCAGAAGCTGACATTTAAACCGGTTTACATTTGTTTTTACTTAATCCTGGTCGTGTTGTTGTGAGTTGTGAGTGACCCTTATCATTTTAAACCCTTTGACACAAATGTAACATAGTTTTACTAAAGTCAAAGTTTTGTAATTATGTTTTTGAGCAGATTGATTAACACATATAACAAGGATTGTACTACTAATATCACAGTTACTATATGTTTACTATAGTAAACTATGGTTAATTTGTGGTTACTTTATTTTTTATTTTTACTTTTCTGGTAGACCTCGTATCTAGTGTTTGGCAAGTTACTCAGAAAAAGTAATTCATTATTAGTTACTAATTACATTTCGATAGTGTTAGTAGATTATAAATTACTCTCTCCAAAAGGTATTTCATTACTTATTTTTAATATACTTTCTAAATTCTTCATCCACCTTGATTAGGATTGATTCAAGGATACACATGAAACAGCTCTTTAAATTCATTCAAATAAATAATAAATAACTTCATCAAATATTCTTATTAACTGACCAACATATTCAAATGTGAGAAGGATATATTAAAGCATACATTTTAAAGTATGTCATTTCCACTATTGAATATATTACACAGTGTTTAGTTCAATAACATCAGAAGTGACAATAATTAAATTACAGAAAAAATAAGAGTAATCCCTTACTTCATTTTTTCTAAGGAAAAGTAATTAAATTACAGTAACTAGTTACTTACAACCTTGTTACACCCAACACTACTCGTATCCAATGAGTAGTTTTATTATAATTTAATACAATGAATATAGAATCAAATATTGATATAAATGAATTCAGGGCATGTTTTTCCAATAAATGTATTGCACAATAAACTGTGAAATGATGAAGAATGGCACACTTCACCTTTAATGTCCGATCAGAGATGTCATGAATTGAGAGTTGTCTTGAGATTCTCCAGATGGATGACAAAAACCTTTTGACTTGTAACTCTTAACAGATGACACAATGTTATCTTCTATGCGCTGTCACTCATCGAGATAACATCAGGTCACAAAGGTTAACCGCTGGCCTCCGCCGAAACTCTTTTCTAACATGTGACACTTTCTAAGTGACATAACTGCTTAGGGAACTACTGAAACCTGTTCCTATACAAACATTTCATCATTTTTATTGTGTGTGTTTGTGTTTCTCAGGTTGTGTGTCCGTGGCTCACGGGAAGCACATTTGTGACTCAGATCAGCTCACGGTAATAATCACTCAATCGTCCGTCTAATGCTTCCTTTATGGATATTTTACAACTTCCGGCTTCCAGCGTTTGGAAGAGAGCAGATCCAGAACGAGACAATGTGATGTGGATCAGAGATTACATGCAAAGAGGAAACATTCCTGTCATATCATTCACCATAGAGACTGATAGATCACATCTGTCGTGACACCAGAGGAACCACAAACCTCTTCTCTCTTGTGTGTCAGATAGCAATGATTTTACATCAAATTGGTTTTCTGCTTCTTTTTCTAATCAACTAATGATATCAACTAATGATCAACTAATCTGTGTCTATTCTAAAATAACTGTCTTGGACGAGGTTAATATTTTAATGACTCATATCTAGGAAGTCTATTGTAACTCTCAGATAAGATGAAATGTGACCTGAAGAACGTGTTGTTTTGAGATCTAATGGTTGTTTTGTTCATACATGTGTCATGTGGACTGAATCCAGTCTTCGGCCTTGAAGTAGCCGGTTGATTTAAAACGAGAGAAACATGTTCTCCATCCATAAATCTGTGAGGCCGACTCATCTCCGCTCCAACACCGACAGGCACTTTTGGGAAACCAGAGTATCTCTTTCCAAATTTATCAGCGTGACCCTTGACCTTCAGAGTCAGTCCTCAGCTAAAGTCCTTCATGTCTCAGATTTGAGTTCCTGGCGGTTTTCCACTTAGTTACATAACAGCTCTCAGGTCACAAACCTGTCAGAACCAGATCCGTCTCTCCTCTCGCTGTACTGCACTGACAGCGCGTTCGCTCTTTAACCTTCAACGGTTTCCTGGTAATCCAAACCTCTGACCCTGGCGCTGGGTTTGAAATGACATTCCCAACACTTTTGGAATGAATGGTCAGGACTCTTCTTCCATTTTGAAGGCGAATTGTGTAGGATTTTGTCTCATAATTTAATATTTAAATGCCATGTGTATTTGTTTCAATTGTCATAGTTTTACAAATTTAATGATGATATTTTAATGATCTTTTATAATGCTTGGTTTTATTTTAAATAAAGACTCATCAATTTCATAACTTTTGTCTTTCTTTTACCATCTCTGTTTAAAACATAAAATAGGATGTTATTTCACGTATTTATCTTTATTTGGTCAAATGTCAAATGATGTCAAACTGACTCGTGACATCACTCTTCAAACAGAGATTCTGTTTCAGTTACAGAATGCAGCTTTAAAGTCCCTGTGAACCAAAACTTGCTATCGTTTTCACTTCCATATTTTTATGCACATCCGAGTGAAATAGAATTTCTAAGGAGAAAAATTGTGGCCGTGGCTTTCATCTTTCTCTGTGATTTGATTGGATGTATAAAACAGCCGTTGCATTTTGAAACAGAGCTGGCAGCAGACAGACAGCTGAAGAGGAGGAGTTAACGGATGCTCCACCCAAGTCGTCTAACATACATCACTTAAGATGATAGGAAGTCCATTTTCAGATTTTAACTAAAGATTAAAAAGAGAATGACCCACATTGAGAAACTATTTACAATAAACGCAGCAACAATTTAAAATTTCACTGGGACTTTAAGATTGAAAGTCAGACACGAGCATAGACCGTGACACACATAAAGAGATGCAGAAAATGTAAACAGAGGGTTAACCGTATGAACATTGTGTCCTTTTGAGAGAATGACTTGAGACGTGACCTTGAATTCACCTACAGCGTGTGCCGTCTGTCTGTGGAGGACGTGAAGATTGATGTCGGCCACAGAAAGGACATTCGCTTGTCTTGAATGTGTCCATGTTCTGGCTGGAATACCTTGACATGTCTCCCTCCTCGCTGTTAAAACAAGCACTCAGAGGACACGAAGAAAAAACATTCCTTTTCCAAACCATAAAATACTTTTGTGAGCATTTCTCTCATTCTTACGTGAAGCCAGTTGTGTCCAATCTAGCAGTTGTTTGTTTGTTTGTTTGTTTGTTTGGCCTTCTCTCCGCATGCATATACAATAATAGAGCTCGTGCACGTTCAAAGAAATATTTGACAACATCTCAACTAGAACAGATCAATCAAACCGTTTCCTTCTGAGCGGGACACAAAGCTTTTCCAGATACATCCGTTCACAGCATAAAAACATTCTAAAACACTTTCCAGTCCAAGCGTGCAGGACAGAAGCTCTACTCTAAAACCTAGACAACACAGACTGCATTTTAAGACATCTTACATGTGAGGAACAATTCAAATATCCCAATTCTGTCATCATTTATTTACTCTCATGTTTGTGAGTCTTCAGTGGAACACAAGAGAAGATATTTTGAGAAACGTCTCATCGGTTTTATTTTCACACAATAGAAGCCAGTGAAGTTCAGTGTTGTTTGATGATCGCTTTCTTCAAAATATCTTTTTATTCTCATGCAGGTTTGTCATGATATGAGGATGAGTACTTTTACTACAGATACTATACAGATTATAAAGTGTGTTGGTTCATTTGTGGTTCAACTGTAGTATCCTCTTTTGTTTCATTTGTAATGAGTGTGTGGTCAATACTTCATGTCGTCAGCTCGGGCTGGTCGGTTGCTAAAGCAAACGGCTTGTTTGAGCGCCACATGGAGTTTCCATTAGCTGCTTTTCCTTCCGTACAGATGGAACTTCAATTCCTTCTCATTTTCTCATCTGGCACTCCTCAATGTGACGCCTTGCTCAAGAAGTGGTGTCCTTGCAGCTGAGACACTTGTGTTGGTATGCTGCTCTCTACATGAAGCTCCTTTTGCCTCCATCTAACATACGCCCCCTGGGGAACGCCTGCACAATTCCAGTAACCCAGTAGCCGACCCACCCACCATTACACACACACACTGACACACACACACACATGCGGAGTGCTGGATCCATTAAAGGATTTATTCCAGGCGAGAGGGGAAGGGGCCGTCCTGCTGAGATGATAGCTCACATGTGTTCCCACCGGATGAACTGATTCTCTCCTCTCGTCTTGCATTGCATGTCTTTCCATTACAGTTCAGAGAGAGAGAGTGTGAGTGTGTGTGTGTGTGTCGAGGGGTGAAGACGCGGCCATTAAAAGGAGTGTGTTTGTCTCACGACTGTTCATTCTGGATGTGTTTGTATCCGGCTCACAGTTCACAGAATCTCTGAAGTAGCAGATGTTCCTGTAACCTCACAGTCTTCTGTCAAATCCTGCACATATCCTTAATATTTTTCCTAAAAACATCCACAGCGCTCGACCGCTGGACTGTGTCTGTGTTCTTAAAAATCACTCACATGATCTTTTTGATAGCTTTCATTTCTCTTAGACATCGATACAATTTAATGGAGGGCAAATGATACCATCTCATGTGTGTCTCAGATATTTCTCATGAGAAAAAGAGTCAGAAATGTGACAAATGTGTGTGTCATGAGAGTTTGAGAAGAGATGTCGACAGTGAGCTCAGATTTGTTCCGTCTGCAATCAAAAGTCAATATTAGTGAAGATCTCAATATCAACTCTCATCACATTTACATTCATTTACACCTCCAGACTCTTCACGTGTCACACAATTATACTCTCGTTTACATTTTTATTTCTCCTCAGCGATTAGAAGAAACATCTGAGGCTAGTTGAAACTGATATGAAGAAGTCCTGAGCTCTGAAAGAGAAACCTCTGAGCAATAATATTCTCCTCTGGGTATAACCCCGGATACTTTTTGATAAAGTCATCCTAAAGAATGTCTAACTTTATTAAAATGTGTAATTATAAACATAAGTTGAGTCACATTAACAGTCCAGACGTCTGAACACAGTTGTACAGATGCAGTCCAGACGGTTGAGAGGTTGGTGCATCTTCACCCTCGCGCTCATGTAAACACATTTTAAAACCCCTTCTTGATACACACTGAGAATAGACGCTTCACTTTGTCTCTGAAGATTTCTGCAATGAATCACACTGAGGCGGAACTCCGGTGGGAACGCACCGAGAACGACCTCCGTCTCATTTCCAGTCCCGCAGTCGTATGGGCGTGCTTCACCACCTGACCGCAGATCCGGTTGGGCTGATGGGTGTGTCTGGCTATCCATTTCTAAAAATACACTGGCGATGGGAGTGAACGCTGATATAAATCACAGCCTGAACCCTCAGGGCGTCCCGACGGGGCTTCATTTCAGTGGTTGGCTGAGACCTGAATGAGGTTGGGATGTCTGAAATGGATCTTAGTAAATCACATTAAGATGAAAAAGCTACTTTCTTCTTTACAGGAGTGATTCAGGAGAACCATTGGTTTCCCAAAGAACCTTATGATCAAACTCCAGGTTTCTGTATTGCTGGTACTGAGAAAATAATGTTTCACAGACAGATGTGTCATCAGTCATCAGATAAACATCATTACTCTTATTCTTTTGTTCTGTAGTGAGCAGAATGTGTGTGTGTGTGTGTGTGTGTGTGTGTGTGTGTGTGTGTGTGTGTGTGTGTGTGTGTGTGTGTGCGTGTGCGTGCGTGCATGTGTGTGTGTGATTGCATCATCGGTGGGTCAGACACAGACAGGAGTTTTCCATGAGTTTAGTGTCTGTGTCAGGATGTCTGAGAACACATGTGTGATAATGAGACTATGATCAAGATGTGTGTGTGTGTGATTCAGCAGGTTTATGTCATTCAGAAAGTGTGTTTGTATTCCAATTCGCTGTGACGTCTCTTAAAGACACAGCGTCTCTTTAGACAGCGATGAGATTAAATAGAGAAGCATTCTTTGGAACTTTGGAACATAAAATTCCCAAAGTTACATTTGTGTCATTTATAGTTTTGATGAATTTTTTATTATTGCAAAATGTATAAAAATGATCGTTTTGACGGCTGGATGTGTTTTTGTTGGGTCTGTGCTCAGCTCAGCAGGTTAAATGGAAAATGCCGGAGGCTCGACGGGATATCAGCAGATTGGATTGTCAGCATGAATTCAACATTATGACCTAGTGGAGTCCTGCGTTTGTGTGTGTGTGTGTGTGTGTGCGTGTGTGTGCGTGTTGTGTGTGTGTGTGTGCGTGTGGTGTGGTGTGTGTGTGTGTGTCTGCTCTTTAATAAGACACTGAGAGTTCAGTTATTTACCCGTAATGTACAGACGGCTCATTTAAACACTGTACTGAAGTCTTACATTCGGACTCTTTACTGAACACAAGTCCAAACCAATGACACACACCACGGCCTGTGTACACACACACACTACACATTATTTGTGTGTGTGTGTGTGTGTGTAGATGCATTTCCAGCGTTTAGCTGTTGATTCACAGTCTGACTGACAGGTGTGAAATTCTCGGTCACAGACAACTGACCGACTCATGACCTTCCTGAAAAGATTCGTTCCCAATGAGACTATTTTCATATACTTTACATTGAAAGAATAATAATAACTTTATTTTATATAGCGCCTTTAAAAGTAGCATCACAAAGTACTTTATAACAGTAAAAAAAGAGGGACAACAATTCAACATACAGTAAAATCAATAACAATCAGATAAAAATGTCTGATTGTCTAAATGTAAAAACTAAAAGAGAAACAAGCAATTTCTCTAAACAAAAGAGATGACAGATGTAATTTGTATTATTCCCGCAGCGGCATGAATCCAGTGTTTTTAAATAAGTGGTCACAATTATGTTCATGAACTCTTGAGGTCATCGAATAATTCAAGCGAAACAGTGATTTGATGCTTTCGTTTGGTGTTTAAAAACCTGCTCATAAATTAACTGAAACTCTTTAGGTTTTATTTTTCCAATTCCATCGTCTATTTCCAAATCATTAAAGTCTTAACAGACCAATAAACTCACATAGACAGAGTTGACATTTCTGCTTCATTGGAAATGCTGAAGTTAAGCGCATTGCATTGTGGGATACGTTGGTAACAGAGAATGATTTGGATATACACCCCTGACCTGAATCCGATTTGGATATACACCCCTGACCTGAATCCAGATAGCCGAGTTTTATAGAAAATCAGTAATGAAACTCCACCGGATGTTTGTTCTAGGTGAAGTGATACTGTGGGAATATCTGCAGACTCTGTGACGCTCCGTCTGTGAATATTGTGTCTGCTGGAGGTATCAGATGGTAAATAAAACGCAAACACTGAATACATCAGTCATATCATCACAGCTGATGTTCACATTGTGGTGTAAACACTGTAAAAGTAAAGTAAAATACAGATGAGAGTAGAGAACAGAAGTGATCCCGCAGGAGCAGAAGGGTCACATCTCTTCTCTGTGAATGTGGGTCACTCCTGCTGTGAAAACTTCAAAAGAGAGAACATCAATCTGGAGAGTAAAGAAGTTCTGCTTCGACATGTTTTACAGTCGTGTCAAAGGAACAATTCACAAAAAGTCAAAGTCTGTCATTAAGTCACATCTGTGTTGTTAAGTTCTATGGAGCACTGGGCAGTTCACGTGTCTTTCCCATTCAGAAATGTGCTCTGACATTATACTGCGTCTCACATGAATCTCTATGAGGCTGTTCTTGTTCCGACTTTTTAGCATGTCAGGCCTTTTTGCAGTGCGGTGACACACCTTTGGAAGTCTGTGTGTGTGTGTCTGTGTGTGTGTTGAAATGAAGGCCGTCTGAAACGCTGAGTCAGTCAGAACACTGGGTGCTTACGTGGGTCATGTCTGGTTGTGACTCCGCCCCCTCTGTGATCTGACCACTCTGCTCGTTTGTTTAATTGTGTGTCACCATTTACTGGCCCTGCCCCCCTCTGCCTTTACTGTGTGTGTCCTTGTGTTTATATCCCAGTGGGGGATAACTGAGGTCCCCACGCTATATTTTTTGAAAATCTAAAAATGCAAAATTTTTCTATGATCTTGAGGTTTAGGGGATAAAATATACAGTTTATACAGTATAAAACACATTACACCTATGGACTGTCCCCACAGAGATTATAAACCAGACGTGTGTGTGTGTGTCCAGGCTTCACATGTTTCCAGAGAAACCTTTTCCATTTTTAATGAAAAATCTGTGCTCAGACTCAAAAATAAGTTTGAACTAAATTCACTTTTATTTGTTAAATTAAAATAAATAATTTTTATTTAACCAGGTGAAAACTCCTAAATAAATAAATATGATTAACTGAGTTTGCAGAAAGTGTTTTTTGTTTATTGAGAAGAATGTGGATGAATGTGTGCATGCATGCGAGTGCAGTGTGTGTGTGTGTGTGTGTGTGTGCGTGTGTGTGTGTGTGTGTTTTGCGGAGGTCTTTATGATGGAGGATTTGAGTTTGTTCGTCTCAGTCTGTCTGGCTTTGCTCTAATTCTTCTTCACAGTATGAAACCTGCTCAGTCAGCACGACCCTCAAAAAGGATTTCAATAAATGTTTTCTGTGTTTTGCAGCTGCAATAATAAATCAACAAATCCTGAAGCCAAAACCTCCGCTGAACACATAAAACTCGTTTTGATTTAAGAGGTTTTTTAAAGGGACGGTTCACACCAAATAAAAATGTTATTTTATTTGTCGTCATTCCAAACTTTATATCCCTTTCTGGCTTCTTCGGAACACACAAGAAGATAATTAGAAGAATGTCCATAATCAAACAAGATTAACACCATTGACTAAACTCCACATTTCTCAAAATATCTTCTTTTGGGTTCCACTGAAGAAAGACTCGCATCCAGGTGTACAGCTACAAGCGGTGGATGAATAAATGACCACAGACATTTTGGATGAGCGGTCCTCCTCATTGTTGACACGTTATGGTCATGTGACCCCGTCTGTCCCAACGGCTGAGCTGATGTCCTTGACCCCCGTCTGTGTTTGTCTCTCGCTCTCTGTGTTGGTTGGAAAATGCCCAGGCTGTATGAAGTAAAATCAATGAGTTCCCTGGAATTCATTAAAAGTGTCATGTTGATAAATGTTTGACGCAGAAGTCGGTCCGAGTTACACACAAACAGATAAGAGTCCTGCAGAGTTTAATGTTTTACTATGGTATGATCAGAGGTCAGTGCGGTGAATGACTCAAAACAGCTCTTTAGAAGTTTGAAGTTCATTGTTTCTAAATTGCTTTGGAGAGACAATTGTTGAGATACATTTTGAGTACGGAGCTGTTAAATAAAAACAATCGTCTGGTTTTCAATTCATTTGATGAGAAATGTTGGAGCACACATTCAGTCATGTTGACTTGAGAAGCCTCGTTTGAGACATTTTTGAGATGTCTTCTAATGTTTTAAAGATATATTTGTAGATCTGAAACTTAAGTAAAAAAAATGTGTTCTCCATGTGATGCACAAAAAGAACAATTTCGAAAATCTTGACAGCAAAATAATTTTAAGTCGCAAATCTCAATATGAACTCAAACTCATGAGCTCTTTCAGGGAGAAATGGCCATTTTGGGTTCATAAACTCTGGTGTTGTAACATACATACACTTCGACGACACACTTCGTCTTTAAAGTCTTCATGTAATAAAGACAAAAGCTGCATCTGTTTGCCATCAATAATTCGTCTGTTTAGTAAACGCTGATGTTTGTAAATATTCTCCACGTGCTTACGCAGCATGAGAGAGTGCTTTTATTTCCTCATTTGTGTTTACTGTAAATGCTTTGTATGGTTGTGAAACTCTCTCTGTTTGTGTGTACGAGGTTTCCAGTGAATTCAGCACAGTTCACAGTAAAACACACACGCCAGAACACACACACACACACTGACCTGTTCAGGTTGAGTCATGGGTTGCACAAGAGTGAATGTGTAATGACATTATTCAGCTTATCTGTGTGAGCGAGGGCACTTGCTGTACTCTGATCTCACCTTCAGGACATGTGCTCTGTGTGTCCGACTGATAAACACAAAGATTACTGACAGGACAGACACCAAACTCAACACATCCAACCACAGTAAATCTGCTCTGGATGGGTTCAGTTTTAGCCATGCTTATTCTTGTTAAATAAAACTATATTTAAACATGGTAGGTAGGCCTGTTATGATCTAAAATCATAAATAAAACCATGCAAAACTTTGATAAATTTGACCCTGGACCACAAAACTATTTGAATATTTAAGTAAACTTAAGAATATTTGTAGAAGTAGCCAACAAATTTTTACTTTATTTTATGCCAAAATCATTAGGATATAAAGTAAAGATCATGTTCCATGAGGATATTTCCTGCTGTAAATATATCAAAATTGTATTTTAGTGATTGGAAGCAGCAAAATCACTAACAAAAATGGCCAGAAACACGTCTACAAACATCACTCGCTGCTGATCTTTGGGAATTACAGAGTTTGGTATCAGTTCAACGGTTAGCCATAGAAAGTGTTTAAACAACGGCCTGAACAGATCCTCTGATAAACAACTTTAAAGACCGTTTTCTCAATATTTAGATTTTTTACACCCTTAGATTCCAGAGGATTAAATAGTTGTATCCGAACAAACCATGGAGCAATGTAAAAGCGTTTTAATTCAGCTTTCAGATGACGTATAAATCTCAATTTCTAAAAATTGACCCATAACACCAGGGTTGAAGTTGAAGCAATACAATTGGAAATAATAGTAACAAAATGTGAATTGCTTTGTCACTGTAGATTTTCAGTGTACCGTGATAAAACAAAATTGGGAATAAAAACTCAACTAAAACATTAAAAGTTTATAAATTAATCCTAAAAAACAATGTATAAATACATAAATCCATTGCAAACTTAACTAACTTAAAAATATAATAAAAGATAGAAGCCAATTGAAAACTTCAAAATCTACAAATAAACTGTGTCTAGTTGGTGAAGATCTGACCCTGATCTCTCTTCAAAGATAAAGAGAGGAATTATTAATTTGTCATCATAAACAATGTCACTCTGGCCTTTGTGAAATATCGGGTTGATGAATAAACTTCAGCACACTAAGTTTCATAATACGCTTCATGAACTGATAAGAACATAGGAAAGACAAACACAAACCCAGAGTGTATAAAGATAGCAGCCCATTCAAAATATTTCACACTACAGGAAATACAGAGAGAGAGAGAGAGAGAGAGCTCAATAACATTATTCATATTGATAATACATCTTAAATTTGACCAACTATCAGTGTCTAAGATACCTGTCTGTATCTAACACTTTTCACACTTCCTGTTTTAATTCAAAGAATATCAAATGAATCATTTCTCCCAGAGATCAAGAAGATTAAATAGAGAGAAAATGGAAACTCATCTGTGTCTCAGATGTTCATCCTTAGAGAAATGTTGTGTAAATGTTGTAGTTGTGCCAGTCATGAGGGTAACAATGTTCTGTCTGGACGTTACATAAGCTGCCGTTAAGCGCCGGCTCTCGGTTACATCACAGTGAACTTTGCTAATGTTATTTTTAGAAGCCGTGTGAAATGTGCTAATGGGAGTCACCTGAACGACAAACGGCTGCTTCAGTCTCCAGAGCAAGGAGGAAAAAACAATAAACAACAAGAAAGACGTAAGTCTCCTCTTCAGATGCACTGGGGGATATGAACACGGTTCAAGTGAGCATTGAAGCTGATGAGTTTACAGTTTTACTCCAGGAAAAACTGAGAGAGAGAGAGAGAGAGAGAGAGAAAGAGAGAGAGAGATGGCTTTGATAATGGATGACATCAGCTCTCATGCTCATAAGCTCGACCTGTTTTACTTTTGGATCCGGACCTGAATTAGGAAAGCAAATCCAGACATCATTAACTGCTCTTCATAGTTATGCCAAATGGAAAGACAATCAAGAAAACCAAACCCACATGAAGCAGTTCTCAGTATGATTTCTCCTGAAAGTTTTTGACCCACTTGATTTTATTCATAAGGAACTGATTGATTGATTGATTGATTGATTAATTAAAATGGACGTGGCATGCCAGAAAGTGATCTGAGTGGTTCAGGGGTTCGAAACTAAGAAGATTAGGAGATATTAACAAAAAGCCATTTTGAAGAAAGATTCTATTTTTTCTATATTGTAAAGTATATTTAAACTCATTGAGTGCGTTTACATGCACAGTCTCACTCCGGTAATGTTTAATAAGCTGATATATTGTAAGGTCAAGTAAACGCATAAAACGTTTTTTTTTTATCGTTGAAGGCTCATAAACGGTTTAAACAAAAACAGATCAGTAGAGATAGATCGCTCATTGATCATGTCTAGGAGAAATGATCGTGAGGAGATCTCATGCGTGATGAGATGAATCATGCACAGTGAGAGGAGGAGTGTGTTTACAGAAAGTGCTTTGGGTGATCTTAAATGAAAGTTATTTTAGACATGTTTTATCCACGGCTGTTGTTGTTTTCCAGCAGATGCTCCACAGCTGGAGTCTCGCGTGACTCATTGGCTGCACGCTTCCAAGGTTCCGCCTCCCGCTGCCATGGCGACTGCAGAATGTTTGGCAGCGGGCCGCAGAGAGATGCAATGAATGCGCCCTCAGAGAGCAGCCGGCCAAACCCCGAATGGAAAAACAGCGCGTGTGCGCGCAGCCACGAAGAGGGAGAGGCCGAGCGCTCGCAGTAGTTTGGCGCTCATCCAGGCCAACCATAATGCAGAGACAGAAATGCGACTCTTGGCAGGACACCAGGTCTCCGAGAACAAAGATGTGTGCGCTTCTAACGCAGGCAACCAGGGCGCGCTTGGCAGCGTCAACGCTTTCCCATCAACCTTTGCCTTGGAAGCACGCCATTCTAGTTTCCAGTCCTGCAAAGAGGATTATGGTTCGAGAGAGAGAGAAAAACAGACTGAGAAAAAACATGGCTCAGTCATCCAAAACCCGTTCCCCAAAATGCACCTCAGCACGCTGGCCGAGCCCCAGAATGCTCCTGTACTTTTTCCATTTTCTTTATTAACTCGATGACTTTAGCACGTTCATTTTTATGGGTTTTTACTAAAACATCAGCTAACAAAAATCTTCTAGCAACGCAAGGAAACAATATTTTTTGAATGTTTTAAGTACGCCTGTCAAACGATTAATCAACATTAATCGCATCGAAAATAAAAGTTTGTGTTTACATAATATTTGTACTGTTCATAAAAATGTTGTATTTATGAGCACATTCAAATCCATGCATATAGAAAAAGAAAAATATTAAAATGAACAAACATTTATAAATAATTTAAATTATTGGTAAATATATTTAAATGCATAATTTGATACAAAAAACATTTATACATCTATGTGTGTGTGTTTATAAATACGAAATGAATATCCACACTAAACAGAAATATATTACATAAACAAAAACTTTTATTCTGAATGCGATTAATCGCGATTAATCGTTTGACAGCCCTAGTTTTAAGTGTTCCATCAACAATGTCAGGTTCATGTTTTAATAGCAGTGTTTTTTGATTGTCTAGCAAGGATAAAATGATCTTATAACGTTACTCCGAGAACTTTTGCATGATAACTTTGAGAGAAGGTTTCTCTGCCTTCATCTCTTGCATTGATGTCATCGTCAGTCTCTGTGATGTGATGGTGGTTCTATATCTTTTCTACACTGTTAAGGTGCCAATCACTATGAGAGAAATCTGCCTTCTCTCCTGCCCTTCAGCCGGCGTTTCATCAAGGTGACGCTGTGATTTACGGCCTGCGCTCTCAGCATGCGTGCTGAGCTCCAGCGCATGGTTTTCAATCGCATGAAATCAAAAGCCTTTCTCCCCGCGGGACACCGAGCAGGTAGAGAACCCTCGTGCATTATTTTCCTGTTGAACCGCAGAGGTGTTCCACCATACGTGTTGACATCAATCGAGAATGCAACCCAAACACTGTAAACAGGAAGCGGTTAGACACACAGGCTATCCAGATAAGGCCATGGTTGCCATAGCGACGGCTTTCCGGTGCAACCAAACCGCCAATCAGAAGCGAAACTCTCTCACTGGGCAGGAGGCGATGCTCACAACATCACAACAAAAAACATGCGATTACATCACAGCTGAATTACTCATTCTCAAACCGTGTTCAGGTCACATGAGGACAGTACTGTGGTGTCCAAACGTCCCAATCTGTCATCGTTTATTCCCCATCATGTGTTTGTAAACATCTTTGCTTTTGTTGTCCTTATGTTACCTCATTTGTAAGTCACTTTGGATAAAAGCGTCTGCTAAATGACTGATGTAAATGAGTCTTTCTTTTCACACAAAAGAAGATATTTTGAGAAACGTCTCAGTGGTTCAGGGATGTTTTTCAAAACCTCTTCTTTTGTGTGGTGCAGAAGAATGAATCTCACACGGGTTTGGCACGACACGACGATGAATAAACAATGACAGAATTCTCATTTTAGAGTTTGACGGCTGTTTCTATTACATACATTTAGTGTGCAGCGGAAACAGCTTGATTTGAAATGTGCTGTTTAAATATGTAAAGGCATTCACACATGAAAGCGTGCCGCACAAAATTTTCACTTGGATGATTAAAGGACAGTGAGGGATCTGTGACCGTTTTCAGCTTCAGGTGAGATCAGACATTCATCTCGTTGCATCACTGCCAGGCCGTCTGCGTCGTCACTCGCCTCCTTCATCCACCCTTCAGAAAAACATCAGATAAACTGTGTGTTCTATCAGCTTCTGTACTCTTAGAAAACACAACATTGAACTGAACGGCTGAAGGATTATGAACACAGGATGAATATATACAGTGAAATGTTGCTTTTCAATATGATAGCGTTCTTTTGACACGTGCCGTGCGTTAACATACATACTTTAATTCAAAGTGTGCAACGAGAAGAACGTCAAATCAAATGTACAGTATGTATTAAAAAATCATTCAGTGTGCACAAACCCATTGAACTAATATCATGTTGTTGATTCTCTTCAGCAGTGCAGAAATGGAGCAGAAATGTAATTCAAATTCCTTTCATTGAATCAGTGTTTTGAGTCAGATGGGTGAGATCATGTAGACGCCGGCCTTATTCTCATTGGTGTTTAAGTCATTTTCTCCACTCTGGATTTGCCCAATTCCTCCCATGTGACTCAGCTAAGCGGGACACACTGTCAGAGCGCACACGCGAAGCATCCGTCTGGAGCAGGATTCCAGGAAACCTCGACGGGGGATTAACGCTGAATTACATTTCTGCTCCACTTCTGCACTCCTGAAGAGAATCAACAACATGATATTAAATGGGTTTTTGCACACTGTTGCATGATTTCTAAAACAACATTTGATTAACAAAAACTAACCCTCTCTCTTTCTCTCAACAAGTATTGCTGCATTTGTTACTTTGTATTAGCGCCTATTGTATTATTGCTCCAATATGACCTATAGATTTATTGCTCCCTGAACTCTCTGTAAGTCGCTTAGGATATAAGTGTCTGCTAAATGACTAAATGTAAATGATTCGACGTTCTTCTGGTTGCACACTTGTATACAAGTATGTACAGTATGTAAAAGTACGGCACGTGTCAAAAGAACGCCATCATATTGAAAAGCTACAGTTCACTGTATATAAATAGCCGTGTAAAGGAGGTCAGTTCGTTCAAGGCCGCTGAAGGTGATTCCACTTAAACCAGCTTACTTAAGAGTCTTAAGAGAGGGAGGTTTACATAGCAACCAAGTTGGCATGGCAACAGGGGAAAGCCTGTGTGAAGGTCTGAGCCGAGTGCGTCAGTCACTAGAGAGGATTTACATCTAACCAGAATGTGTCAATAGTGCACTTTAAATCCATAACACAAAACAACCAGCTTCATCTGAACGGCAGACGTTTACAGCTGCTGACTCGTGCTTTAGGAAGAAGAGAAACGCATGCACTGCGTGAACTGACTGTTGTAATGTGACGTGCTCAGAAAAGTGTTGCATCAGAAATCTTGTGAAAAACATTCACATATTGCACAACACGCATCTTCCAACGACATACTGTATCTTTCTTTTATCTACAAGCATTTAAGCCTCAGCTTACACTATACTTGAAGTATTTTTAATCAATGTTTATCTTTATTTATTGTTTTCGTTCTTAACACCATTCCAGCAAATTGATACTATACTATTTGCATTAATTTGTTGGGTCTTCAATTTAAGTACACAATAAAAAATATTGATTAATATTATCAATATATATATATATATATTATATCAGATGCAGTGTTGTGTGTAACTAGTTACTAAGTAATTAGCTTCTTTAATTTAATTACTTTACCCTTAAAAAAGTAAAGTAAGGGATTACTCAATTTTTCTGTAATTTAATTCCAGTTACTTCTGATTTTATGAAAGTAAATACTGTGTGTAATATGTGCATGTGAAATGGTGGCACTTAAATTTAAATTCAAAATCTAACTTTAAAATGTGCTTTAATGTATAATTCTCACATTTGTATACTTTGATCACTTAATAATAATACTTTAAGTAGTTTTATATGATTTATTTGAATACATTTAAAGAGCTGTTTCATATCTATCAATCACTTAACTAACCAAAGCTGATGTAAGAAATAGAAAGTAATTAGTAATAAGTGATTAAAGGCTTTTTGGAGAGAGTCATTTGTACAGTAATGACACTATTGAATATGTAATTAGTAACTAGTAATGAATTACTTTTTCAGAGTAACTTACCCAACACTGCTCAGAAGACAAATATAAAGTTAAAGAAATGACTGTGCATTACATTAGTCTCATAAATTCAATTCAGTTTCACAGTTCACATTGTTTCATTGTTGCAAAGCAGCTTGACAGGAAGAAAGACAAAAATAAACAAAAGTAAGTATCAGTATTAAAATGACAAGGGTCCATCTTTGCTCTTGATTTGTTTGGTTGTGTAAAGAACGTTTTAACAAAACAATTGTTCAAATCTCTTTCTTTGCTGTATGTTTGTTACTGGTATTGACTGTAAAAACAGTTTTCACATTCAAAGGGAGAATGTTGCTGTGATGATATGTGCGAGCGTGTAGTCACAGCGTGTTGGGCGACTCGTCCAGCATGTTCACAGATCTCTGGACTCATGCCAGCAGCAGGGTTGGATTGTTTTTCCACGGATGGGTGAGGTACATGCCTCACTCTCTCACTTCCTCATGAGCTCCTGCAAAAACAAGCCCCACTCTGTGCCTGCGGGTCGCCTCGCCCGACAAATCCGCTTTGTGTGCAAGTTGGAAAGACATTCAGACGGAGGGAAGGAAAAAACACACACATTCTTACTGTGTCGACACACTTCCCTATTTCATTACAAATCTATCTACAGGATATAAAACCAAAAGTTCACTGCAGTAACATTATCCACGTAATGTGTCATTGCTAAACATAAAAGTTTAAACATTACTCTCAACACAGGCAGAAATATTATTTTATAGCAGCACATATTTTGTTAGAAGTGAAACTATGCCACACATTCAGTCGCACCAGCAGATTATTGGCCAGATCACTTTCAGTTATGAGTCATGTGTAAATATGTGAAGAAAAAACGTTTTGGAAAGGCAGAACCACGTGTCGGTCGTCCTCGCTGTGGGACTTTCCGTGATTTTGCCAGCCATCATGAATCACATGCTCTCTGTGAGCACAAATCAGACTTTGACGCTGTGCGAAGTCCAATACAGATGAATAATCTAGCAGTGTAGATATTCCAGACGCCACATGCTTCCCTAAAGCACCACGTTTCAATGTGAAGCTGCGAATGCTGCTAATGCACAGAATTCAATGAGAGGCACTTTAGGTTTGAGAAGGTTGTGAAGAGTTAAAGGGCCAGTGGCGTGTGAAGTTAGCGTTGGCAGGCGCGCTGGAATGTGAAACAGTGAAGGTTCGAAGGTCACATTTACACACACACACACACTGAACAGCACTGCATTAACACAACTACACAATAGGATCTCTATATAGGTCATCTGTTACGCATTACATCTGAACTCTGTGTCTTCTTAAAAATGAATATGTTTGTGTTGTGTTTTGGGTTAAGTGTTTCTAGACGTTTAAAAACATGGCACTTAAACTTTGCAAATAGTTATTTTACTTGACAATTGTTTGTCAACAGACAACCATTGTTCAGAGACACGCACTGGCACACAAAGTGTGGTGTACTTTAACATTTATATAATAGTTAAGTTTATTTTTAAAGTACAGTAACTTAATTTAAAGAAAAATCCTCAAAAAACATCAAGTTTATTAATATACATACACGGAGTATCTGCACATTAAAAGCGTCATTTCAAAGAAAGCACATGCTCACAATATAACAGCTATTTTGAAGTTAAAGTCGCTTTTCTTTGCTGCTTGGAACTCAATAAATATAAGCTTACGCACGACGGGGGGAAGAGAACGCGCATGCGCGGAACGGGGTCGTCGAAGAATCAAGTAAATAGAAGCAGCGCTGTGACGTCATCGCTCCGCTTCCACACCGAGACAGCTCGCGGGCTGAAGCGCACACTGCCATGAACTACGGAGCGTAACTTCACCGTTTTCACGCTTTTCGGACGGGCTGGGAAACTACGACGAGATCTGTGTCGTTTTTCTTCATCGCGACGAGCAACATTCGGAGAATTTACCTGCGCATTTTTGTCCTTTTCCCGTCATTTAACCAGAATGGCGTCGTCGGCGGCGGTCGCTGCCTCGCGCAGGCAGTCGTGCTATTTGTGCGATCTGCCGCGCATGCCGTGGGCGATGATTTGGGATTTTACCGAACCCGTTTGTCGCGGATGCGTCAACTACGAGGGAGCGGACCGGATCGAGTTCGTCATCGAGACCACCCGACAGCTGAAGCGCGCGCACGGCTTCCAGGAGGGCAGGTCACCGGGACCGGTGGGCAAACCGGGGAAAGACGTCCAGCCCCACAACCACGCGGAACCGGGCTCGCGTCCGCCGCAACCCCTGGATCGGTACCCGCTCGCGTCGGACAGACCCCCTAGACTGGGTTCGGAGTATCAGGCTGCGCGGCAGGCGAACGGGATCCCGGTGCCGAACGGATTCCCGAAGCCCGACGAGCCCCCTGAGCTCAACCGCCAGAGCCCGAACCCGCGTCGGACCGGCGCCGTGCCGCCCACCCTTGTGCCGCTTGGGAACGGGACCCTGCCGGTGCACGCGCTCAACGGGAGGTCAATGATGGGCATCCTGCCGGGCGCGCTCACGGCGGAGCACCTGGGGAAGCGAGCGGACGACATGAAGGACAAGCACCGCGCCGACAGCATGAGCGACGTGGCTGACGCGCACAAACGCGTCGAAGACTGGACGCAGAAAGGCAAGACCGTCCGAGACCTGATGGCGCTGGACACGCGCTTCAAGAAGGAGCACGCGGCGCTGCAGCACAGGATGGCTTACGACAGCGGCTCCGGTGCATTAAAAACAGGTACCGATGCATTCAAGAATTGCACGTTGTGTACAAACAATCAGCGCATGCCACGTGTGAGCATGCTTTATTCATTTTATACATGCAGTTTTATGATAGTGTGAGAAATGCGTGCATGCAATTAAAAAAAATACGATATGGCATCAAAATATCGTGAAACACTAGATCATGAGTCCAGACATTTATTTTCTGCATGCATTCACTTTTCTGAAAGTTTATGACGTCAGGTTTACACACATGCATTACATTATAAAGAAAGACGCATCAAAGCATGCCAGATAATAAATACGATTTATTTTTGAAGGTGCAAGTGCATGCTTCAAATCTCTAGATCATGTGTGTATTCTTGTTTTTCAAATATTTCTTCCCTTGAGTGTTAAATGTGTCGGCAAGCTTTAAAACTTTTGAATGACAACGTTTATACTTTCAGTTTATTTTTGCATTTCGTCTTAAAAATAGTGCGAAGCATCGGAACATGAACAGAGAAAGTATCTGAGAACGTACGCTGCTTGCTTCGTTGTTTGACTTCCCGTTTCATCACCCTGGACACATATATGTCCAGAGCCAAAAAACAGTGGAGGGCTGCCAGCGGCAGGTCACGCACGGCACACGAAGGGCTGCTTTAGTCAAGTTTTCCCTTTCTAACTGGAGTGTTTGTCTTTCTCCCCCTGCAGACCGCGGTAAACACTCTCGGGGCATTAAAAGGAAACCGTCTCCCGAGCCAGACAGCGAGAGCACCGCGGCCAAGATGAACGGCGAGAGTCAACAGTGGCTGCCGTCGGAAGCGCTGAAGATTCCCTCCGTGGCCCTGCCGGGATTCGCCGCTGCTCCCCCCTCCACCATCTCTCCCCATTCGCGCACCACTCCACCGGAGGCGGCCACCGCCATGCAGAACGGTCCTTCGCCTATGGCCGCCCTCATTTTGGCGGCGGACAGTGCCGGCACCGGATCCCCCAAAGACCAGGTACACTCCACCACCAGCGGCAGTCGCCGGAACAGCGGCAGCCCCCAGTCGCCTGGGCAGAGGCGGCTTGCCCAGAGGGACGGTTTGGGGTCGTCCGGCGGCCCCGGCACAGCGACCGTGCATGTGCCAGGCATGGACTCGCAGGCGGGGCACCCGCAGAGCATTCCGGACTCCTCCGTGCCTCCAGGCAGCGTGCCGCTGTGCTGCACCCTGTGTCACGAGCGCCTGGAGGACACGCATTTCGTTCAGTGCCCGTCCGTTCCATCTCACAAGTTCTGCTTCCCATGCTCCCGCGAGAGCATCAAACAGCAGGGCGCCACGGGGGAGGTGTACTGCCCCAGTGGGGAGAAATGCCCGCTGGCGGGTTCCAACGTGCCCTGGGCGTTCATGCAGGGTGAAATCGCCACCATATTGGCTGGGGACGTGAAAGTGAAAAAGGAGCGGGACCCTTGATGTTTCCACTTGATTATTTCTTTTTTTGCATAAACAATACCACGACAATTTACATGCATATACCATTTCAAACGATTATACATGAATCATATTACACACCACCTGAACGTCAACTAAAGGACATGTACATATGAACTTGAGGAGTCTGTACACATCGTAAACATGGCTGTATCATTTCTTTGATCTCCCTTTTTTGAATACATTGTGTTTCTATATATATTTTTGAAGATGAAATGGTTGTCCACACTATAACTCTCTCTTTATCTCTCTCTCTATATCTCTCTCTATCTCTCTCTCTGTGTCTCTCTCTCTCTCTCTCTCTCTCTCTCTCTCTCTCTCTCTCTCTCTCTCTCTCTCTCTCTCTCTGTATTAGTAGAGCAGGTGGCAGTCCATGTTAAACACAGAATGTGACTAATACTCTTAAGCACTTGGCAAAAACTGAAACGCTTCTAGCTGTATTGTATGCACTTGTTTAAAATTGCCAAATACAATTTCTGATCTTGTAATAACATCCTGCTGTGTGTTAGTGTGTTTGTGTGTTAGTGTGTGTGTGTGGTGAATGAAGGTCAACATGAGTTTGTGTTCTGGAGTTCATTCCCTCAATAATGGTAACTGATATCAGGATGATTTGCACAGTTCAGGTAACTTGAGAATGCTGGAGTTTGGAAGAGAACCTCTCTCTCTCTCTCTCTCTCTCTCTCTCTCTCTCTCTCTCTCTCTCTCTTCCTAACACGCAAGCTGCAACTTGTATCACGCATTGTTTTCAGTCTCCATGTGGAGAAACCCAATGCTGCGTGTAAGATGACGCTCCGCGTCTATTTTTACTCGCCTGCTGTGAGTTAAGAGCTCGTAAACAATCTTCCCTTTGGCCTTTTTTGGAGGATGAAGAGACGCAACTTTAAACTTCGCAGCTGATGTTGAGCCGGCTTGTAAAATGATACGTTGATTTCTCTTTATTTATGTCAGGGATGTTTTGATGATAGTGCAGATATACGTCACGTCTATTTGGTGCGGTATATGTTTATTGCAGCGCTGCGGGTCATGTGCTTGATGTGCTGGAATGCCTGAGTCACGCTCGCCCGCCTCCCGCTTCAGTTCTCACGCAGGATCAGATGAATGAAGATCTATGTTCTTACACAAACCACATGTTCTCCTGTTAACCCTTCAGTGACCACAATCGCCTGAAAACGGATTTCTACTCATTGCTTCTTTCATCTTATAACTTTTTATAGTCTGTTTACCACTACGCTCTGGAGGTATTTTTAACACATAAGGTGCATTTTATGTGGCTTTTAATTAGTTTTGGTTATTTAATGAAATCTTGTCCGTAGATGTGTAGGTGCTGTGAGATGGGATGTGTGTTTGTAATTTGAATCGGAAGTGAATTTGGTAACGCTTTACTCGAAGCATATCTGTATGTATGATGCATTATAATATAGTTTTAAATGATTAATTTTGACTTGTAATGCACCTTATAATGCATTGTAATGTCTCATGAATAATTGTAACTACAGTTGATACATTCTAACACTCATCAATTCTTTGTCACACATTGCATTTTTAATTTGGTTAACATTTTTACAACATTTAATGTTTTAAACACACATAATGATCTATAATGCATCACACCCTTTAATTACCATTTATAATGCATTCTACATAAAGGCTTTAGGTAAAGTGTTAGCGTGATCTTTGATTGGTTAAGCTGTGGTTATGTGAATAGCGGGCGTCTCTTTACAGCTCAGGGAAACGTAACACCCCGAGGGGAAAAGATTCCACATGAATCGCTCATCTCTGGTTACGTCGCAGCTCGTTTTGTCTTTTGTTTGCGCAGCTGTCCCACCCTCCATTGGTGTTTGTGTCAAACTTTTCAAATGCTTTCACCCGTCACATTAATTTACCAGCTTTCATGTTTCTCTATATCTGTTATTTATTCCTATTATTTGTTTTGTGAGGGAATGTCAACATTTGGCAAGTCAGGTCAATATCCTTTGGGCATCTGACGTTATTAATTATTCTCCCCTAAATATGACAGGTTCAGAAATCCTTTCTCACCACAACTGCGATTGTTTACCTTAATAAAAGCACTGTAGGACTTAATTACTTTTGATTTATTAGCTTAGTTAGTTTGTTATTGTTTGACTTTGGTTTTTAATGTTGAGGAAATAGAGTTCAGTAGAGTTCAAGTTTCCTTTATTCACCACTAGAATTGCTCATGTTTGTTTTACACTTGGTTGACTTTTGTAAAAGTCAAAGCGTTTTGACGTACAGTTGTGTTCAAAATTATTCAACCCCCACTGAAATTGATTGTTTTGGTCGGTTTGACATTGATTATGATCATTCAGTCATCCTGCTTACAATTAAATCAAAGAGGCACGTGTAGGTCAGACAAATATAACATAACATTTATAATGAAATAACCACAAATGTCTTTTCTGAGCTCACATCATTATCAGTTTTATTCAACCCCCAAGTGACATTCAATCTTAGTACTTAGTACAACATCCTTTTACAGTTATAACAGCTTTTAAACGTGAAGCATAGCTTGACACAAGTGTCTTGCAGCGATCTACGGGTATCTTCGCCCATTCATCATGGGCAAAAGCCTCCAGTTCAGTCACATTCTTAGGCTTGCGCACTGCGACTGCTTTCTTTAAGTCCCACCAGAGGTTCTCAATCGGATTTAAGTCTGGTGACTGCGATGGCCACTTCAAAATCTTCCAGCCTTTAATCTGCAACCATGCTCTAGTGGACTTGGAGGTATGCTTGGGATCATTGTCCTGTTGAAAGGTCCAACGTCTTCCAAGCCTCAGGTTTGTGACGGACTGCATCACATTGTCACCCAATATCTCCTGGTACTGAAGAGAATTCATGGTACCTTGCACACGCTGAAGCTTCCCAGTACCTGCAGAAGCAAAACAGCCCCATGCTTCACAGTAGGCAAGGTGTTCTTTTCTTCATAGGCCTTGTTCTTCCTCCTCCAAACATAGCGTTGATCCATGGGCCCAAACAGTTCTAATTTTGTTTCATCAGTCCACAGAACACTATCCCAAAACTTCTGTGGTTTGTCCACATGACTTTTGGCATGCTGCAGTCGACTCTTCTTATTCTTTGGGGACAGCAAGGGGGTGCGCCTGGGAGTTCTGGCATGGAGGCCTTCATTACGCAGGGTGCGCCGTATTGTCTGAGCAGAAACTTCAGTACCCACATCTGACAAATCTTTTCTCAGTTCCTCAGCAGTCACATGGGGACTTTTCTCCACTCTACACTTCAGGTAGCGCACAGCAGTCGAAGTCAGCATCTTCTTTCTGCCACGACCAGGTAGCGTTTCAACAGTGCCCTTTGCCTTGAATTTGCGAATGATGCTTCCTATGGTGTCTCTTGGTATGTTTAACATCTTTGCAATCTTCTTATAGCCATTGCCCTTCCTTTGAAGAGTAATCACCTGTTCTCTTGTCTTCCTGGACCATTCTCTTGACCTCACCATGTTTGTAACCACACCAGTAAATGTCTAGAAGGAGCTGAGTATCACAGTCATTTTAAAGCTGCCTAATTGGTGCTTATTAGGCTTTATTGCTGCTCCCTGATATCCACAGGTGTTTTCCATACCTGATTGAAAACACTTCATTGAACCTCTGTTCTTCAGAGTTGTAGTCTTTAAGGGGTTGAATAATTATGTCAATGAAGAATTCACAAAAGAAACATTTACTACTGTATTACAAAACTAATTGATGTCATTTTAGTTGCATATGGTTCTTTAAGAAGTCCTTGTAGGATTTCATTCTGAATACAATTACAAATGTACACTAAATTCCCTAAAACCATTTACAGCATTGGGGGTTGAATAATTTCGAACACAACTGTAACATTATATTAAATAATTTGAAATGCCAAATTGCAGATGAAGAGCCGCATTACTACGGCAATCCAGGCCAAAAATCCTTCGCCAGCAGTCACCCATTCCCATAATGCACTGCATTGCCTACTTTTTCAAACAGCTCATATATCCAACAGCTATGTATAAAAATATATTTTAGCTTATATTATTTATTATGGTTAAAATCAACTCATTTTATGTTTTTTTCATCATTTGTCACATACAACACTGCAAAAAATGACTTTCTTACTTAGTCTTTTCTTCTTGTTGTCCAGTAAAATTGATTGAATCAAGATGCATTTTCTTGATGAGCAAAATGACCCCAAAAAGTAAGTCTTGTTTTAAGCACAAATTCACAAAAAATGTCATGTTTGTTTACTAAATCAAACAAAAAATCTGCCAATGGGGTAAGAAAAATAATCTTATAAGCAAGGTTTACCTTTTATCTTAGTCACTCAATTCAAGATTATTTTTCTTACCCTATCGGCAGATTTGTTTTGCTTGTTTTAAACACAAATTCACTGAAACATTCATTTTCTCAGGTCAGTTTGATTAAAGAATGTTTAGACATTTTTACTGGAAAACAAGAAAAAAGACTAAGTAATTTTGTGCAGTTAAAACTTTGTTATTTTATGATTCATTTCTGAGCTGTGATACCATCACACCCTGATAAAAATGTACATCTTGAAAAGCACTCTTTGGCTAAAAATCGGGCAGATACATTGATGTACATGTATGTAATGTAAACCCAGGCCACAGAATATCAGTCAAGCAGTTTGTGTGCCACGTCAGCAGTTTTTGCTGGTTTTGTCCACGAGCCGCTGGAAACCCAGAGCACCATATGTCTGACGCGTGCATGAGAGCCCCGGATCACATTCCCAGACCTCTGTGTCCGTGTGTGTGTGTGTGTGACAGGACAGATATTTCTAGCAGCTGCTCTCACTATTATTAGACTGAATACAGGAGAAGGTTCTCAGGCATCAATCACACTCGCTGCAACACCAAGAAAGGAACTCGCGTCCTGGTGACTGCAGGCCTTTATCTGCTGGAAATCTTTTTATGTCGCACCAAATATAGCGATTGCACACGCTCTGAACCTGCAACGTGCCACCAGAGGGTTCATTTGTTGCCTGGTTACCTGCAGGCCGAGCAAACAGAGGACGAGACACACGAGAGAATCTCAGCGGTTTGAATTCTGCCTCCAGAACAAAAACGGCAACAAATGAATCATTAAATCACTAAAACCATGAAACTGAAGAAAGAAAAAACACTAATGTGCCTGAAAAGTCCATGTAATGTCCATTTTAAACATTTAAGGACTTCAGTTTGAGGTGGATAAAAACACTGCAGTAAAATCCAATGCTCAAGTTTTTATTACTTCCTTCAAGGGGACTTGCAAGTATCATAATTTCAAGTTCAGAGAACGATCAAGGGAAGGCGTGTTTATCAATGGGACACTGGTAAACCGACATCTTGTTTTAATGTTTGACAGGACGAGTCTGTTATCAAGGATAGAGAAAAATTTAGTGTTTTAATCATTTTTCATATCTATATATAAACGTCAATATAAGCTTTAATTTGACAAAGACCATGGTATAAGCTGGATAACCCATGGCTAGCCTCCGTTTCGCGTTGGGTGGTTCTTGGCCTCCACGTCCGGCATTAAAACCCTTTAACACACGGCTAGCTGTGGATTATCCCTTACATATACTTGTTTGCAGTCAAACTGTCTGTTTAAAGTGGTCTGGTAAGTTTCTTATTCATTTTAAGATGATAACACTAGTGTAAACGTTCATGGAGCGAGTTCTAGAGTTTGGGTATCTTATCGTCAAAGCTAGCCTGGAAACGCTTTAAAGATTTGCACAGCTGAACTCTATGAAGCTCATACAGGTTCCTTCCGGATGGTAATGCTTGAAGATTCTGTCCAAAAAAACACCCGACTGATAAAACATTGAACAGTAGATTCACATCGTTCCAGCTGCATACTTTATCAAGGGCTGCGATTCATCACGTATGCTTTATATAGTCGCGTCTGCACACGTGGCCGACTCTAAACCAGCAATTTCACACCAAGTTAAGAGAAAGTGTTTTTATTATGAATTCTTTAAGATTTCATCAATGACTTGCCGCATGGCCGTTTTCCTCGGAGCGGTGGGCGGTGTACGGGGGTGGGGCTGGATGGGGGTTTGTGGAGCTGAAATGTTTTTCAGAAGTATGTCTTCATTCTCTTGAGCGCTCTGGAAACTTTGAAGGTGTAGTCCTGTTACAGGTCAGATTGTAGAGATTTGCACTTTAAAGTGGATCCTCACGTCCTCATCTCAGTACAGACGCTTTACAAAGAAAAACGTGTGTGTGTGTGTTTAAGGTCCAGTGTATGATATTTAGCGGCTTTGAGCAATAAACAGTGAAAATGGGGTCAACTTCACTTTATCAGTTAAAAACATGTGGATCCGTCGAAGTGTAACGTAGGTCTGCTGGTGAAGGTGCAAACATCAATCTTTGTTAGAGATCACACATTTTTTTCCTTATGTGGCAAGGGGAGTGACACCGGACCGAATGATGTCAGACCGGTTATATTAATGAACACTAATAACAGAGGCGTTAGTTTTGCCTTTTTATATTGGACCTGAGTTGGATAATAAAAGAAGAAGATTGACCAGGAGACATTTGCAAGCAGGACTTCAGAGGACGTTTCATAGAAGTGTTTAAGAGGTAAGCGCAGGTAGCTCAGTCAAATGTTTACAATCTCTGATAACCAAACACTACTCCAGCGGCTCTTCCACTTCTCTTATGAAGATCTCGCCCATATTTTTGGCGGATTCTATTGGGCGGAGGTTATTAAAAGCACTGGGAATAGTGACATCATGTACCCGGGAAGTAGAGGGCTGTAGTCCGATCCAGCCGTTCTCTGTAGTCCATGAGAAGTGAATTCTGTTAAAGACAATATCTCGCTTGACACTGAACTTTGAGCTTTATCATTTTGCAGGTATTGTGTATGCTCTAACAGCAACATTACACACTAACTAAAGGTTGAAAATGGGATCGAGGGGAACGTGCTGTTTAAAGCTGGAGTCAGCAAAGGAGACAATGTACAACAAGATTTTTTTTTAGACAAACAGACATCTCACTATGGTGACTGCCACAGGACAAAGATGTCGTCACGTTTTCGCTTCTTTGCCGCATTTACTAAACGAATAGAGAAGTTTGTCCGTGTGGGGCTTTTGTAGAAGCAAAGTGAGGAATTCCATTTGAGAGAACCCACGGTATATGTACATAGAAATAGTTCATTCTAAGACAATAAAAACATACGGCATCATTATGTAAGGTCTTGACACCTCTTAACACATAATTTTGTCCTGTATATTGTATTGCATATCTGTCAATAGATACTCCGAAAATCCCACACTGCACCTTTAAAAGTGCAGCTGCAGTAAAACACCCAGAGGAGGGGCGGGGGAGTAACTGTTTGCTTTGACCTCGTTTGTTAATGTGTAGCAGGTCTGTCACAAGTTCTGTTTGACATGAGTTGCTTAACAGGGGGGCGTGGCCTGTGGTGGGTGTGGTGTTTGGTCTTGGCAAGGTCGACTCCCAGTGGTGAGCTTTTACTGTCTGTGTGTCTTTCGTTGCTGTTTTAGGTTTTGTTGTTTCAGTTGTTTCATGAGTTGCTTAGTGATCTGGCGGCGGGACAGTTACACTCTTATTATGTTTTATGGTAATTGTTTTTTTTCTGATTACATTGACATCCTTTCTCAATCAGTTTTTGGACTGCTTTCAGTCCAATCTTTAGGGCGAACACTGGTCTCTGATCATTGTTAGATGTCGGCCAAGAACATGTCCAGTGACTTCAGAAATAAAACCACAGAGACTTCAAGAGTGTTCGTACAATGTGCACATATTTATGCTAATATTATTGTTATTAACCGGAACGGACAGTGAAATATGTTTTACTTTTCAAGTTAATTTCAGCATTAAATGATATATTTTCTCTGTCAAAAATCTGTTAACATTAGTAAGTGCATAATTAACTTACATGAACAATTGTATTGACATTAACAAACATTAATGCAAACATGTTAACAAAAGTTATTGTTTGTTCACTGTATAGATGTCATTTAGTTGGATCATCACATGCCAGTGAATAAGCAGTAATGTCTGTCAGGCCTCGCTGCTTATTGGTCAGGGTTTATCTCTCAGATACTTGACCTTTGCCCTCACAGGTCTGTAAAAATAAACACAAGCACGCCCATCACATCTGGAGCAAAACCTCGCTGAATATTGATTCGTGCTGAACAAAGACACAACACACAATATGAACAGACAAGTGTATGTGTGTGTGTGTGTTTGTGCATGTGTGTGTGTTCATATGTGTGTGTTTAGGCTAAGCATGTTGAGAGTTGTACTAACTGTGATGGTATTGAGTAAAAGTGTGTACCAAACCCTGAAAAGATTTAAGCACAACAGTTCAGTCACCTGAGGGCACATCATGACCCTCAAAAGAAAGTTAAAACATAAAGTGAGCTGTTTAAAAGTACATGTTGTCACCACCGGGCAGAACCTTGTTGCTCTTGTTGCTGCTTAATGCTATTAATTGTGTGACTTGTTAAGGATCCTCATGTGATTTTGATTTACGATGATAAACACGCAAACATTCCTGTAGTACTGAGATTCACCAGATGAATGTTTGTGCACATTTTTAACAGAATGTCAGTGTGCTGGTTTGAATGAAAGTTGTGTGCAGATATTGTGCGTTTATTATCAACAGAGACACAAAACAAATAATGACGTCTCTACAGACAAAATACTTCATTTATGATGCTCTCTCTTTCTCTCTCTCATGCAGACACCCTGCTGATTTGTCAGAGATAAGTGAAGGTTGTGAGAGAATCCAGGTCACACAGCAGATGAGGGATGAATTGGATTTGTTTTTTCAGAAGCACTGATGTTCAAATGCAGAAGGACGTCCACACCGAGTGTATTTTCATTAGCTCCGAGTCGTCTTTCTCACTGAAGATCTTACGTGCGTCCAAACACTCGCAATTTATTTCACTCCTTTGCCTCAGAAGTGAGAGGTGAGGAGTCTCTCTCTATCGATTTTCTTCTTGCGCTCAGCTGTGATGTTGCCTCCCTGTGTGCCCCGCTCTTCGATTTGTCCGGCAGGTCTGTGAATTCGTCTTTATACATATTTTACCATCTGTGAGAAAACTCTCTCATGTCGACTGAGACGATGGTGCAACATACACGCAACAGCTGATATCCCTCAATCCGCCCGCCCCCCCCCCACCATCACAGCATCTTTGTTCTGATATGGAGAGAGATGGTGATGGTGATGTCTGTGTACTTCTCAAGGTGAACTCGTCTCATTAATGTCTTTGAAATGAGACGCGTGACTTCTGTCTCAACTCTTCCGATGATCAGATCTACAGAAACTACAACATCGTTCATCGAGCTAATGTTTCTTGATTTCTATTGGTCCCCAGACACAGATGAGCATGTTTCCGCTCTACTTTTCTTAACGAATGTCACCAAACGTCTCTGTTTATAGAAGTCCGAAGAAGGCCTGCAGGACCCTCAATGGGCGGCAGGTCACATGATTGATCTAGCATCTGTGAAATGGAAATTAGTTTTACTTTCTATCCGCATGATCCATGTGAGTGATTCTCTCTAGACAGATGTGCCGAGAAACTGGAACACGGGGAATGAATGAAAATAAGAGGACAAAACAGATTTGAGAGAGAGAGAGGGCGTTAACAGGCAGACACAGATCAGATCAGCTGACACAGAGATGATAATCAAAAGCTGCGTGTTGTTTGTGTGCCAGTGCAGATGCGGCAGGAGGGCACGGCGGGCGCTGGCAGGGATTTCTGTGTCTGTGGCAGCTGAGGCACCATGCTTTGGAATTATTTCCGCGTTCAGGACTGATTCAGGACTGTTGTTACGAGAACTCCAGTCACGTCTCAACATGGCCATTATGATAAAAGACAAACTCAGACAAAGACATCTGAAGGGCTGAATACTGTTGGTTTGGTGCTGGACTCAAGGAGGTCTTTGTGAGCCAATCACACGAGCCAATCACAAGTTATGTGACTAATCCCCCTACCTTACAACTCTTCATTACACAGAAAGAAATCTGGTTTTAATTGTACATTTTTATTAAAGCCCTTCGAAAACATGCACCAGTGAAACATCTACTAGAACCGAATCGAACAGAACCGAACCGAATCGAATCGAATCGAATCGAATCATAGCTACACTGTAAAAAACTGATAAAGTTCTAGCAGAAAATTACCAGAACATTTTCCTTTCTTTACTGACATTTCCATTAATGCTAAAATGTAATTTAATACAGTGCAAACTTTAACGCAGGTAAAACAACTCAAAAAAATGTATACAGAAAGCTCTTTCGTATTAATACAGTATATTGTGCCCTTTTTTACAGATTTTTTTAAAGTGTAGTTCTGAGTTGCTCTGACACTGGTTTGGTTTGGTTGTCAAATGTGGTTCTGGTGAAGGTGTGGACACCTCAGACTGTAAAGCAGTGTGTTTGTTATGAGTGAAACAAACTTTTCACGTGAAGAATGTCTAGTGTAAGTCGGCTGTGGATTGTGAATGTTTGTGTTGGGCCGGCAGGTCATTGTGTCCACATCCAGTGTTTCTCAGAGCCCGAGAGAGAAAGTTCTCTGAACATTAATAACAGAAAGAACTTGTGTTGTGTCCTCTCTTCTGGCGCTCACGCTGAAGTGGAAGAACATCATTAGATTCAGACGGGACATGTAGCGTTGAGATGTTTGACTTTAGTGGTGTGTGTGTGTGTGTGTGGAAGAAGTTGTGGTTTACTCTTGTGCTGGTGTTCACGTGTGTTTGGACTGCCGTTTGCTAAAAGTAGACAGTATTTGTTCATGTGTGTGTTTGTGTTGATCGTTGTGAACGACAGAGACTGGATCTTCTTTTGATATCTTCATATCTTCATACACCAACAACTGCCACTAGGTGTCGTATAGGCTCCAATGCTTCACTGAATACAAATTACAAATTAATAAATGTAATGATTATATATGAGGAGGACATTTTTGGAGCTTTCAATTATATCAACATTTTATAGATTTATTTTTTATTTACAATTAAATATGATTATGTAACATTTACATTGATACCAAATGGGCCCACATGAAGGTCAGTTATATTTGAGAACATTACTTTTATTAAGTTATTTTTTATTGCAAAACAATTCTGAAATATAAAAACAAAATTCTTCTGCTTTCCAATCATATATAGTTTGTAATTTATATTTGGTTTGTTGGGATTACAATTGAATTATATTGCATAACTTCAGTGTTCCACTGGAACGGTGACATTTAGCAGCATTTATTAATTGTTTTGCTCACTCTTTTCATAAATGAATAAATTTCTTCTCCTACATGATTTATTTTTGTAAAACAATTCAATTCAATTAAAGTTTATTTATATAGCGCTTTTCACAATGTGTATTGTTTCAAAGCAGCTTTACAGGGGCAAACAGGAAAAACAGAAAAGTTAAAACACAGCACAGTGGTGTCAAATATGTATTCTAGAGTCTTAGACCTTTCCAATGATATATACTGTGGTTTGTTATAATTGGATCAGATTTTAGTTATTAGAACAGTGGCAGTTAGAGGGTTAAATCTGATTTTTTTTCTTTTTTATAAACCGAAGACACGTTTTAAATCATCTGTCATCGTTATCAGTGTGATAGAACAGTGCCTTAGATATGCACACATAGATGTCTCATACAGTATGAGGTCTCCAGAAGCACAGATGTTCTGTTCTCATTCACACTTTAAATCAGTTTTTATAATCTGTCACAACAAAGTCCATTAATGAGGCATATATGCGTCTATACTTCTAAGGTCAAAACACACAGTTATATTTAGAGTTCATCATCTGAAGGTTGACACGAGTGTCACATTTCAGAGTTCAAATGGCCGGATCGGTTTATTTCCCCAGAAGAAGGAGATTTATAGAAGCTGATCAAATGTCGGAGTGTCTGTCACGGACTCTTCTCTCTCAGCGGCAGTATAAGTAGAGGGAGTGACGGAGGCAGGACACTTGATCCAGTACCGGGAGAAACGCCAGACAGTTGACTAAGCAGTTCAGTCTTCACGTACACACATGGACTTGTGTTTCGTTTTGTGAATGGTTCTCTGTAAGCAGATGTATTCTGACTGATGCTTTACAGTTCTTTCAGTCCAGTTCTGCCCAGCTTGTGTTTTACTGACCTGTCCGCTTCTCTTCAAATGCTTCAAATATGATTTGTTTTTTTTCACAATGCATCATGGGATTGTCTGAAGGACACATGTGATGTCTGGTTTAGAAAAGGAGACCTGATTATACGCTCTTCTCTTTGAATGTGTGTCTGCGTCAGGAGCATCTTTAAAATGCTTGTGTGCTGGCAGCTGCTGAGGGTTTGGATCAGAGCCGCGCTGTCCGGCTTCCTGGAAACATCCTGACACGTCCTAACAGGAAAAACTGTCTGTCTGCCAGCGCTTCTCAGTACATGCACACACACACTACACATACTACACACAGACACACGCTACACACAACAGTATCATCAGTGAGATCTCTGACCTTCAACACATTCATACCACCACCAGATTTGACCTCGATTTCATTTTCTTTCATTTTTAGATTAATCACATCAGAAGAAACACACATTAACTAGATTGTAAATTTTGAGTACAAAGCCTTTCCTGAAGAGTTTGAAATAGTTTGAAAGGTTTTATTGTTAAACTTTTTCTTACATGATGGAAAAAATAATGTGAACCCAGTGTGTAAAAACTGGGCCTAGTATGTTGTATGCATGATTAGCATGTTCGCTTCCATAATACCATGCTGCTAGTATGATACTCCAAGCTATGAGTGAAACGAGCCATCCCCCATGGCTCTACGATGTTGTGATGCAGAGATATAGGCATTGCTAAATGGTTGCTATGGGCGTGGCTTAGCATCTGCCCGTTGATGATACTCTAAGATATGAGTTAAACAAACAAACCCGCATGTCTCTACGGTGTTCTCATACAGAGATATAGGCATTGCTAAATGGTTGCTATGCTAACCTGTTTGGTTGCTATGGGCGTGGCTTAGCAGAAGCCAATTGATGTTGCGTCAAGCCCCAAGTGAAACTCAACTCAACTTCATTTATATAGCGCTTTTTACTATTTTCATTGTTACAAAGCAGCTGTACATGAGACACATTGAATACAAGAAAAACAACTGAAGGCATATACCTGTTAAAACAAGAAAAAGGTGAAAACAACAAAGACAGACATACAAATGCATACATACTTACACACAATGACATAGACGCACACACGCAAACACACTCGCACACACGCACAGTGAAAGCACACATAGGAGAGAGAACCACAGGTCAGATATTAAACGGACAATAAATTCTTATATCCAATATTAATTATGTCTAACTTCTAAATTCTAAAGCAGCCCCCCCGGCCAGGCAAATACTGAAAACAATATGCAAATGGTGGCGAGGAAGCCAAAACTCCAATCGAGAAAAAAAACCTTAGGAGAACCCAGGCCCGACCGCGGGATTCCAGTTCCCCTCTGGCAAAAGCTCCTGCCTCTGCACAAGCTCAACAGTGCTCAACAGTGCAAGGCTAAATAAAAAATAAAAATAAACTTACGAATGAGGTAAATTATAGATTTAAGATTATCATTAACAATCTAATAGCATTTGAAGTGTTGTAGAAAAATCGTTTCAAGCTGCCGCGTCCTTATGGGGTTGGAAACATACCAACCCCATGTCTCTACGATGTTCTGATGTAGAGTTACAGGCCTTTTTATATGGTTGCTAAGTTAACATGTTTTGTTGCTATGGGCTTGGCTTCGTAGCTTAATGAAGTTTCAGGGATACTGATTGGTTGCCTTAGTCAAATGAGCCCACCCCCTTGTCTCTACGACACTGTGCTGCAAAGATATCCATCTGGACTTTTTATAATGGGAGTCTATGGGAGAGGTTGCTAGGTTGCTATAAATGGTAGCTAAAGTTTCTGAGATACTGATTTGTTGCCTGAGTAAAATGAGCCCACCCCCTTGTCTCTTTATACTGCAAAGATATTCAACATGGGACAGTTATAACGCCTTATATGGGCATATTTCCACTTCCATTATAAGTGTAGGGGGGTTTTGGGGGGCTCTTACACCCCAGGGGTGCAACTGACACCCCATTGTGATATATTTTCTTATATAGCCTGCCAGACTCTTCAGTTCCTCACTTTGAATTATGAGCCGTCAAAGTTTGTCACAATGTTAAGTCTATGGGAAATTTGGTGGATTTGAGAGTCCGGTTTTCTGAAGTGAGACCAGTTTGAAGGTTTGTGGAATATTTGGTGGATGTAGCTTGAAAGCTTAAGGAGGAGTAGCAGTCAGAAATTTTGGGGACGACAAGAATAATAAGCTTAGAACAAAGAACTGTAAAAGACCACCCACTGGCCCAACGACGGAATCCAATGTCGTGGTTTAAGGGATCTCGTGTTCTGCTTCTCCTCAGCAATTTCTACATGAAGTTATTTAAGAACTGTTACAATATAGTTCAATTTAAATGACTCTGTGGTAAAGACCGATCTGACTCCAATTTCAATATAATATAAAATAACGTATTTGTCATTTCAAGTGTATCTCTTGATCAAAGTTAACTTATCTATAAATTGGCATACTTTAATATTTATTATGAATAGTTATTCTTTCAATTGGGACCTGCAGTCGCTCAGAGTCTCACGCCGGCCGGGCTCATGGATCTTACGGACACAAAACGGTCATTTACGATCTCTAGTCAGAGGTTGCCGGGTAAACTAATATCATTAAGTTTGGTCGCGATATGCTTGCTCAGAAACATAACAATAGTTATTTTAGTCACGATCATGCAACTTGCTAGGACAGATGATAGGTGGAAATCTGTAACATGTGAGCTTTAGAAATGCCCTATTTATAATAAAGTCTGGTATAAACTAGCCCATCCTATCCTGACACAACGATTCTGTGGTAACAGAACAGATTCCTTTCAATCTATTTGCAATAACAGACTTTGAAGAATTTAGATAATATCAACAATAACAATTTATCATACCAGGCAGGTACAACATTAATTAAAATCATAGAATGCATACACAAGGGAATTCCTAATTTACTAAGCAACGATTATCAACATAGTGAAAGAATAAAATAAAACCACAAAGTTTATCATACCTGGTAAAATCGAGACACACAGTTGCAGTGTGAGAAGTTCTGGTTACAGATGCTTTCAAATCGAGACACACAATAGGAAGATATAAGTGTGATAAGAAGAGGTGTTCAGTTCATGGACATCAACCCCTGGTGGGAGGAAATTATTTCATTCCTCAGGATCTAGCAACAAATGGAGTTTGATTGTTTTGTGTCCTAGCATCACAATAACCTTAATTCTTAGGACTTTTTTTCAGCTCCCTTACAGAACAGTATGTTGGCTTGACGGAGAATAAACACACAGACTGTCAACATGAGATCATACAGCACACATGACAGATGACATGATGAAGAGTAATGTGTTTTATTCTACATGTGAATAGATTACAGACAATATTTAGTCATATATGTCAATAACAAAATGTGCACATTCTAGACTTTTGTCTTTAGTGTTTCTCCAATCGATCTTTTGGAGAAAATCTCTTTCTGACAGTCCACAGTAGTAACTATTAAATCTGTTTATCATCTGTTTTATAGAGATGCTTAATACAGTATTTGAATCATAACTCTCAAATCACAAATGTCATTTTCATTGAAATATTACAAACACACTTACTACTATAGATACACAACTGGACACAGTTCAATAGACATGAAGATACACACAAGTATAAGAGAATCACACAGCTGTGAGTCTACTGTACATTATGATGACGGTTGTGTTGTTGTGGTTGTGTATCGTACAGAAATCTGATGTGTGTCTGATCTACGACAGCAGTGAAGAGACGGCAATAAATCAGCAGCATCAGTCCTCATGAACAAATACAACAAACAGTCAGTGAGAGGATTCAGATACAGCAGACATTCAACAAATCTATAGACTTTTTCAAATGACACAGTCCAATTACGAGTGAAATGCCAATAAAGACCAACCACTGAGAACGGGAGGATGATAAACGTGTAACTCAGCAGCACGAGGAACAAAGTGCCCAAAATCATTCTGCGTTTCTGAGACGTCAGTGATATTGCGTGAGAAAGACCCCTCCATGTACCAACAAAACACAGATCAACAACGCTACAGACCGCCAGAGACGACCAAAATACATAAAATCTGGTTCTATTGTTGCAAAGATCACAGGCACAAACCAGATGATGAGAGAAATCAAACAGGAGGATTTCAGTGTCTGGTGAGTTTTGTGCCAGATAGGATGAGACACCAAAAGATATCTTTCAAACGCCACACATGCCATAAAATACACACCTACAATCAGAGAATAAACATATGCAGCCCACAACATCCATGTCCAGTCCCATGTCATTAACATGAGACAAATCAACTGTATGAGATCTGAAAGAATCAAATGAATCACAAAAACTGAAGCAGTTCGATGAGACTTGATGAGACAACACAACGCATACAGAGTTAAGAGCATGATCGGAATCTCAACAACTGAAAGAGTCCAGACAAACACTGAACGAGCAAATGACAGTTTGTCCTGAAACCTCGAAAATAATCCCCATTCATTATCGCTCTCATAGGACAGATCTGATTGGTTGTTGGTAATGTAATCTTCTGTCATGATGTAATCTGATTGGTTGTTGGTGATGTTGTGTTCTGTCATGATGTAATCTGATTGGTTGTTGGTGATGTTGTGTTCTGTCATGATGTAATCTGATTGGTTGTTGGTGATGTTGTGTTCTGTCATGATGTAATCTGATTGGTTGTTGGTGATGTTGTGTTCTGTCATGATGTGAAACTGTTGAGAGTCGACACTGAAATAACAAACCTGTCGTGAGTAGAGAAACATGCTTCACAAACATCTATTCTGTGTTCTTATTTCTAGCAGATGAAAGCAGCTGAAATTAGTTTGTTATGAAGAGGATGTTCTGTTATAGTGAGTCTTTAAAGATTTGAACTGGGTTCTCAAACTGCTGTTTTAAAACAACAAAGTTTTCAGGAAACTTTCCTTTTGTCCAGATGAGAGAAAAAGAGAAAATTCAAAGGATTGTAGTGATTGAACATCATTCACACATCTCACCAATGTCATATCATCTGCACATTTCATCAGATTATTAATATCACCAGTCATCTCATTTATAAACACAGAAAACACAATCTTTAGTTTCTCATCATCTGAACTGCTGCTCATCAGATCTTCACTTTACATTTTCATTTAAGAAAAGAAAAGAAGAAGAAGACAGATAGATGTGATGATGAAGATGATGTTACCTGATAGAAGTGATGATGAAGATGATGAGACCTGAAAGAAGTGATGATGATTATGATGATGATGATGATGATGATGATGATGAGACCTGATAGATGTGATGATGATGATGATGAGACCTGATAGATGTGATGATGATGATGATGAGACCTGATAGAAGTGATGATGAAGATGATGAGACCTGATAGAAGTGATGATGATGATGATGAGACCTGATAGATGTGATGATGATGATGATGAGACCTGATAGATGTGATGATGATGATGATGAGACCTGATAGATGTGATGATGATGATGATGAGACCTGATAGATGTGATGATGATGATGATGAGACCTGATAGAAGTGATGATGAAGATGATGAGACCTGATAGAAGTGATGATGATGATGATGAGACCTGAAAGAAGTGATGATGATTATGATGATGATGATGATACCTGAAAGATGTGATGGTGATGATGATGATGATGATGATGAGACCTGATAGATGTGATGATGATGATGATGATGATGATGATGATGATGAGACCTGATAGATGTGATGATGATGATGATGATGAGACCTGATAGAAGTGATGATGATGATGATGATGATGATGATGAGACCTGATAGAGGTGATGAAGATGTGAGCTGGAGTCAGATTGTTGCTCAGATGTTGTTCATCAGATGATGATGATGTTTATGGGCTGTTGGGACTTTTATAGTCTGAGAGATTCTGTCACTTAATGATGTTAAACCTCAAATGTGAGGTCACTTATCACTGAGTGTTTTAAACTATAAAGCATCTCCTCTATTAACAATGTGAAACTCAAACAATGCTTTCTGTGGTTGTTCATTTCCTCTCATGTATCTTCAGTGTTTCTTCATTATTGTTCTTATTATTTTCATCTTTGAGCTTTAACCACAGGATCTGTTTGTCTAAGTGTTTTTCTCTTTCTACATAGAAATAAAGCCACACATGATGAAGAGCTCAGATGAGCCCACACGTCTCTGGATCATCATACTAAACTCTTTCCATCATCACTTTAAAATGCATCTTCACCTGTACTACAGTATTCTCTGATATCATCTCATGATCATCCAGGATTGTTTGCTAACATTGAGACGTTCTGTGAAGCTTTGAAATGAAAGTCTAAACATCTCAAGTTCTGAAATGATGGATTGTGAATATAAATGTGAATTGAATGATGGTCTGTCTCTGTCTCTAGAACTCTGAGAGCACTTTTGATATTTTCAGGTGGATCAGTTATATGGCAGTGATTCTCCACCTAGAGTCAGTTTCACACACATTGTGTATTATTGTGTTAAAGATGATATCAGCTCTAATGATTATTACTTCATATTATTAGAACAGACACAGTCTAATAGAAAGAGGACGTGCTGACCCTACAGTTTCACATCATGTTTGACCAGAGAACAAAACTCCATTCAATTTGACCACAAACACAAGTTTCAAAAACAAGAAAACACATTTAAAGACGGATGAATGATTGATCCTGTGGTTAAAAACTAAACTAATGGATGAAAGTGATGATGTCATAACACCCACAATCCTTTGATGATCAATGAGAGGAAATGAACAACCACAGAAAGCATTGTTTGAGTTTCACACTGTTAATAGAGGAGATGCTTTATAGTTGATGTGTGTGGAGTAAAAACACTTAAAGAGATACTTCACCCATAAATCATCATTTCTTCACCTTCAGTTGTTCCAAATCTGTATAAATGTCTTTGTTCTGATGAACACAGAGAAAGATATTTGGAAGAATGCTCAAAACTAGACAGATCTCAACAGCCAGTGACTCCCATAGAAGGAAAAAAACAATGAGAGTCAAAAGTGCCTCAGAACTGTTTGCTGTCCTATTCTTCACAATGTCTTCTTTGTGTTCATCAGAATAAAGACATTTATGCAGATTTGAAACAACTGGAAGATGAGGAAATGATGCCAGAATGTTAATTTTTGGGTGAACTGTCCCTTTAAGAGTTATTCTCAGAAAACCTCTTACTCTTCATTTCATTTTAACTGCATCTGCTTTGTGCTTCCTTATGTTGAGATGATCTTTTTTATTTGATTGTATGTTTTTCTGTGAGACAGCTGGGAAGTGCTTTGAGTTTGGACAGTGATAAAAGAACAGCAACACATTTATTAATTTACATTTGTCAATCAAACAAACTCTGTGACGTATAAAAGTGCATCAGTCTTTATCAAAGTGCTCATTTCTTACTTCATGAAACAGACTTGTGTGGGTTACCCCGTGAACAATATTTCATGCGTCAACATCAAATGTGTCATTCCATGATATATATATTAGCTATATTTAATATAATAACATCATTCTTTAAGATCCACGAGACAGAAAGTCTAGGAATTAATTATAATGCAGTAGAAGTAAAAAGATGAGATCATGTGAATATGTAAACATGTTTTGTAAGCACATGTTTTGTTTTTGTATGGAAACATGTTAATATAGATTTGCTAGTAAATCACTGACAGCATTTCAGATTCATCAAACATCATCCTTTTGAAATCTTGATCTTGTCTTATCTGACGGAACGACTCTTCATCTGAAGTCTTCATTTATTAAACATTTATTATATTCATAAACATCATCATCTAATGCTGAACAACATCTTCATCACCATCTGATTCCAGCTATCATCTTCATCATCATCACATCTATAAGGTATCATCGTCATCATCAATTTACGGTGTTTCTGAGGAACAAATTTATGTGTAATTGTGTAAACACATGACGAGTCTGGAGGTGTAAATGCATGTAGATTGTAGAGGTGAGAAATGTTTGAATTGATGTAGAGATCTTCACTCATATTGACTTTTGATCGCAGACGAGACAAATGTGAGCTCAGTTTGACACAATGTTGACATCTCTTCTCAAACTCTCATGACACACACATTTGTCACATTTCTGACTCTTTTTCTCAGGAGATATATCTGAGACACAGATGAGATCTCAAGTGATAGTTCACCCAAAAATACAAAATACTGTCATCATTCCCCAGAAAACAAAAGATATTTTGAAGAATGATAAAAACCGAACAGGGGTTGTACACATTGACTTAAATTTTATGTGCACTAAACCAATGCTAGTGAATGCCTGACATTGCTGTTCGGTCAACAACATTTTTCTAAATATCTTCTTGTGTGTTCTGAGGAAGAAAGAAAGTCATACAGGTTCTACATAGCAGGAGGGTGGGTAAATGATGACAGACATTTCATTTTAGGGTGAACTGTCCCTTTAAGCAAAACTTTCCATTTGCTTTGCATTGAATCTCACTGATGTCAGGGAGAAATAACTGAGACATTAAGGAGATGTCATGTGTGGGTGTTCTTTCTTGTGAGATGTTTGACACTTCATGTTAGAGAGCAGGTCTGTCTGTGGACGTTTTTAAAAAACAAACAGAATGTTAAAGGATATGATTTGGGTGGATGTGATAAACAGTGTTGGGTAAATTACTCTGAAAAAGTAATTCATAAGTCATTACATATTCAATAGAGTCATTAGATTACTGTACACATGACTCTCTTCAAAAAGTATTCAATGACTTATTACTAATAACCTTCTATATCCTTCATCAATCTTGATTAGTTAAGTGATTCAATTGAAATGAAATGGCTCTTTTAATTAATTCAAATAAATATTATAAAACAACATAAATTATTCTTATTAACTGAACAAAGTATTGTGAGAATTATACATAAAAGCACAGATTTTAGAGTTTTGATGACAATTCCAACATTACACACACATATATTACACACAGTATTTAGAATCAGAATCAGAAAGAACTTTATTGCCAGTATGTTTGCACATACAAGGAATTTGTTTTGGTGACAGGAGCATCCAGTACACAGAAATACACAGAGACCAGAACACAATAGAATACAGTACACAGATGATTTAAATAAGGGCCTATGGGTATAAAAGAAATACAATTCAATAAACATCAGATAAAGATATAGAGAGTTACTTTAATTTCATTACTTTTCCCTCGAAAAAGCAACGTAAGGGATTACCCACATTTTTACCAAACAGGTTTTTTAGTTTAATTACATCAGAAGTAACTGTAATTAAATAACAGAAAAAAGTGTGTAATGCCTTACTTTACTTTTTCAAGGTAATAGTAATTCAATTACAGTAACTAATTACTTATTCACAAGTTACAGCCAACACTTGTGATAAATGGATGTGGAGAGGGCAAACATATCTGTGGTTTTATTTATAGAAGCAGCAGATCTGAAATCTCCTCGTCCATCAGTACGGCAGGGCTGAATGATGACCCCTGAGTCTCATCCTCACAGGTTTATTTCAGGCTCAAGAGTGTCACGGTGGGGTAAGAGGGGCTTTAAATGGGGGATGGAGTTGGGCCAGATTACCCAACAGCTTTAGCCATGAGGCTGACCTTGCAGATGTGTGGGTGCGTGTGTGTGTGTGTGTGTGTGCTTGTGTGTGTGTGTGTGTGTGTGTGTGTGTTTCACCCTCCCCTCTGAGACATTTTTGAAATCCCTAACCTAATTCTATCTCTCTCTCTCATAGATGACCCATGTCACCGCTGAAGATCTGCCCATTGGTTGAGGGGTTGAGTGTTCTGTGACAGGGTCACGACCTTTTCCTAAAGATGTCCAGTCAGCTGCTGTGAGTTGAGGATTTCTCACAATTACATTACAATTAGTTATTAGCACACGCTTTTATCCGAAGCCACTTACAAATGATTTATCGGATGATGGAAACTCTGTGTTGTCATGGAAACAATGGTGTACAACCGCTTCCTGAATCCTGGCAGCGTGCAGTTTGAAGAGGCAGGTGATCTCACCTGATAATGTCACACATTCTGACATCTCCATGACAACCAGTAAGACTGTAACACACCAGACCATCAGTCTCACCATCAGTCTCAGTCTTTATCTGCTGACCTGAGATCATTCATCTCATCTCACCTCCACTGAAGCCAAAACCAGCATGAGATGATGAAGAGCGGGTCTGATCTGACAGCTGTTATCATACGACACATGAACATGAACACAAATACAAGAGTGAAGTTGTATGACCAATTAAATTAAGTTTTGTTTGAAAAAGGTAAAACCTCATTTGATTTGATTACAGACAATTAACCAAAATCATGTTTCCTGCTTGTTGCGAACATTTCAATTAAACGAGGGAAAGTAAAAATATTTAAGCAAACTCACATCCGAAGTGTATTTTAGAAAATGGTAGAATTGTATAAATTGAATGTGATTTCTTTACTTCACGAGTATGAACTGCGGTGTAATGACTCAGGGATTTTATTTTCAGAAGTGAAAGACAATGTGAATGATGTCAGCTGATGAACAGAACTTTCTCCGTCTGTAAATGGCCTTTCTCTCTACTGTAGTGACAGTGGCCGAGAGAGAGAGAGAGAGAGGTTAACCATCAGAAACTGTGATCATAGTTGAATCCTGCTGTTTGTAGTACAACTGTGATCACACTAATGGTCTGCCAAAACACGGTTACTACACGTTTAGATCATGTTCATTTTGGTAAGGGAGGATCAGTTGGTGGAGACGGGGTAACCCACACCAGACGGCAGGGGCTGAATTTCAGCCATCCCAGCAGAATGCCAACAGCCTGCCATCTTCTGTCCTCCAGAATGTTGCCATGGCGAAGCCACAGGAGATGACTGATCTGGAAACAGCTGAGCTTGTGTTATTGAAGATTCCCGAAGAGACACGGATACGACGACAAAGCCCAGTTTAAAGAGCTCACTTACACAGAGATGTAGGATCATTTATAGCTCTCGGGGTCTGTTCATGATCGAGGAGGATTCGTTTAAATATACCTGGGAACACATTTAGATTTCAGCATTTAGAAGTACAAACTACTTTCCAACTCAATGTCACTTTACACAAAAAAGAAAATTCACAAATGAGATGCCTCAATTATTGTCACTTACACAGCAATACTGCCAATGGAGATTTCCAGGAATTTGAATGAGAAATGAAACTTATTTAAAATCTATTTATCTCCATCTGAAATAGATTTTTGTACATTTTAAACCAACGAGACCATATTTAATGTTCAGCTTTAATGAAAGATGTTAAGACGAAGTGAGATTTCAGCAGCATGACTTCATCGCTCATTCTCAGCACTTCAGACGGCCAGGAATGATTGAATTTGCTCGACTCCTGTGGACTCTGGAGATGACTGCAGGAGAAACCGGATCCACAGCTGACAGAGCAGGAAACCCTGACGGCGAGCGATGATGTCATCGCTGATCATGAGTCTCAGACGCTGCTCGTCGTGATATATTTTCCTGTCAATTAAGTTAATAATTGATGATTTATTTAAGAACATATCGACTAAATTAATGTATTTAAATTTGACTATATTTTGAATAATACATAAGGAATTGTAATTTTTATATATTGAAAAATATAAGCACTTGGTTACAATTAATGGACATATTTTATTTAATATCATTAGGCTTTTTTCCAGTATATTTCTGTATATTTTTGCAAGTGTGCACGTGTGTGTGTTTGTGTGCTTTTGCATATGTTTGTTTGAATATGAGTGTTTGCCTTTTCTTGTTTTCTTATTTTTTGTGTGTGTTTTGATTTGTTTTGTTTGTTTAGGTGCGTGCCAGTGTGTGTTTGACAGTTTTCCAGATGTTTTTGTGAGCCGCTGATATCAGAACAGAACATATTGTGAATAACATCAGGGCACTCACAGTTTTAAAAGGCGTTTAAGGTCATCAGAGAGTTTGTGTCAGATCATGTAAAAGTTGATCTTTTGAGTAATTTGTCAGGTGTGTGACGAACGTCTCTGTGTGTCCTCTGGCCGTCTGTCTCTTCATCAGTGGATCTGAGTCGATATATCAGCGTGACATGCAGCTCCGCAGGAACACAATCTGATTTAAATGAGAGCCGCCGTAAAGTCATGGTTTCATAGAAGATTTTCCTTCTGGAATAGACTTTAATGTATGTATTACCCGCAGCATTGAGAGGAGATGTCAGAGATTTACAGGTTCATCACATTCTGTGTGTGTGTGTGTGTACTGATATTCATCACTGTGTGAGGACCTAATGTCCCCACAGGTAGTAATACCAGTAGATTTTGGCCTTGTGGGTTTACAGAATTACAGAATTATCATACAGAATTATATTTATTGAAAATAAAAAAGGAGAAAGGTTTGTGTAATTATTAGGTTTAGGTGTTGGGGTGATATAAAATGAATAATAAGGAATGTCCCCGTAAAACATGGAAACCAGTGTGTGTGTGGAGGGGGGTAGGGTGACAAAATCCTTGTCCTTGTGGGGACATTTTCTGGTCCCCATGAGGAAACAAGCTTATAAATCATACAGAATTAACTCTTTTGAAAATCTAAAAGAGCAGAAAGTGTTTTGTGATTGTCAGGTTTAGGTTTAGGGAATATGATATACAGTTTGTACAGTTTAAAAACCATTGCGTCTAAAAACCAACATGTGTGTGTGTGTGTGTTTGTGAAGATAGTGTCCAGCTGTAGGACACCACAGAGAAATTTGTTATCCTAACTGTCTTGACCTTTGACCCTCCTGTTTGCTGGTATTTCATGTTGCGTATAAAATCAAAACAACAGCTGTAGTTTATTTCCCAACTCAGTGAAAGTTGAGTTTACACTGGCTGATATTCAAAGGTCATTCTCTCTTTCTCAATGCTCTAAATATAGTGAAATAATACAGCAAACAATAACAGAACATTTGCTGTGTCTGAAACCACTCGCTCACTCACTCCTTCACTATTCCCTATAGAGCCAATGGCCTTTGAGTCCACTTTATATGGAAGAAGTGAATGAAAATGAGATTTGGGACACTGACGTATAAAGCCTGCGTCTGAGAGTCCTGTCGCAGAAGTTCATCTTGAACACAACGATTATCTTATATTACACCTGTGTGGCTTCGTGGGTTGATTTATACAAATACTCAAATCATTTTCACTTTATTTGTGATGCTTATGTATCACGTTTACTACAATTATTTACATATTTGAAATAAAACACCACTGTTTATCAAATTCATTTAATCTGCATATTCTTTAAAAGTATAAAATAAGCGTCAACAGGAAGAAACGTGTGTGTGTATGATCACACATTAATGTCATTAACGGTCAGTGTCATCCAGCTGATTCTTATCAAGCTGTCGTCTCGTGTTGTATCGTGGGAAATAATGGATGAAGGAGTGTACATCAGTTGTGCAATCAAAAGCAGAGTGCATTGTGGGTCAAAAGAGTGAACGAATGTAGGGAGTGATATATATTTTCATGATATATAAAATATGAATTATCACTGTGTGCGCGTGCATGTATGCTTGCGTTTGTGTGTGTGCTGGCATACGTATGTGTGTGCTCGCGTTCGTGCGTGTGTGTGTGTGTGGGCGTCCGTATTTGTGTGCTTGCGTCCGTGTGTGTGTGTGCGGGCGTATTTGTGTGCTTGCGTCCGTGTGTGTGTGTGTGCGGGCGTATTTGTGTGCTTGCGTTCGTGTGTGTGCGGGCGTGCGTATGTGTGTGCTTGCGTTCGTGTGTGTGTGTGTGTGGGCGTGCGTATTTGTGTGCTTGCGTCCGTGTGTGTGCGTGCGAATGTGTGTGCTTGCGTTTGTGTGCGTGCGTATGTGTGTGCTTGCGTTCGTGTGTGTGTGTGTGCCCATGTGTGCAGTGGAGGGAATCACGGACAGAATCAGGCTAAGAGAACCGTTGAAAAACATCACGTGGTGTGTGAGACACAGATCTCCCGTGACTCCCGGCGCCTCACCGCTGTTTGATTGGGTGTAATCCCATTACCGTAACCATGGCAACCGCCCACCAAGCACCTGGAGTGATGACGACAGCAACGACATGACTCCTGAAGGACGGATGAGCGATAAAAATAGAAAGAGGATTAGAACACACACACACACACTGATGGATATTAGATGGAGCCACAGGTGTGCTACTGACTGAATCCTAATGACTCTTTCTCTCTTTCCCTCTCTCTCTCTCTCTCTCTCTCTCTCTCTCATGCGGTGTCAATGTGACTTTGGAAACTCCAGCAGGGGTTTTACAGTCCCCTGACACAGAAGAACTGAGATATTAAAGTGCAGTTCGTTTGACTGCTTTTCTGACACTGTACTGAATGTGTGCTTTGTCACAGCAGCATCTCAGACAGATGGAGAGACACAGACCGTGGTCCATCACCATGACAACCATCTCACAGATGCAACTGGATGACAGCTGTTGCTTCATTAGGACTCCTCTTGATTTATCCCATTAAACGTTCAGCTTCATCGTCATTCGCCACGTGCCACTATAGAAAAAGTTATATCAGTTTTCTTCAATGTAAGTGCGTGCTGTGAAGTATTTGCTTTTTTATAAACATTTACACAGATTTGAAGCAAACCGGTAATATGTGATATAAAAAGTTACCACCGGAAGAGAGTGACAAAACAATCATTCTAGTGAAAGTGAGACTGTATTTTGGCAGAGTGAGAGAGAGATCAGTTGAACTCATTGTGTTCAGTGTAAATCCATCATGTGACACAAGCTACTGTGTGTTCAAGACCTTTTCAGTTTTTATGATAAAGCAACATTAGTTTGTGCCCCGAACGTACATTTAGTGTTTGACGATGATTTGATGTTTAAAAGCGTGTGTGATTAATAACAGATGTTGTGATGCCGTGTCTGACCTGATGAAACGTTCACTGTGGAAACACACACACACATTGAGCGAGGTTCATTATGTCACACCGACTCACACACTGGGCTAGTCCGCTCTTATCACAGGAGTCGTGACGTGTGATTGGTTGAGAGGATCAGGTGACTGAACAGCCTCATAGGAGGAAAAGTTCAGGTTTGCGTCTTAAATTTCATGCTGGCTCGTTTTTCATTGGTTATTTATGAAGTGTGGGAACGAGAGGCTTACGGGGCGCGAAGACACACCGACGCATTGTGACCCGATAGACGACTCCAAGGAGACCGGTTTCTTTCCACAGAACAAACGTGCGTGTGTGTCCTCTCATGGAATTGTACAGCACATTGTGTAAACAAACTCTTTCCTCATGTAACTCAAATACATCTCTATTCATCACAGGAGACGGCCCTCCTGCATTTAATGTCACATTCCCAAAGAGATCACCTTCCATCTGAAGCCAACATACAGCACACGTCAAGAGTCAGGAGACTTCTGTCACGTCTGAGTGATCATTAACTGTTGTGGCATCATACATTCAATTAAAACATCTTAAGAAATGTTGAGCCTTTAGAAATCTGACATTTGAAACTAGTATTTTGTGCTTCTTATTTATAATATTTACCCAGTAGATGTTCAGTAGACTTCACAACAGTATTGTAACAGAGTTCGAACTTAAAAAACGAAACAGTGCATCAACAAAACACAAACATTTTATTTCTGATGGTGTACTTTCACAGAAGAAGAAAACATGTGCACTACACAGACCCTCAATTAAATTTCATCTGAAAGATTTCTCAGAATTTCTCAGAACATTGCTCAGAGAGAAAACAATAATAATGAGGAAAGAGAGAAAGTGAGAGAGAGAGAACGAGAGGGAGACAGAGACAGAGAGAGAGAGAGAGAAGGTAGCAGCAGTAGTACTGTAGGCCTGTAAACAGTGTGTGTCAGCGTCATAACTTAACGCCTGATGATTATTTACACAAACATGCCTCTGTCAGAGATGTGATGACGCATCAGAAAGCATCTGCTTTGTGTCTCAGAGTTCAGAGTGACTGAGGACAAACACTGACACCAGTTCAGTGCTAACACTCCACATCAACATCACTGATCTTTAATGTCTCCAATGAGATTAAAACAGCTGAACACTCCTCCTTCAGGATCAAGAGCTTTAAATGATTATTTATCACAAGTCATCATGTGTGTGTGTGTGTGTGTGTGTGTGTGTGTGTGTGTGTGTGTGTGTGTGTGTGTGTGTGTGTGTGTGTGTGTGTGTGTGCGTGCGTGCGTGCGTGCGTGCGTGCGTGCGTGCGTGCGTGTGTGTGTGTGTGTGCGTCACAAACACACACACGTCGTTTCCACATTCAGTCCTCTGCGTTAATTGTTCAGTCCAGATTCACTGTGATCATTTGTCACATCTGTTTCATGACACTTTTAATTTATGATCGATGCATCTCCTGACTGTTTATGAGCATTACGCTGTCTTCAAGAGACCTCGTCTAGGTCCAATTCTGAGGCATGATAACATAAATCCACAAAACACCGTAACCATCTCAGTCAAGGATAATACACCTGAAATCTTGTATCTCCATATTTTGTGGGGGGGTTTTGTTGGCACAAATCATTATTAGTCACATTTATATTTATCACTGCTTTCAAATACCTAACCAATAAAACTTGGAAGTGCTTGTCAACTCTGACAACAGTGTTTAATTGAATAAAAGTAAAGAGTTTTTTCCCATTTCCTGAAAAACTGAATTTAGATATCCAATGTTTTTGAGAGGACAGCGATGAAATGTGTGTACAGACAGGAGATGTTTTAGAGGGGTTTCTGTTGTGTTTGAGTGTGTCTTGACCCTTAAAATAGATTCTCTCAGCTCTGTTGTGTGTTTGTCGAGGTCACCCGCGCCGCGTTTATAAAGACGTAGGCCAGTAATTTTCCAAGAGTCACACACAGACCTAATGACAGCTGAACACACACACACAGCCCTGTTCTCGCTTGCACGATATCACCACGGCAACACCCCCACTCGATCTCTTCAGGACCAATGGTGAGGGATGTTTGAGGAAACACCCACTCTGGTCTGCACACGTGATTGGCTAATGAACCTCTGTCTTTGAGAAGACGCACAAGAAACACGCTGCACGCAGCACAACCAAATTAAACACAACACAATCTCTTATTCACATCATCATGGTATTATTAGAGTGAAGTACAGTAACCAGTAGATTCGTCTGGTTTCATTCTTTAGAAAAAGTCTAAAGAGTCTAAATCTCTTATTCACCATCAAACCAGTTGACGTTCTTTGTGGGCGAGTCGAGACCTGAGTTCAGGATTGGGAATGTTTAGAAAAGCTCCAGTTGTCTCGGGATGCTTTCTCCTCGAAGATCTTTTCAATCTGTTTGTGGTGTGTGTTTAAGAATCTTGTATTCAGCGTGAACAGTCAAGTGAGAATCGAGCCACACGCTTCGCTTCTGTGTTCCTGGAGTCTGTTGTTTTTGTTGTGTTGAGTTAAAGACATTTAAGTGGGTGAGATATTCAGAGGTTTCCGGAGAGAGAGCTCCACCCCAGTAATAACAGATCACGGGTCTGACATGAAACCCAACGGAGGTTGAGAGGAATGAAGTGAACACAACACAAACACACAAACAAATACACACACTTATTTCTCACAGGTTTCTCTTTCAGAACTCACTTGTGTTTAGTTTGTGTCTCAACTCAGTCTCAGATGTTTCTCCCAAAATTGGTTTGAATAAAATAAGAGAATCAAACTATAAATCGATTCTCGTGACTATTCTGGTTATATTGAGATGTATATATAGACAATTTTATACTTTCATCTTTATATGAATCTGAATTTGTGCATGTTTATATTTCATTTCTCTGTGCTTTAGCGATGTAAACGTTTGTTTTATCATGCCAATAAAGCTTCTTTTAATCTTTGAATCAAACGAGAGTGTAATTGTTTAAACACGTAAAGAGTCTGGAAGTGTGAATAAATGTTGATTTGAGTAAATGTGATTAGAAATGTTTGAGTTGATATCGATATCTTCACTAATATTGAATTTTGATCATAGACGAGACAAATCTGAGCTCAGTTTGACACACTGTTGACGTCTCTTCACAAACTCTCATGACACACACATGAAACACAAGAAGTCTAAACCTGGTCTACAATGTCACTGGTGTCGAAAAAAAGCAACTGAGATTTTTATTTTACTTTGTGCTCTTTTTCAGCAATCCAGGAGACGACGGAAGGGTTGAAAACTGATATGCATTTAAGAGCCTGTGACAGAAGAGACTTGACCTCAGAGAATCTCTTCTGTAACACACCGTCTGTTATAAACACACACACACACACACACACATTTAATCCCGTCTGAGAGTTCAGACTACAGACACACAGGGGGACTTTTAAACTCTGGGTGGTCTTGAGTTCATAAAGTTGAGATGCCAACAAAAATATAATCATCAAAATCAAAACCTCTTCTGTATAGCAGCTGTGGGGTTTGGGGGGGTGACGGTGACTAAATCATGTTGTTTTAAGATCACACATTCAGATTAACACACAAATCTTTCTGGAAATAGAAAAGAAACGACTGAGTTTAACATTTAACCCTTCAACGCCTGACACATTAACACCACAGTTATATTTGAATATCATGTTGAATTAGCATCATCAACAGATATTTAAAAAAGAAAACTAATTTACCATATAAAAGATCTACTGTATATATTCTGTACTGCAGAGGACCGAGATGTCATCAAAATCATAAACATTGAAAAGAAAAAAGACTGAAAAAAGTATTATTATTGTTTTTTTACCATTAGAAGCATTAGGATTGAAATAAAGAACTGTAATGAAAGCGTTTTCATCATCAATGAACTGACTCTTTATCTTCTGTCAGGACATTCCGCTTAGTAACCCGTTGTCATGATGGCGATTCTGCATTCTGATTGGAGGAGAGACGAGGCCACTGGGAGTCACACTGAAATTACAGTTTTTTTCTCTTCTCGGAATTAAAGTATGTTGCATAACTGACCTCTCTCTCTTTCTCTCTCTCTCTCTCTCTCTCTCTCTCTGTCTCTCTTTCTCTCTCTCCCTCTGTCTCTCTTTCTGCTCTCTCTTTCTCTCTCTCTCTCTCTCTCTCTCTCTCTGTCTCTCTTTCTCGTCTCTCTCTCTCCCTCTGT
>CM056462.1:1273251-1315576 GCA_029783895.1 Triplophysa bombifrons | reverse complement strand
GATCAATCCTCCAGCCAGCAGCTTTCCATATGGCCTGCTTTTATTTCTGTCTTGTTTTTCCTGAGTAACAGCAGAGCTTCGGGATTTTGTGAGGTCTCCATCGTTCAGAAGAAAACACTCCAGATCCTGGAACAAGAGAAATGTGAGCATCCGCTCGGCTCATTTAAGCGGCCAAATGAGAAACAAATGTTTCTACTCAGACGTTCTTGGCCCAGACCCTTCGTCCTCCAAACGTTGACTCACACACACACACACACACACAAAACATCCCAGAATGCTTTGCAGGAGCACAAAAGAAGCTGGACGGCTCTTCCGTTCTCAACGTATCAGATGGCTCATTGTGTTCTTATCGTTCAGAGTTCATCTCACTTTCAGCGGACGGATGCCAAGATGAACAGGAGAGCTGACATGAGAGGAGGCAGCATTATTCCTGCTGATCCCGCTCTCTTCTGTGTTTCTTAATCTTATTTTTACAAATGTCATTTTTTTCATATACAGATACACAAATGTATAGCTTTATATCACTTTGATTGGAAATGTGTTCAGTTATGCTGAGTGGAATATACAGTATTATAGATTATATTTCTTACAAAACAATCTGTATTAGTGTATTACATTACAATGTGTGTGTTACTTTAAGAACATTTTTGCTTTGCAACTATGCATTCAATATTTTCATATTTAACAACATAAAAAATATTTTTATTGTTAAATCTTCAGAATATCTTTATTTTCAATTTTTTTGTACATCTAAAGTTTATTGGATTTCATTCTTGTTTTTGTTGTTCTCACTTTTATTGTCATGCTGACGTTTTATGATTTCGTTCTGTTTTATTGTTGACTATCATACTGTCTATGGTTGTTTATGTGACATGTTTGCCATTAATACTCGCTCTCATTACTGCGGTCAATCAGACTAACTGTTTGTGATTGACAGCAGAACGGATCGGTCTGAAGATCAGCTTTATAAGACATCACATCATAAAGAATGACCTCTCAGCAGTCAACATGAGGAGAAGGTCACGGGGTCACAGGGTCAGAGGTCAACTGCAATAGCGTGTGTCCAGCGGTTATGAATTCTGTTCATCGAGCTATGAGGTCATGCTGATCTAATGATTCTGTGATGACGTCATCATTCTTTGATTACGTGGTGTCAGAAAATCTTTTGATTATTCTGGAGGAAGTGTTTTCCTGAAATGTGCTACAGACTTTATTGATTCCTGAAATGACCCGAGCGAGACGTGACCTCATCTGTGTATTTGATATTTGAATCAGGAATAATCCATCAGGATTTAGAGGACCAGACAACATTGAGTTCACACACATGACTGTCACATGCAGGTAAAATAATTACTTGATTCTTGATTCTTTCTCTGATTATTGATTCTTTCTCTGATTTAGACTCATGTACAGTAATGTAACGGTGTGTTTGCGTGTCAGAGAGAGATTACTCTGGGTTGGTGTTGTGCTGTGACCCAGCGTGCACTGCTGATCAGCTCCAGTTACCATTAATGGAAAGTAGAGCAGACTGAGAGAGTAAAGCCCCCCGCGCTCTGCTGTCTGTGATGGACACTGTCTAAACCTCTCTGCTAAATACAATGGGCTCAATACCATCATAACTTTAAATGTAAACGCTGGATAACACAGTTTTATTTCTCTGTGTGCTTTATGAGGACAATTTTATAACCAAAAGAGAGCAAAACATCCTGTTTGGGACATCCTCATTCCACTATAAAAAAGTTAAGTTTTTTGGGCAGCGAATCAAAAAAATACAAGTCTATGGAATGCCCTCATGTTAAATAAAATGTGTGTATGTCTGTGTGTATATGTGTGTGTGTGTTTTTGTGTGTGTGTGTTTGTGTGTGTGTGTGTGTGTGTGTGTGTCTGGGTGAAGCAGTTTGTGGTTGAAGGGTGTAGGGAATTTTCATGACAGAGAGTTTTCAGGGAATTGTAAGTTTATAGTTGAGTCTCTGGAGCTCTGGAGGTATTTCAGTGGTGAGTTGATGTCGGGCCAGATGTCGTTCATGCCAAAAACTAAACAAAAAAAGCACACATTCTCCAAGCTTCTGTATAAACCTCAAACATTTCTTCGACTATTATCCTTCATGCTGGAGCTTCAGATGCAGGTGTTTTTTCTTAAAGGGATTAGCACAAATTCAGTTGTATAGTTAATTGTTCTTTCAAATTGTTGCTACTGTACTGTGATTTTCACATACTGTTTTCTACATTAGCTTATTGGCGTTTTACCGCAGTAGAATGATGTCATTTCATTTATGAGCGTCCTTTGATACTGAATGATTCTCATTTTTACTTCACAGCAATTTAAACTGGTATTGTGGTTATTTTTAGTTCTTTTTTCATTAACAAATGAGATTTTGCATCTAGCCGATGGGGTCTCACTTTGTGCTCAGACAAGATTGAGTTCAGTGGCTTCAATCCCAAATGACTCCATTAGCAACCAGACGCCGGGGCCGGCCCGTCTCCCAACAGCTGTGAAAGGCCAATGCTGTAACTTATTCCTGTCTGCATCTTTTGGTTCTTCCAGACTCTGGAAACCTAATCTCCATGGGGAGAGAGAGAGAAAGAGAGAGATGTGATGGGCGTTGGGTCGGACACAAGGAGTGTCTTTGTGTTGGAGGATGAAAGATGAATGTTCTTCTGACTCTTCCAGCTGCTCATGATGTTTTTGAACAGTGAAATGATTGGTCTCGGCTCAACCGCTGCAACTTTCTTCTGCTGTTTGTGAGAGACATTGAGAAATGATTCTGCTTCAGTCACACTGTACCCCGCTAGACCCTCGATTGTTTCACAGAATGTATGATAATGGATTGTGATTGGTCCCTGTCTTTAAACCATAGATATACATACATAGATGCCAACCGTGTCTGCCATCTTGGAACGGTTAACATCAGTTGCATGAGTTTAACAACATTGCAAAGCCTGTGAATGTAAGAACAGCTGAGATTTAAATTCTCGAAGAAATGAAGAAAACCTTTCACAGGTGAGAATGTGTTGAGTTTCTGAAGGCTTTTAGAAACCGTTTGTACAAGCGATCGTGTTATTGTGATGATGATGTGAACCAGGATAATAATAAACGTGTGCATATGTGTTTGTGTATTTACCGGAACATTTAAGTGTGTTATTCTGTTTGTTTACAGAGATGTTTCCAGTCAGGGCTGTTTGTTTGTGTTTATTTTCGAGGCTTTGCGTGCGTATGTGAGAGTTTTCATGCGTGTCTGTCTCACTTTGTTTACGCGGGCGAGAGATTTTAACTCAACCCGAGATGCTGTGTCTGTTTTCCTGGAAACTCTCATGGATGTGTGATTACAGAATGATGTTTAATGTTTTGTAGTGATACTGGAGGAGAACCTCTCTTCGCTTCTACTGATTCAATTAAAGACTGTGAACAATTGAAGTGATGGTGAAACAGAAGCTCGGCCTCATGGGATAGGGATGACATCATGAGACATCATGAAAGGGAAATGGATATTTATGTGAGCCGACACTAAATCTCTCTGTGTTTGATTCAGACGAGTTTAAATCTTCTTGGTAACCCGTCCGGCTCACAGGTTTTGTCCTGTAAACATAAAACTGCTAACAGACTATCACAAAGCAAATCCAGACCTGAGTTCACGGAAGAGAAATTATTTATGTCAATTCATTCAAGATTAGATGTGAATCTAGTTTTTCAAAAAAAAAAGGGATAGTTCACCAAGTCTTTCTTCTGCAGAAAACAATAGGTCAGGTTTTGGAGAACGTTGATCATCAAACAACACTGAACTCAATTGACTTCCATTGCATGAACCCAAAACCACTGAGAAATTTTTCAAAATATCTTTTGTTGTGCTGAAAAAAGACTGTAAACATACAGATGAGGGATGCAGGGTTAGTTATCGGACGATTAATTGTCATAGCCGAGAGATGGGCTCTAATCCATTTTATTGTCACCGGTGTAGACACGGTGTGATTGTCAGCTTGTTTTATGCACTGAATGTTTTCAAGTAAAAACAGTTGTCCACTTTTTGCCTTTAGTTTCAGTTTTAAGAAAATTTGTATTAATACTTAGATTAGGGCTGCGAGATCATTTATTGCGATACCACTAAATCCTATTGTAATCAAGCTGGCAGAGATATACGACATGTGTCAATATTTATTTTAATGTGTAGCTAGTCTGTGTAGCACGGCTCTGGGATCACTAGGAAATGCTGCTCGATCTAAAAGCAGTGCAAGTTTGAGTCGCATATAATCTGCATTTGAAAAAGCAACTACCGTCAAACATGATCACTATAAATATACTTTATTATCATAAAAACACTTGATGAGGCTTGAGTTACAGTGATAAAAACATATCAATAGGCATTCCCAGATTCTAGAAAGTGTTATGGTCTTCTTCTGCGGTGCGTATTTGGAGTTTCCTCACGAGAGCGCCCTCTGGCTTTCGGGTGCAGCAGCATTTTCCTGTACTTCACTCAAAAGCTGTGCATAAATCACCTGATATTTATTGTCGGTTTATCGTGACAGCCCTAATTTAGATCATGTGTATAGGCCAATATATCAGTTATCGTCTTCCAATGTTCAAGTCCCATAAACTGCGATCGTTTTTACTTCCGAATAACATATTTCCGAGTGAAAAGGAGAAAATTACTGGGCCTGGTTTGTGTTTTTCACTGCAAATTGATTGGATGCATTTTGAAATGAAACTGGCATAGAGTGACTGTTGAAGGGGAGGAGTTAACGGATGCTCCGCCCCAGCCGTCTAACATTCGTCATTTGAAATGGATAGTCATTACAGGAAGCAAGTGCATTTTCAGATTTAAATTGAAGATTATGAGGACACATGAATTACAAAAAATTATATATTTCAAGAAAAAAATAACAATTGTCATTTTTTAATTCACTGGGACTTTAACCGATTTTAAGAACTGTCGGTTATCACTATCGGCCAACATTTACATTATCGGTGCATCCCTAACACAGATTAACAAACACATGAGGGAGAAAAATAGACTTTTATTATTGTTGTTAAGTATAACTCACTTACAGACCGAAGATCTCTTCTTCTGAATTCACTTTCATTTCTTTCTCTTTGTTTGTTGATGAGTAAATCTGTGAGTTTGACTCTACACCGTGAGACTTGTTGTAAAACCTTTATGATACCAAAAAATATCAGTTTGGATAACAGTTGATGTATTTAGGTACAGATCTGAGATCAGTCTGTGAGCGTCTCACTGGACTTTCACAATATTTCGGGCACAGATTCTAGACCAGCAGCCAAACACACACATATGTTACTGGAGCAGCAGCATCTGTTTCCAGCCAGAGACCGTCAGCTCAGATCAGTGTGTTTTGTAAGCAGATGATAGCTGGAGTGATGCTGAGCCGCTGAAATAAACATGACAGTGATTTGTCACAAGAGTTGAGAGGGTGGAGACTGAAACAAAAACACTCAGATACACAGACAAAGTCATTCTGCAATCCAGCGTCTTTCACACGCAATGCCGGCCTGAAATCAGATATGAGTCCTGAGGATACACAGAGAGAGTGAAATAAAATCTCCACCTCTCTCTCTCTCTCTCTCTCTCTGTATCTCTCTCTCTGTCTCTCTCTCTCTCTGTCTCTCTCTCTCTGTCTCTCTCTCTCTCTCTGTCTCTCTCTCTCTCTGTATCTCTCTCTCTGTCTCTCTCTCTCTCTGTCTCTCTCTCTCTGTCTCTCTCTCTCTCTGTCTCTCTCTCTCTGTCTGTCTCTCTCTCTCTTTCTCTCTCTCTCTCTCTCTCTCTCTCTGTCTCTCTCTGTCTCTCTCTCTCTCTCTCTCTCTCTCTGTATGATGCAACACTGCCCCCTACAGATAAACATTCACAAACAGAATTTCCCATAACTGTTAATGGAAGGTCCTGAACTCTACAGTTTCTGGACCAAATGTCCCCATTAATTTGTCAAAAAACTCAATCTTGAGCACTTGCAGTTTTGGTATATTTATATCAGATATAATTGTAAAATATGCATAACAGTTATTGCTGTAGAGTCTCTTTATTCTCCACAAACACTGAACCGTAAATGTTAAACTTCAGTGTCTGTTTGTTCTGCAGGTTTCGGTCCATTAGACATTTAAATACATTCATTCCAAACTACATAACAAAGTCTTTTTCAAGCCTCGAGGCATTAAAGCTTATCTCTATCGATTGTGAGCACTTTAATGTCTTTAATGATGTTGTTGGCTTATTGTGAAGTGAAACGCCTCATAACACATGAGATCCATCAGGAAGCACTTAAAGTAAGACGCTGCACCATCAACACACACACACCAGTCTCATTGATGTTCCTCTCATCCTATTAAAGAATCATGTGTGCTGGATATGAACCTCCAGAGGCCCCTATGAAATATTCATTGACTCATCTGCGGTCACATGACCAGGGGTCAGGGATCTGCTGTCTTTCTCAGGAGGAGTGATGCATGATGGGAGCAGTGATGTCACTCTCTCAAGGTCAATCTTTAAAATGAGCCGCTGTGTGTCAGGGTAAGTCAAGGTCAAAGGTCAGGCACATGAGAATATAGAACATTAATTATTCACAAAAAATACTATTTGATCTAGGGTAAGAATAATTTGTTTGAACTTTAATGACGTTTGTGTTCCTTTATAGACCTTGAACTGTTCTGTATACTGTCATGTGAGAATACAAGCACAAAACATATTAGGCTCAAGGTTAGGCTTTTGTAAATGTTGCTTTTAATAGGTCAGTCTGATTACAATCTAATAGACCCTTCCCTTTTTTAACATTTACATTCTGCAAATCTTTTTCTAGTCCGTTTCCAGCACACTGTCTGGTTTAATAACATCTATTAAACTAACTGACGGATTATGAGTCATCGTCTTCTCATAAACATGCTTGACAGTTTATGTAGTTGTCATCAATTCAGTCTTCTTTTCAGTTTCATCAATGTACATCTTATTGAAAAATAAGCAATAATGTATTCTTTTGTTTTATATTTTTTGTTTTTTCCCTCTGTGTATTCTGTCCTGCTTTGCAACAATGCAAAATAGAAAAAAGCACTTTAGCAATCAATTAGAATTTGAAAGATTTGTTTTTTTTTCACAGAATAAAACGTAACATCAGCTCGGAATGACATCAGGGTGAGTGAATAATGATTATATATTTTCAGGTGAATTGTCTCTTTAAGGTCTCACATCGATTTGTTGGTATTAGGAAACTGACAGCTTGTCATTATGACTGTTTGCATGTCTAGATGCCACTGAACACAATCAAACCTTTGTTTCCAGACTGGCATGTCAGACAGCAGTTTATCCATCACCTGTCAGATTGCCATGACTACGACAAAGAGACTGAAGCAACCTCAGCACATCACAGCACTCAGTCATATATCACACATTACATAAGCATCCGACAGACACCAACAGAAAACTGCCCAAAAATCTTTAGTAAATGAGGCAGCTGTATAGTGCTATGATATTAATTTTGGTTTGCAGAGCTTACATTGTTTTATTTAATAATGAGGTCTCGAGCAGGAATTCAGGCTGATTTGTGCGTTGCGAAATGTTAGTATGTGAACAGAAAGACAAGATTTTTGCTTCTCACAGCTGTTGTGTCTTTATGAAGTATTAAAGATTGTATAGCTACAACAACAGTCTAACGTTCACCTTTATATTAACACTGCTATGAACTACTGTTGGATACTAACTGCGACGGTATTGTGACGGTATTAACTGGTCACATCAGTAACAATCCCACAATTCCTTTAATTACTAGAACATTAATAGAATGATTGTCAGCTTTATGTGAAGAACTCCACCCTAATTCTTTAAAAACTAAAGAAAAACTGCAGTTGTCCCTCATATGTGTACGGGGGTCAGTCACAGCAGCTCAAGAACGCCACCTGCAGGCGACACCTGTGAACTGATGAACATTTAACAGCAAGTTTCACATCACAAGTTTAATGCAGAGTAGATGATAAAAATATAAACAAGCACAATTTTAAATGATTAAATATCTATATAATAAATATCCCTTTAATATGCATCTATTGAATTATATTCAGTTTTGGTTCAAGTATTTGTTAACTTTAGCTTTTGGAAAAAACTAATATTTATTTAAAAATACAAGAAATTTAGATTCAGCAAACACTACATTTTATTTTTCACCAACGGGTTGCATAAATTATTTTTTTTACTCATTTAATTTTTCAGGCATATTTAAAGACAGTTTGAATACATGTGCCCCATACGGACACCCCCTCCCCTGCAGTGACTCGTGCAAGAATTAAAGAATTTATTACAATTAAAACACACAATACAAAAAGGCAATAGTATATCTAAAAATCTAACACTATGTACATGACTTTAAATACTAAACAGTTCTACCTTTAACTGTGTTTTTTCACCCACTGTTCCCCGAAACAATCTCAACACTTCACCTATGACCATACATGAGATTTTCAGAGTGTCCGAACATCTCCTGTGAGGCGTATGTCATGTAGAGAAACCCATCCTCATCTTTATAGTCCTTATAGAGCTGAGCCATGGTCAGAGACATGCTGGCGATGCCGGAGTTATTGATGAGCAGGTAAAAAGCGTGATTGGGCATCAGAGTCATTCGATTCCTGAGAAATAAAAGCCAGACGTGAGGTCAAACCACACACATCGTGAGAAAGTGCTTAAACCCAGACAGGTGACCGGTCAGCTGATGAGAGGGAGCGGACACACGCACACACACATTACAGATGTTCTACGGTTACCACAGTGTGTAGACTAAACAACACACACACACTATAAGATGTACACAAAAAAGCATAAAGAGCACAACACAAATAACTAAAAGGCACAAAAAAAACAACTTTAAATGAAACATCATGACTGATTTTAAGACGATTATTTAACCCCTTCAGAAGCAGAAAAGTCTCTCCAGGAATAAAGCGACACTATAATCAAATTAAAGATGGTTATGAATACACGAGATGATTTAAGGTTACCTGATGATAGTGACGAACTGAGTCATGGTGAGTTCTTGAGGGACCAGAAACTTGGTTTTGTCCAGAGGCGGTAGATACTTTTCTCTCTGATATCTTTCAATAATTACCTATAAAACAAGTTAAGAGTAAACAAAAACCAGTCTGTAATGAATGAGTTACTGATACACTCCAGTCGCGTCTTACCGGAATTTTTGTGGGAAACTTGGTCCGTATTCCCGCCACCTCTTGTTTCCTAGTGGCTAATTAATAATCGAAATTTAAAATTCAAGAAACAAACTTTTGAGATTCACATGATTTAAACACACAGTCTGCGTGCTTTATAACTGAAACGGACGTACCTAAACTCTTCCTCTGTTTGAAAGGTTTGGGATGTTGCGTTTTCTCAAACGGAGGCATGATGTGTTGCGCCTCACCTCTGACCCGCACGCGCACTGATTCATAATCACGGAGCTCATGAACGCCATTTAAATAGTGCACGCCTGGTGACGTAATCGCGCAGGACCCACCGCGCTAGATGAAACCACGTGATAAAAACAACATAATGTAACCGTGAATTGTAAAAAAAATAGATTGAGTAATAAACGAAACGTTCTTGTTTTATGTTCATTATAATATGAGAACGTTAGCTGCACTTATATCAACATCTTGTGTGTGTTTGTATGCAGTATAAGATGCACATTCCTATAATGTCGCAGGTAAATGCGGGTCTGAATGGATCTTTGTTCTGTTCACGAGTTTCACTTTTTAGAAATGAATGCGTGGATGTGTTCTGAAACAGGTTTGTATTGTAGTGTTGTTTAACAGTTCCTGCGTGACGAGACTTGCAAATCTTAACTCATGATGCCATTATGAAGTACCAGACAGAAGCATTTGAAAATGTACATAATTGTAAATAAATGCATTCAGCACTACCCTCCGTCCTTTACTTTTATAAAAATGACATAGGTGTGTGTAAGTTATGTAGTTTGTCGAATAGTTTTAAACAGAAACAATAAACAGTGACTAGAATGAGGACTTTTAATGAAGAATAAAACGCTTCTGAACCACACATCCCAGCAAGCTTAGCGCACTCGTCTCTGATTGGCTATTCGCACTGCGAGTTGTTTGTTCTGCCCAATGAACGCATTTCGTGTTGGCAGCGATCTGTTGACCTGGTTGTGGGCGTGAGATGAGCGGAAGCCAGCGCGGAAGAGCACGATTCATTTGAACTAAATGATTCATTAATTGAATGAACTAGTTCGTTAGATCGATTCCCTATATCAACTCTCATCGCATCGCCAGTAGAATTTAGCATGATCTGTATGCTAACACAAAACCTATTCAACTATACCAGTAATATTTTATAATTATTAAATCGCTGATATATGACGTATCTGTGACAAATATCAATATTTTATATCGTTAATATTATTCTTGTTACATATAGTGATAGTTAAATAAACATTCTCTTTTATACATCTTAACCTATGAAGTATTAAGTACAAAAAGATTGTTATGTTATAAAATACATCAGTTTGTTCCTCACAGTTCAGTGATTCGCTTTACGAATCGGTTCGAACGAATCATTTAAATAGAATCAGCTCCAAATAGCTACTACTCAGTCGCGAATCGGATGCTAGTAGCGGAAACGTCATGAAGTGACAGCAGACAGCAGCAGCGCCTGTGAGTTGAGCGCTTGCAGCCGCCCCGTTTCCCCCTTCGAGCACCGAGGCGGATATCGCAACCGAGAGAGAGAGCCATCGGACGAAATCCAGTGCCCGTGTGGTCGATCAGACCTCCGATTCCCGGCCCATCCATGGACGAGCAGGCGGGTCCTGGTGTGTTTTTCAACAACAATAACAATTCGGTTCTTCCCGGCGGAGCGAAAGCGCCACAACCGGGCGACGTCGGCGGCGGAGAGGCGGCCCGAGCTCAGTACAGTGTCCCGGGGATTTTACACTTTCTGCAGCACGAGTGGGCCCGTTTCGAGGTGGAGCGCGCGCAATGGGAGGTGGAACGAGCCGAACTGCAGGTAAATGCGCGCGTTTCTGTTCGTTATTTTCTGAGGCGATTTTGAAAGCATTCCGCGGCGCCAAAAGTCACTAACAGACATTTGAGGGCTTGTTTTTCTCTCGCGCGCTGACGCTACTCTCTCTCTCTCTCTCTCTCTCTCTCTCTCTTTCTCTCTGTCTCTCTCTCTCTCTCTCTCTCTCTCTCTCTCTCTTTCTCTCTCTCTGACTCTCTCTCTCTCTCTTTTTCTCTCTCTCTCTCTCTCTCTCTCTCTCTCTCTCACACACACACACACACACACGAGCTTGACCGCAGCCAGCAACACAAACTTGAGTTTTCTCTGTTACTGAATCTTTTGTGTATTCTGTTATTGTGACAGACACTATTGACAGAAAAAAAGGTTCATTTCCACAAAGACACAAAAGCATCTTCAGCTATTATTTGTATAAATGTAAATTATTAAATAATTTCCATCGAGGGGATATTGTAAAACCTGTCAGGAACAAGCAATGGATTATATCTTTTTTGAATGCTATTTTAATGAAAATGACGCATATTCTTTATCACGAAGTCTATAAATATTTTCAGGGTTATAGATGCACCCCATTTTTGACAATTAAGCACCCCCCTGAATTGATGATGTAATATAAAGATGTGAAATTTAATTGAAAAGGTAGTGTTTGGACTCTGTAGCATTTGTTAAATATATTCACATAGTGTGAGATTTTGTTATAAAAATAATGCAATTAGAAAAATCTACATGATCCTACAGAATTATTGTTATTCTTACTTTATTTCCCAGTGTGACGTCACAGACAGCCGGTGATGTCAGCAGTGTTGAGTTCTTCCCACATGACCCTGTGATAGACTAAACATACAGGTCTGAGAACGTTAGTTAACATCTAGCTGACACTTCACACAGTGTTTTATCTTAACTATGCGGATGTCTCCTCTGATTAGTGAGGCATGAGGACTAGATCATCATTTTCAAGATTTTTTACATTTTTGTGATTTAAATTTTCTAGTGATCTGTTGTCTATCTAATGTTCAGTGGTCAAGTGTGTACTATCTAGTAGGGTTGCACAATTAGATAACTTGCTACATGATGCTGTGTGCATTATGCAATACGAAAATGCTATAAGTCTGTAAAATCATTTTTAATTCAACATTTGGATTATTTTTGATTGTTTCGCTATATCTTGCAGCTCGACTCTTAAGTGTTTAACTGGTCAAGTGTGTACTATCTAGTAGGGTTGCACTATTTAGGCAACTTGCTAAATGATGCAAAGATTTTGTAACATAATTCAACATTTGCATTATTTTGATAGTTTGGCTATATCTTGCAGCCCGACTCTTTAGTGTGTAGTACTCAATTGAAATGATTACTGTTATGTTTGAACAGCTGAGATGATAGTGGCCGGCTTCGGTACAATGTTGCCGTTTCCCTGTTACCTATCGTGATTCTGAACGCTCAAGTTATTTAGACCTTAAAGGCAATAATTGATTCATGAATCATGTGGAAAGGTTTGTGTAATATGGATCATTTATCCCGGCGTCCATCCAGTTTTTCCACATGAGTTATTATGCATATTAAATGAAGGGCAAACTGTACATTGTTCTGTTTAAGTCATGTGATGTCTGACCCCTTTTGACCAGGCCGAGGTTGTTTCCAGTTTTCTTGTTGGTTATGTTAATATCTAACAGAACAGGTTGCAGTCGGCGTACATGAGGAAAGCCTTTCAGGGGTTGTCTTTAATATCACTTTTATAACCAACGTGCCTTTCATAGCTCCGAGTAGGCGACAGCGTGTAGGAGAAGCCGCCGTGTTGAAATCACCCTCGAGGACATTCACAATCAATAACATGGAATATGATTTGTGGTGTTTGTGTGTCGGGCCTGTAATACCTGATGTTGGGAAGATGAGTGCTACAGGTTCTCTGTGTCCGGCACAGGCTGGAGTGAGTGTGTGTGGGCTCATCTCTGTGTCACTGTGATGCTGTGAAACGCTTCAGAACATCCACTGAAGAGTTTATGAGCTGGTGACTCATACTGCTGATGCTTAGCTCTCTCTCTCTCTCTCTCTCTCTCTCTCTCTCTCTCTCTCTCTCTCTCTCTCTCTCTCTCTTTTTTTTAATGTATTGGGTCATTTTTAGAATGTTCAGTACAGTTCTGGACTTCTGGTGGAATGAAAACAAAGCAGTCTTGACTCTCTTTGAGTGCTTTCAATGAAAGAAGTGATGGTGGAGTGATAGAGGGCCACAACATTTGAATACAGGTGTGATGGACACAAAGAGAGTTTATGCAACTGGAATGACAGTGTTGTTGTCTGATGGTCACATGAAGTCTCTGATTAGTCATGAGAAATATATATTCTGATATTTTCACACCAGTCATTGGCCATTTGTCTGTCAGGTTTTGGTTGTGAAGGGCCCTGACAAGCCAATACATTACAACTTACATGGCATTGGTTATACAATATATTTGTATCTGAGTTTGGGATGAGTCTTTGATCAGGTTGTCCTTTTTAAATTTTCTGCAAAAAAAAATCTAAATGTTTTAACTAGCTCAGAACAAAACAGAAATTATTATTTTTCTTAAACGTGTACCTTTAAATCGTAAATTCACAATTATTTAGTCTCTTGATTTTTTTTCTGTGGCAGTAAATCCCAGAACTGTTTGCTGTTCTACATTCTTTAAAATGTCTTGTTCTGTGTTCAACAGATCAAAAAAATTATAAAGTATTTTTTCCTACTATGGGAGTCTGGTTATAAGCATTCTTCCAAATATCTTTCACTGTGTTCATCATAACAAAGACATTTAAACAGATTTGGAACAACTGGAAGGTGAGGAAATGATGACAGAATTTTTGAGTGAAGTATCCCTTTAAATAAACTGGTTTGAGGCATCCCTAATCTGAGATCCCCGGGGTCATCCTTATTCCTCAGGGTTCTTCCTCTAATCTTCTTATCCTCTGTTTCTCTCTCTTCTCATGGACGCACTAACCGTAAGGCTGGAGCTCCTGCATGGAGGACAGACGCAGAAGTAAACACTTCATCCAGATCCGGGTTTTCCTCTGCATTCGTTGTGTTTGTTTGTGTATGCGTGTGAATGTTCACCCATCTGACCTGTTGGGCGAGCCTGTCTGATTCACACGGGCTTGACTGCTTAACCCTGTTCTGCTCTCTCTCAAGTTTCTCTTCCTGTGGATCGTGTGCCTGTCATGTGTCGGGTGTTAAGACAGCCTTCAGGTTGAGCACTGAAACAGTCACAAATTGCCTTAATTCGTTTTGAACTGCTAATGTACATACTAATCTAGTGTAATCTGCTTGCTTGGCTAATTCCTAAAAGCTAACCTCTTAATTCATGCACTTGATTTCCATCTAATAACCAATTAGCTCGCAGCTCTGAAATGAGCTTTTTTTGACGCGCTAAACTCTGTAATCTTGTTTAAAAGGAAGAGCAGTTGTTTGGAAAGCGAGGAACCAGTAATGCCACCCTTTAAACCTGTGCAGGTCTGGCCTTGTATGGAAAGGTATGAACCCCTGCTTGTTCTGTCAGGTAAACGGTTTAGGAAACGCCCTGTGGCACACCTTCGTACTTCACTGATTGTCACGTGTGATGTGAGCTCGGCAAACGGTTTGGCATTTAGTACGGAAACAAGCTGCATTATTTATTACTACTGTGTATTGCCATTGTTCAATATTTTGGGTGAAAAACGCATATGTATTAGTAATTTTCTGTGTTGAACGTGTTGTACTTATGACACACTAAGAAAAGATACATGGAGCCTTAAAAATTTGATCAGAATTCTATGTCTCATGATGTTGCTGCCTACTATTCTATATAACCTTTCTTCTGCACTTTTCTTAAAATCCTGTCTAGGTAATCGGCTCACTAGGTATTGTGATCAATATTGTGTTCTTTGGCCTGTTTTTAAGGTAGTAGGAGTTAAGCAGACATTGTTCTCCAGTGCGACCTCTGCACTTGTACATGTTTCTGGTCTTGTAGTGTTTTTTGTCTTTGACGTTAAGATCTCGTGCAGGTCTAACATGATTTACATCAGTTACAATCATGTGATCAGAGAGACCTGTTGGTCATGTGACACATGCAGTGGTCCTGTTAAAGGGGTCATATGACACAGCTAAAAGGAATATTATGGTTGGTTTTGGATGTAATGCAATGTTTGTATACAAGCTTTAAGGTTCAACAACGCTGTATTTTCCACATACCGAGCTTTGGTCCGCCTCTCTGAAACATGCAAATCTTTCACAAAGCTCATGGCTCTGAAAAGCCAGGTGTGCTATGATTGGCCAGTTAACCAATGCGTAGTGATTGGTGGAATACTGCAAGCGTGTGAGGGAAATGTAACGCTTATGACCATATTTGGAACATCAGGTTCCTCTTTAATTGTACTGACATGTACACCCACCTAACTTGCATATACATTTGGGCGGTCTAATAGAGGGTTACCACCAAATGCGACTTAAGCGAATAAATGGTGCTATTCGCTCGTTGTTGGACGCTTGAACATTTTGAGTTTACTCGCTTCATTGACGGGTGAAATTCACTTCACAACAGAAGTAAATCATGGGAGGGGCTTCTGTCAGGTGGCTCTATTCTCGTGTATATATATATATATATGTGAAGTATATATATATTTAGCTCAAATTGAGGAAGAGCGTTTTTTGCAACCTACCAGATTGCCCGACCTCCTCAACTCACATTCTTACAAGAAAGATCCTTTTATTTCTGTTTTGATAAAAGTAAGATGTATCGTACAGCTCCAGGTATCCACATACAGCAACGATGATTTTGTCCTCCATTGTTGTTTCTGATTTCTGCCTGCGCTCGCTAAGTCATAACGCATCACTACTGCAGCATGCTCCTGATTGGTTAATGCGGCGCGAATTTTAGAACAAGTTCCGATTTTTCAACTCGCCGAATCACGCCGCAGGATGTCCTATTGCGTCTTTGCATTGACTTAACATGTAAATCAATCGCGCTAAACACTTCATTTAAGTTAGGTGGGAACACACAGTTAGTCATCATACCACCAACTGACGTAGATTTGTGGGGGTGTGAATACACGAGGCGTTTCAGGCTTCTTGAGCATTTGCTTTTTAGATAGAATGCATCTTTTGTTCCCACACTTACATTTATGCAATAATGCAATGTCTAATACATGCATGGACAACTAATAACACACCAAAGACACAGAACAACATGTATTTGCGCCTTATGATCCCTTTAAAATCTTGTTAAAGCGTACAAATACATTTAATTCCAGTGTCTGTTGAATTTCAACAAAATCAAACCTCTGGAAATAAAATAAAACTTAAATAAAGTCCTCCAACAGCAATGTGAAAGACTGACAAGACACATGAAAACTGATAAAAATCACCTTCAAAATTTTTTACTAAATATATGTACAAATATTACTGTTGTGTTGCTTAAAAGTGAATATGAACTTTTCACCTGTTTCTCCAGTTTTCATTTTCTGCAAATAGAAACAGGATTTTTTATTTTATTTGGGAGAAATATGTTAGTAGTTCACAGAATAAAAACAAAAATGATAATTTACATAAACGCATACCTAGAAACAGTACGTTCAGAAAAAACAAAAAGAATATTGAAATAGTTTCTTGATTTATTTTATATTCTCGAGACTCGTGTCCCTTTAACACTGACTTTGTCTTCAAAACCAGATGCTGCCTCATGCCTTATTTGAAAAACAATGATATCGCTTAAATGTAATACTTGTATATTTCACAAAAGTTAATGCTTTTCCTACATGTGATTCAGGATAATATCTCTAGATTTAATAAAACAGTTGCTCAAAAATATCTCCTCCTACATTTCTGCAAACTCTCTTGATATGATGTGTGTCAGAGATGTACGTGTGGGCGCGTGATTAAACCAAACACCGTTAAAACCTATAAATGTTCATTTGAATTGGGAAAAGATCGCTCGAGCGTTCGTGAGGCTCTTTTTATGCTGCGTTTTTGTTGGATGTGTTCAAAGACGAGATGACACACCGGTAATCCACCCACACTCGCCTGACACTCCGCACCTGCCCTCGGGGAGTGCACGCGTAAATCTATAACCGCTTACAGAGGACCAGAGAGTCTACTGCTTAGACGGCAGAAGCCATTAACTGACCCCCTTAATAGTGTGCTGACTGGGGTACAGAAGTCATTAGAGGATATCCTGTGTAGTTTTCTGTATGGCCAACAAAATTAGTGTCTATTTTGGGGGATTGGGCGGTCTGTTTGCTGCTGTGCTCTCTCTCTCTATTGCTCTATTTCTCGCTCTTTCTATCTCGCTCTCTTTCTCTCTATTTCTCGCTCTTTCTCGCTCTCTCCTCTGCTAATGGCATCCCTGAACGCTGCAAATGAGGGCAACCTCATTCATTCACAATTCACAGTATGGTGTTTCACAGGGGCTCGCCCTGTAGTTGGATTATATTCTTATGTTTATGGTTAGTCACAGCTAATCACGTTATGTATATATGATTATTATCTCGCCATTAATTTTCTCAAAAAATAAAACTCTTTCCTTATGTCTTGAGGATTAATCGGGTCATCCTGTGGCAGCTTTAGGCATGTGATCTGTTGCTAGAAAGATGTTTTCGTTTTGTCTTCCCATAACCGTGCCCTCAGTTTTCTTCATGACGACAACTTTTTACGGGTCATGTGATCCACCTGAGAGTTGCCTTCTCCTCGTCTTTGTGTTGATCAGTCAGAGATCAGCTTTCATTGTCAAATCTTATTTCTGTCTGTCATGCGCTGTCCATCCTCCGATCGTCCCCGTCTGCATCCGTCTGACGAGAGATGAGAGCTGCTGCGAGCGCTTCAACGAATCACATCTTTATTCGTCAGAGCGCGGGAACCATAGAACGCTCAGTCATTTCAAACCACACAAACACACCGCAACTACTCCTCTGCACTTTGCACAAGCGCCATTAAACCATCACAGTTTTGCTGAATACACACAGAGTTGTGTTGCACATGTCACACTTTCCACACACTTAAACTCACTTTCTGTCTGTCTGTGTACTAACATGAAATCACTGTTTAGATGCTGACTAGTGCACACCACACATAAACACTGCTGACACACAAGATGTATTCAATCCGCTTTATTTAAGTCCTTTCTCTTCATTACAGCGGCCCGAAAATGTATTTATTCACTTTAAACATCTGAATGTCATTGATCTATAGATGTGGGTTCAATTTAAGTGATCAATATACATGTCACCGTTTGATGTATACTGTATTTATTGGTTATTAATTCATTAAGTTAGCATTTTTCTTCATATAATTTTAGAGATATGATGAAATGTGTTTACAGCAGCTTACTGCAGAATTAGACACTTCACTATTAAACTGTGATCAATCTGTAACCTAGCACATTTTTTATTGCATTTCTTAGTTCATTTGCCATCAAACATGCGTGAATAATACATAATAAATACCTTCATTGTTATCTATATTTACAGCTGGTATCTTCTGTGTGTCGGTGCAAAGTTGTGTGACAGCAGGCATGTCAAGAGATGCCCAGGGGACGCGAGTGGGCCACCCCGACGTCACTGAACTATTTCTAATTTCCCCTCTCTCGCTCTCTCTCTCGCTCTCTCTCTCGCTCTCTCTCTCGCTCTCTCTCTCGCTCTCTCTCTCGCTCTTAATCACTCTCGCTTCTTCTGCTCTCTCTTAGTAAACACACACTGGCATTTTTGGAGTGGGCGCCTACGCTGGAGTCTTTTGGGAGACGGAAGTAGTTTTGAAGGGTTTGCATGCTCTTGTTTCCCAGTCGAGTCGAGGAGTCTGTGTAGTCTCCAAAATGTGTCATACTAGCCAGAGAGAGAGAAAGACAGGCTGTGTTATTGAGGTCAATAAGTACTTGAATTGACAGTTTTTCAAGCTGTGAATCTACATTAATAACAGATCCCGTAAATGAGGAATTCTCCCATCATGCCTCATGACTCTGGATGGGATATTTGCCCGAGGCAGAGTCTGGTCTGTTGTTCCCTGCAGAGATTCATGAATGCTTGTGTGAAAGGTCTCAGACGTCACACCCACAGTCCATTTACAGACTGATGCGTATAAACACGTATATAGCCTTTCACAGCTGTCAGCTGATTGGCTGGTTGTGTTGTTGTTTCTAGCAGTCTGTTACATGAATGTTGTGTATGACATCCAATCTTTGTAAGATATTCATAGTTTTGATATCAGATAGATTGCTTGTCCTTTGAATCATCTGTAAACTCTTTAGTATATTTCATATTCATATTGCTAAGGTATGGACATGTCAACATAATAAAGTCTTAAAAAGATGATCTTGATATCGATTCAGTGAAGGATTTAAGTGCTGCAGTTACCGTCAGAGGGCACGTTAACCGAAAACTCTCCATCATTGACAGATTTTTCACCAGTGACGGAAATATCTGAAGCCCGTCCGTCATTTTGATGGATTACAATGAGTGCAATTTGAAATTTCTCTTTTTGTCAAGTTGGTAGCTTCCAATCATTTCCTTTTATCAGAACGTGATCGTAAGTTACCAGAGGAAAGGATGTTTCACAATCATTACTCATAAACGCCTTGCGCATTCAGGAAAACCAACGCGGGATCAGTGGAGACTCGCGGTGCAGAGCCAGGCGCGTGTATAAACAAAGCTTTAGACTATGACTGCTCACCACAGTCTAATTTGTTTCGCCCTTGTTTCAAATCGAACTGTAAATCTTTTAATACTTTTCATAATAATACAGCGATAACGTTGTTTAAGGCGTTTTTTCTGGATCTGATTCTGCCTTGCATGCATCCGTCACTTAAACAGAACACCATGTCACATGGTCACACATAAGTCCAATTTAAGGTTCTTCGTCGGACCTACGCTGTAGCCTACGCAGAGCCGCGTACCCTACGTCGTTGCCTGATGCGCACCTCTCCAAAAATGTAACAACGCGTCAACTCAACACGGACTGCAAGCGCTGTGATTGGTCTGTTTGAACCTCTCCTTCAGGTCAAAAAACTCTCCGGTAGTCATCTTTACCCTAACGCATTTCCAAACGAATTATCTTAGTTAATTATTTGTGCTTCTGTATTTAACATCTCAAATCTGAAACAAAAGTTTACTTGCCGCTATCACTGACAACTAGCTGTTTCTTCTTCAGCTCTTGCCGTGGTAACACAAGCAACACGTGTGTGGACACTGACGTCAAGTGGTCAGTGTCTGTCAACGCGGACAACGACGTAGAAGTATAAATGAAAACCGACACGTAAGTCCGACACAGAAGTAAAAATCGGGCTATACACACAGGCGCGCACATTGATGCGATAGCGACTAGCATGATTTTGGATAAACCTTAACTTTAAGCAAGTGGAAAAATGTCTCCCTTTCAGATTCACATGTTTGATCTAAAATGACACTGTGAACATCAATTAAAGCTGTAACTTGGCAAATGACCATGGTATAAGTGGTATAATCCACAGCTAGCCGTGCGTTGAAGGGTTTTTATGTCATGCATTAAACCCTTTAGCGCACGAATAGATGTGGATTATCCCTTACAAAATCATACATTGGTTCCATCACCAGGGTCTCTGAAATGTGTCAGTCAGATAAATCTGGTTTCCCAGCATGTGGTTTTCACACAGGCTGTCCGTCAGATCCAAACAATCCGTCTTTCTGTTGTGTGTCATGTGGAGGAACATTATATAAAGAAAGGTGAAAAAGCTTCAGGTTTGTTCTGTAAACCCTCGTGTCACCTGCAGCCTCCATCAGCGATTGAGACTGTTACCGTGGCAACTCCAGGTATCAGTGTAGAGGTGACTATAGGAGAATGTCAAAATAAGATTCTGATTTCTGAAATAAGATTGACTTCTCTTGTGAACATCTCGGCAGCTTCACTTTATGTTTTCTATTTAAGACATGAGCTTGTCATGCTGATGTGATGTGATTTGTTCAGTCCGGTGCGATGTCCAACTGCTTTAGTGCTGCTTTAATCTGATTCCAGTGGAGTGTTCAGTGTGTTAGTCTGCTGGAAGTTGATTTGTTCACTCTGCATGTGTCTGTTTCAGAGCTGAAATCTCTGGGAGGTGTTTAATGGTTAACATGCTTCTTCACTGAGATCATTTGACATGCTCCAGAGAAACACACAAGACACTGATAACAGCAGCATCAAACCTCTGCTGCATAAAACACAACAGCCCAAACGAGAACACCGGACGTGTGTCATTTCATGTTCAGCATCCAGAAAATATTGTTTTTATTCCCATCACATTAAACAACGTTTGTCATGAACATAACACAAGTGTGTGTGTGAGAGAATGCTCATCGGATCACACAACAGCACACATTCCTGAAGTCAACTGATGTCATCGTGAGTGACATGAACCTCTCTTTGTTTGTCTGTCCGTCCGTCTGTCAAGACTTTATTGGCAGAATAAAAAGAATCTTTACTTTACCAAAGCATCTATCTCTCTATTTTTTTATGTGTGCATTGTTATTTACTAATTCATTTTCTTTTATTTGTTTATTTATTTTCTTCATCTAATTATTACTTCACGTTTATCTTGGACATGTTTGTATTAGTCCAGCTTTGTATTTTGTATTAGTCCAGTACTTCATCTTTGAAGGTCACGACATCAAATCCTTGAAAGAGTTTTGACTGCGACGCATCACAGCGTGTCCGAGGTCATGTCTGACAGTGTGTGTTTGTGTGTGTTGTAGGCTCAGATCGCGTTCCTGCAGGGCGAGAGGAAAGGCCAGGAGAATCTGAAGAAAGATCTGGTGAGACGCATTAAGATGCTGGAGTACGCTCTTAAACAAGAGAGGTCTGCACAAACCACACACACATCTCAATGATACACATGTTGTCTTCTCTTTTTCATTTTCTACATTAAGTCATATTTGATTTACTCTAGCATGAATCCTACAACAAAGTCATATTCCACCCCACATTTGAAAAACAGAAGGAAATAATATTGTGTGTTAAGAAATTAAGTCTGTTTTTCATTTTCATGAGAATTAAACAAATTTTCTCTTCCAAAGTCTGTTACTGTACTGCAAAATCATAACTTAAAGTCTTTGTATTATTATCGTGTGATAACTGTAATACAGTGTTTTTACCATTTTTGGAAATCAAATGAGATTTTTCTGTGTATATTCTTGCAAATATTCAAAGCAGCATGAAAAGGTAGCACAACAACTAATGTCATTATCTCTATTACAGCCTTAAAATCCATATTGTTTATTCGTGTAATGAGGATTTATAAATGTGCTTAATTCCCATGAAAATAAAGACACTACACAAATGTCTAAAAGAAAATATACCTCCTGGGTGAGATATTTAATTTCCTTTCAAAAAGAGATGATGACATATCCCACCCGTCCCACCCACACGACTCACCTGTGATGTCGAATAAACTACAGACACATTAAATGAAGTGCATGAATGATTGCTGGTAAAGTGGTTTGTTTGAAGTTTACTTGATCGTTACTTCCCATAAGTCCTCTGTCTGTCTGGACACTTTGGTCGTCCATACATGATATGTGTTCTCTGTCATTCAAACCGCAGTCAACTCATCTAAAAGCTGAAAATATGCTGCATACACCATCACATCAGCAATTTCCGGTGTTATTTCAGCTATTCTTTCATCAGGTCGAATCAGATTGTGTGTCGGTTCATCTTCACCGCAGAAAACTCTTCTCACATTCAGAAGAATTTATAGATTCATCCTACACACGTGAAGCGACCCTGGGATCAGAAGGAGGTGTTGTAACCGTGGCAACAGAACCTCTAAACCTGTGTTCTTATGCTCTCTCTTCCGCAGGGCAAAATACCACAAGCTGAAATATGGAGCCGAGCTGAATCAGGGCGACATGAAACCACCCAGTTACGACTCAGGTAAACGTGACACCACCCCAGAGGACTTGACATGTACTTGATGTGTAACTTCACACTGTCGCCTTCCACAAACAATACCAGCATATCAGCTGTTTACCGCTGTCACAGGGTAACAATTCACAGGAAGATGCCAGAATTAAAAAACATGGATTGATTGACTTTAAACTCAAGACACAAGCTGCAGTCAATTGTTCTTACTGTCTTTCACATGTACGTTTAATCATTTTTCAGACACATTTATCCAAAGCGACTTACATTGCTTTATCCTATACATTTGTTTCTAAGTATGTGCAATCCTGTGGGATCGAACCAACAACCTTGCGTTGTTAACGCAATGCTCTCACAACTGATCTAGTGGAAAGCTATGTGACAATGAAAGTGATGATGGTCTCTTTACATGCTATGTATAACAAAGGAAAGTGGAATGGTGAGCAGATCTGAGCTCTTCTGACATTTAAATGCACATGCGTTACGGAGGTGAACAAGCGGCATGTTTTGTAGCTGCACCACTGTAAAGAGTCCTAACGGAATGTGGACAGACAGGAGGGTGTGAGAGACTGGTGTGCAAACAAACCGTGAGTGAAACACATCTGTCATCTTGTGTCTGACCTTTGACCCTTAGATGACGGCAACGAGAACGAGACGCTTCCTGAACCACCCAACAGTCAGCTGAGCTGGAAACAGGGCCGGCAGCTGCTGAGACAGTAAGACACACACACACACACACACTCTGAGGATGTGCACGACTACACATTTTTAAAAGCAGCTAATAGGTTGCCGGAGTAAGCAATCTTACAGAAGCTCTGTTTAATCACAAAGAGATCAGATGTCTTTCTTATATATTTATAAATGCAGTTAGTATGTGTTTATATACATATAATATATGTACTACATATAGTAATATTGTTTATATTCTGTATTTAAATAGTATATGTACTGAATTTATAGAGACTCTTATACACAACATTGTTTTTTGCTAAATCTAGACCATAACAGCTGTAGAATATCAAAGCAGACGTTATTCTGTAAGTGACAGTGTACACATCATGTTTAACATAAATAAAAGTGTACCACATACACACACACACACTACAGAACGACCTAACAGCAGTTTAAAAAAAACAACAGGAAGTTTTTGTGTTTAACACGTTTTCGTTTGGTGTGATTTAAAGGGGGAACTATTATGTGTTACATTTGTGTGTGTGTGTGTGTGTGTGTGTGTGTGTGTGTGCGTGTGCGTGCGCATGTGCGTGTGTGCGTGTCAGAGGCAGTTATTGTGAATGAATGCTGGATTGTTTCTGCTCATTGAGTTTTGTGTGCCTGGTGAGAGACTGGTACAGCAAGAGACGGCACACTGCTCTCTCTCTCTCTCTCTCTCTCTCTCTCTCTCTCTCTCTCTCTTTGTCTCTCCCTCGCTGTTTCTCTACTTTTTAAAACTCACATTTAAGAATTTCTGTCCCAGCAACAACCTTCATGACATTAGATCCGATTTATTGGATTTATAAAACACAAGGTATGTAATGGTTTCAACCAGTTTTTATTGCTTCATGGATTCTGTAGTAGTACAGTTGAGAGAGAACGGACATGTTCTTGACAGATATTGTGAGGTCACACATGCTCTTGCAGGTTTTGAATAGATCAGACGTGCTCTTACAGGTTTTGAATAGATCAGACGTGCTCTTACAGGTTTTGATTAGACCCGACTATCTCTTACAGGCTTTGTGAGATCAGATGTATTCTCTACTGGTTTTGATGAGATCAGACATGTTCTTTACAGGTTTTGTGAGATCAGACGTGCTCTTGCAGGATTTTATGAGATCAGACTTGTTCTTTGAAGGTTTTGATGAGATCAGACTTGTTTTTTACATGTTTTGTGAGATCATACATATTCTTCAGAGGTTTTGTGAGATCATACGCGCTCTTACAGGTTTGGATGAGATCAGACTTGTTATTTACAGGTTTTGTGAGATCAGACATATTCTTTACATGTTTTGTGAGATCAGACGTGCTCTTGCAGGTTTTTATGAGATCAGACTTGTTCTTTGAAGGTTTTGATGAGATCAGACTTGTTTTTTACATGTTTTGTGAGATCAGACGTGCTCTTACAGGTTTTGATGAGATCAGACTTGTTATTTACAGGTTTTGTGAGATCAGATGTGCTCTTACAGGTTTTGATGAGATCAGACTTGTTCTTTAGAGGTTTTGTGAGATCATACATATTCTTTACATGTTTTGTGAGATCAAACGTGCTCTTGCAGGTTTTTATGAGATCAGACTTGTTCTTTGAAGGTTTTGATGAGATCAGACTTGTTATTTACAGGTTTTGTGAGATCAGACTATTTTTTGAGATCGTTCTGCTCTCTTGATGTCAGTTGTGTTAGAGCAGCTGTAATCAGGAGGGTCACAAATATTGTTGTTTGATCATTCATTTGAATAAGTATTAACAGAATATATGAATATAGATTGAAAGTGGCCCTCTTGCTGAGTTAATAAGCGATCTGAAGTGTTTGGAAAATAACCTTTACTCTCTCCAGCACTGACAACACGCAACATAAACCCACACATGAACATTTCTCTCACTCACCCTCTGGTGTTTGTTTCTGTCCTCTTCAGATACCTGCAGGAGGTGGGCTACACAGACACCATTCTGGATGTGAAGTCCCAGCGGGTCAAAGCTCTGCTCGGACTGGCAGGAGACAGTGGAGAGAGACCCGGTGATCAGAGACAGGAACCCATGGTGAACGGAACTGAAGCGTCCTCAGTGAAGGACAGCAGTAACACCATGATGGGGTCAGTGTATATCACAGTAAAGACACATCATCTCAGTTATCTGTCCGTCTGTACATGACTCGAGCGGTATGGTGAGACAGACGGAAGTGATGATGTGTAATATGAAACAGTAATGTGATGAATGAGCCTCAGGATATGAGCTGCTCATATGAAGGTTTGTTTATACTCTGTGTGTTTCACACGCATGTGGATTTCTGCTCGCAGTAAACCAGAGATGTCCGACTCTGCCTCGGTGCTCGAAGCCTTCAAGTTCATCGAGAAAGCCGCTGCAGAGTTCACTGATGAAGATGAGGATGAAGATAGTGATGGACAAAACAAGACCATCATGGACCTCGCCACAGTGAGTTCAGCTACACTCTACAAATAGTTTTACTTGCTTCAACATAGTTGAATTTGGGACTTGATGATGTTCATTTTGATTAGTGTTTTAGATGTGTTAGCATGTGAATCAGTACGCAGGGATAATCATATAACGATGGGATGTCATTACACAATTTCTTTAAAAAATGTATTGAAGCAAGTGTAAAATGATCTTGTGAATTTATGGTGAATTGTTTTCTTTTACTGAATTCATTTAAAATCCGATCGAGCAAAAATGATTGAGTGCTTTATGTGAGAGAGAACGAGATGTAAATGTTACTGAAACACACATTCAGCTTCATGAGAAACTCTTCAGAACATCACACCAACACAGACAGACACACACCAGCTGTCATCACTAACACATTTCGCTCTCTCTCTGTGTGTGTGGTGTAGATGGTGAGGAGGAAGGTGTCTCCATCGCCCTCCTCTTCCTCAGCAGACACGAGCGATGATCTTGAAACTGACGAGGTTCTGAAGGGTTTTGATTTTCTGGCTAACAGTGAGGACATGGAGGGTCTGACTGAAGCGCCCCCTGCTGGAGAGCGAGGTGACTGGGGTGAGACTCACAGCTTCAGTCATTCTGCTCTGATATTTCATCTTAAATAAAAACAGACGCCTGTGTTTGTAAATTCCTGTAAATGTGAAGCGTTTATTTCTAAATAGCTCCACATCCACAGTGTCCCTGTAGATGATTGTGTTTGATTTGCTGTCTGTCTGTCTATCTGTGTGTTTCTCCACACACACGCACACACCCCTTCACCCCTGAAGAGAATTGGACTGATTTTTCTCCATCATCCCTGTACGGATCGATCGGCATCATGGCTTTAAATCTCAAGCAGTTGCTTCATGCCTCAAGCTCTGTTTGTGTGGGGATTCTCGTGATGACGTGTGTTTAGGGCCATTCACACTGAAATCTGTTCACAGTCGCCTGAAGTTATTCAGTTTCAATGAGAGATGAGAGGAACTTCAAGCACTGGTGACGCAACACAGCTTTATTATGCCAAAGAGCTGTGATGCAATACAGCAGTGGATTGCAAACAACAGTGCCATGGCATCTGTAAATGTCTGATCTTATTTTTACGGGGTGCTTCCATCAAGTGTTTCCCACATGTGAAGGAGGCGCTGATCATCAGGGCGTGTATCAGGCGTGTAACGTGTCTTCCTCCCTCCCTCATGTAGAGAAGGAAGAGCAGAGCCCTTTGTCTGAGGCGTGGGACGTGGATGAGGGGCTGATCTCTAAACTCAAGGAACAGTACAAGAAGGAGCGCAAGGGCAAGAAAGGGGTGAAGAGTAAGTCGGCCGGGAGCTCTTTCACTCGCCGTCTCCTCTTTCTTTACTTTTATACTTCTAGTGGTGAACCCATATCAGATCTCTCACAATCATGTCCAGCTCTCATTTCACCCCAAAGATAAGGAAGAAGTCAAGTGGAATTTGTGCTAGAAAACCAGACACACCACCGCCACCCAGATTACATTTCCTGTAATACTCACAGACATTTTCATTCGTTGTTAATTCTGTAATTCTCAATATGGAAATGCAGTTATTTTCTCTTGTTTTACGGTAACAGTAAGTGGAGTTTAAAGGAAGTCAAAACAAGCGTGGTGTTTCAATATTTGACTGTTTAAATATGATCGTTTTTATAGTGCAGAAATTTGGGTTTTACTGTCATGAAAAAGGAAGAGAAAAATCTTGATGTTTTAAAATTAAGACTTTAATTTCTTTGCATGTTTGTCTTCTGATCATTTTTCAGTGACAAGGTTTAGTAAAATACACCCGTTTCTTCATTCATGTTCATTTCTGCAGTTGAAACTGAAATGCTAAATATCTGCCGTTGAAGGATGTGATCAATAATATCGGTTCATCACTGGTTCTTCTAATCTATCATACACTTTCTTTCTTAAACTCTTTGTTCGATTGACCAAAAAGCAAAAACCAGCAGCTCTCTTCAGTGGTTCACCATCACTCCGTGTTCAGTTTTCCCTCTCTGTTGTGTTTCCCTTCAGTCTTTTTTTACCCATCATCCTTAGAGTCTGGTGTCACGCTGCCTCTCCTTCACATTCTCATTCCTCTCATTCTGCATCGTTTTCATTTCTTGTGGAACATTTTGTTCAATGCCACACTGACTGGTTTAGTTTGTTTTCCTCTCCTTTTGATTGGTGCTCTGGGAGGGAGTGTGGCCCATCTAGACTCCTCCTTCCCTTCCCATATTTAATATTACTAGCTTTTCATTTTGATTTTCTGTTTTAAGCGAGTCATTACGGTCATTCCATGTAGACAGATTTAAAACGACTGGTGTTTTACCAAATCTTACGCTCTTCAGACCCCAAGGGGAAGCCGTCTTTAATGCCTGATCAAAATTCGACAACTGTCCTGTCCTGTTACTGTGATATAATATTGAAATATTTAACAGCCGATCATAATCATATACCGCACACAAAGATCTGTGAAGTGTTATTATGATATATATTTATTTTCTCGAAACATTTGACCGTGGTTTGGATTTGGCACAGCATCAGTCAGTGATATGTGACTGTGGGAGTGCTAGATAAAGTGCGTTTCACTTCTGTCTTTAGGGCCCAACAGGTGTAAACTTCAGGACATGTTGGCTAATCTCCGTGACGCTGAGGATTTATCATCCATTCAGCCTCCGGTGGCACCTCCGGTTCGCCCGAGTCTGCCCCGTCTCAATGAGCATCAGCTGGGCCGCACGGACGAGGGTATTTCTAAAAAACACTCACAAACATTTTCTCCTCTACAGGCTACATGTGCTTGTGTGTTTACGTGTGTGTGTGTTTCAGTTGAAGCCATGACGTTCCCCCCCTCCTCGGGAAAGTCGTTTATCATGGGGCCAGATGAGGCTCTGGAGACTGAACTGGGTCTCGGAGAACTCGCCGGTCTCACGGTGGCCAATGAAGCTGAGAATCTGTCTTATGATGTGAGTTAACCGATCAAGGCCAGATTTGACCGTGGTAAACCATACAGCACAGAGCTGAAGTATCACTGCACATTGTAATCTGTGTTTGACCGATGTGGGTTTTACACTGGACATCATACATTGTCAGTTAATTTTTACACGTCGGTTTGCGGCTTCACATTCAAGCTCTAATATTTCCCTTCCCTCAGATCACCACCAACAAAGATGCCCTGCGCAAGACGTGGAACCCAAAGTTCACGCTGAGGAACCATTTTGACTCCATCCGTGGTCTGGCGTTCCACCCGGTGGAGCCGGTTCTGATCACCGCGTCTGAAGATCACACTCTGAAGATGTGGAACCTGCAGAAAACGGCTCCAGCCAAGAAGTGAGAACACTGCTGAATCTTTCATTTCGTTATTACATTCAGACGGTTCTTGATGTTCTCTTGTGTTTGTGTGTTCAGATGTGCAGCTCTGGATGTGGAACCCATCTACACGTTCAGGGGTCACAGGTTTGTGCGAATCATATCCAAAATCTGAACATGAATGGGATGTGATGTCATGATCCTCTTGTTCAAATATGTCTGATGTTCTTCTGTGTGTCTCTGTCGTAGGGGTCCGGTTCTGTGTGTGGTGATGAGTTCTAGTGGAGATCAGTGTTTCAGTGGTGGATTGGATGGAACCATTCAGAGCTGGAACACTCCCAATCCAAACATCGACCCGTATGACTCGTATGGTACGTTCCTGTTTAGATGTGACTGCAGGTAATATGAATGTATAGTGTAAATGATTGCTGACTTTCTGTCTCCTGTAGAGCCGTCTGTGCTGCGGGGGGCGCTGAGTGGTCACACAGATGCTGTGTGGGGATTGGTCTACAGCTCGGCTCATCACCGACTCCTGTCATGCTCCGCGGACGGGACAGTGAGATTGTGGAATGCTGCGGATACCTCACCGGCCATCACAGTCTTCAATGAGAGTAAAGGTATTACTGCAGTCGACCGCCTTTAAAAATATTCAATGTCCATTTATTATTTATTCTTGGGTTGAGAATATTAAAGAAAACTTGAAGTTTGTGCCGCAGTTAGCTTCTGATTGGTCCATCGGACATTGATGTGTGACAAAAGTAAAACTGTTGTCAAGCTAACAGCGTCTCTACACAACAGTCTTAAATGTTCTTGTGTCGTATAGAAATGGGCATCCCATCTTCTGTGGATCTGGTGTGCAGTGATCCCGCTTGATCCCGCTTACATGGTCACGGCATTCAGTAACGGCAGGATGGGCATCTTCAACATGGAGACCCGACAGCTGGTTCTGGAGCTGGAGTCCCAGTCCGCCAGCAAACCTGGTAACTGTTCAAACACTTCACTTACACAAACACACTGATGAGATGAAACTGAAATCTTTAAAAAGATCTGTTGGACTGTTACTGTATTACAGTATATATAGACTGTATAAGTGTAAAGCATCATTTGCTCTGACCTTTGACCTCCATTTGTATTCTTCAGATGCGCCGTGTCAGATCAATAAAGTTCTCAGTCACCCCACGCTGCCGATAACAGTCACAGCACAGGAAGATCGCCACATCCGATTCTTTGACAACACCACAGGTAACAGGATTGAACACTGTACTAGAGAATTATTATTTATGTGTATTCCTGATATTCACTTATACTTCGGCTTGAACAAAAACATGTTTTGACTACATTGAAATGTGCCTGATAACGTAGGGTATTTACAAATTCAATCAAAATTCAACAAATCATGTTTTCTCACCACAGGCTGCTCACATGTCTGTCATAACAATTTAATTGGTCTCTTGATTTTTGAAATTATGTTTAAGTTAAAAATCACAATTTTAACACGTCTGCAAGAAAAGCTTTTTATTTTCCAAAAATATGAATGTAACAGGGTTGAGAATCGTGTGACAGGAGTTGAAGATTATAACAGGGTTGAGAATAGTTTGTGGGTTGGAGATACTAAAAGGGTTGAGAATAGTGTGACACGGGTTAAAGATTGTAACAGGGTTGAGAATAGTGTGACAGGGGTTAAAGATTGTAACAGGGTTGAGAATAGTGTGACAGGGGTTAAAGATTGTAACAGGGTTGAGAATAGTGTGCCGTATTGAAGATGACAACAGGGTTGAGAATAGTGTGACGGGGTTGAAGATTGTAACAGGGTTGAGAATAGTGTGACAGGGGTTGAAGATTGTAACAGGGTTGAGAATAGTGTGACAGGGGTTAAAGATTGTAACAGGGTTGAGAATAGTGTGACAGGGGTTAAAGATTGTAACAGGGTTGAGAATAGTGTGCCGTATTGAAGATGACAACAGGGTTGAGAATAGTGTGACGGGGTTGAAGACTGTAACAGGGTTGAGAATAGTGTGCCGGGTTGAAGATGACAACAGGGTTGAGAATAGTGTGACGGGGTTGAAGATTGTAACGGTTGAGAATAGTGTGACAGGGGTTGAAGATTGTAACAGGGTTGAGAATAGTGTGACAGGGGTTAAAGATTGTAACAGGGTTGAGAATAGTGTGCCGTATTGAAGATGACAACAGGGTTGAGAATAGTGTGACAGGGGTTGAAGATTGTAACGGTTGAGAATAGTGTGACAGGGGTTAAAGATTGTAACAGGGTTGAGAATAGTGTGACAGGGGTTAAAGATTGTAACAGGGTTGAGAATAGTGTGACAGGGGTTGAAGATTGTAACGGTTGAGAATAGTGTGACAGGGGTTAAAGATTGTAACAGGGTTGAGAATAGTGTGACAGGGGTTAAAGATTGTAACAGGGTTGAGAATAGTGTGACAGGGGTTAAAGATTGTAACAGGGTTGAGAATAGTGTGACAGTGGTTGAAGATTGTAACAGGGTTGAGAATAGTGTGACAGGGGTTGAAGATTGTAACAGGGTTGAGAATAGTGTGACAGGGGTTAAAGATTGTAACAGGGTTGAGAATAGTGTGACAGGGGTTGAAGATTGTAACGGTTGAGAATAGTGTGACAGGGGTTAAAGATTGTAACAGGGTTGAGAATAGTGTGCCGTATTGAAGATAACAACAGGGTTGAGAATATTGTGACGGGGTTGAAGACTGTAACAGGGTTGAGAATAGTGTGCCGGGTTGAAGATGACAACAGGGTTGAGAATAGTGTGACAGGGTTGAAGACTGTAACAGAGTTGAACGGATACGGTAGCTTTCGTTTGTTTTGATGGATTACCTCTGAAGTGCTGTATTTTAATTTAGGCAATGATGTAATAAGTCATATTTATATGTTCTTTAGGTAAACTGATTCACTCAATGGTGGCTCATCTGGATGCTGTGACCAGTCTCGCCGTGGATCCAAATGGACTCTATCTGATGTCTGGCAGTAAGTACAGCACACACTCGTGCACTTTCTGTTTGACTCTCTTTATGTTCTGTGATGAGAACTGTGATGTATTTGTCTCAGGTCACGACTGCTCTGTGCGTCTCTGGAACATGGAGAGCAAGACGTGTATTCAGGAGTTCACCGCTCACAGGAAGAAGTTCGAGGAGTCCATCAATGACGTGGCATTTCACCCCACCAAGTGCTACATCGGCAGTGCGGGAGCAGACGCCCTCGCCAAAGTGTTCGTATGACCTTTGACCTCTGACCAAAACTGCTTTCACGGAGTCGTAAGAGGGGAGTGAGGCGTGGAACCTGAGCAGTAAACAGGACGGGGAATGAGGGGTCCGATGTGGGTTTGAGGTTATGCAGGAATGAATGATGGTGTCTTGAGGAAGTAGAATAATTTCATCTAAACTCTCCGACACCCCCGCTCCCTTCATGAACCCCCGACCGCGTCTGACTCATCCGGGCAGGCCTGGGTGCATCACAGAGGGATATTCCTGCCCCGCCGAAAACGTTCAGATGGCAGTTTCTGCAGTAAGGTGCTCTTCAGGGTTCCTCCATCAAACATCTGTGACACTCCACTGACTGCCGGCCTCTCTTCAGCCTCACAGGACGTTGACCGCTTCCCCGCTTCTCTCGATTTCCTTGCGTGAGCGTTCGTTTGACCCGTGCGATGCTTGATCCTCTGGTTTGGTTTTACATTTGCTCCTTTTAAAAACATGTGCCTTTTGCTTCAAACAGTCTTTAGAATGTCTTTTCTTTGCTCTCACACTGTATTTTTCAAAGAGGTAACTAAAACAGCGTAGCGTCTTTCATGTTTATAAGTCACCAAATGCATCCGATTATTCTTACATCAGACTTATTTAGATCTGATTCCGTTCAGTGATTTTAACACAGAATGTAAAAGTCACTTCTCTTGTACGGCGTTTACTTGATGTGACACTGGAGCGACAGTCATTATCGCAATATCAATGAAAGAACATCTTACTAAACCTTTTACCAGAAATCAAAAGAAATTCAGTACATTTGAAAGAAAATGAAGCCTGTTTTTGCTCAACTGTGTTTTTAGTTTCTGACACTATCTTCATGACAGTTTTGCACATCATCTGTATGTTTGTCTGATAATTACTTTAGATTCCTTAGTTATTGTATAACATTCATCAACATTTTTACATTTATTTAACAAAATCAAGTGAAAGCAGTATAACAAATACTACAGAATATCTCATTATTTTAGGATTAACAGGTTTTTTGAGGGTTGTGCTAAACTGTCGTTGAAAATAATGTCACAGTACAGAAATTCTAAATGGTTTAACAATAGGCTTCGTTTGATTGATTTATGGTACAAATCATTTCTTTTGATTTTCTGGTAAAATATCTGTCATGTGACACATGTTTAACTTTATGCCGTGTGTTCTGTTGGATTAATATTGAATTAATAATTTCTTATTTTCAATGTTTTATGGTCAAGTATGAGCTCGTATCGGAGCAGATCACTTCTGTTTTGACTTGTTTTTTTCAAACATTGCCATTTGTGATGCGCGTCGTACCAAAAAACTGGAGAATTGTCATCATTTGACCATTTCAGAGCAGATTCTACACTCAGAAGTCTTACATTAGAGCTTCAGTGTGTTTTTGACAGGCTGAACTCTGAACAATGATTCAACATTTATATTGGTCGGACGTTTAAATCTGTCGTGATGTTTATTTATTTTTGTTTGCGTTTAAAGCCAAATGAATTATAATTTAGAGTTGAGTAAGACTTGACCTGCACACTTAATGTAATGATGTAATGTTTTATGATATTCCCCCTCTGCTTTAGTTCTTACATCATTAGGTGTGTGTGATTCACCTGATGTCTTCTGCTCACGACTTCCTCCTGCATCACTGATGGTTTATGTTTAGATGAGATTATTTAAAAATATATATATTTTATATATAATTGTTTGGAAGTAGTGATATTTTTCTCATTGTGTGATTGCTGAGCGAGATTACAGATGGTTGTGACTCGAGTTTAATGCAGGAAGAGGTTTTATTTTAATTCTTGTTTTATATGAATTCGTCTGTCATTACTTGAAATATCTGCGTGTGTGTTTGAGTCGTGTGTGTGTGTGTGTGTGTTTGTGTGTGTGTGTGTTTGTGTGTGTGTGTGTGTGTGTGTTCATTCTAATCTGGAATCGTTTTGCCTTTAACAGATAACATGAGCACTACAGAACAAGTGTTTGTGTTTCCTTCAGGTCCTGTGACGCAAGGGAATCATGACTTTGCCAAATGATTTTAAAGAGTTCACTTGTCATCATGTACTCGCCCTCATTCTGAATCCAGTGTTCATTTCTTACTGCAGCCGAGCACAAAGCAGATTGAGCAGGACATGTTTTAATCATGCAAGTGAATGATTTTATCCGCAGATTCAAAATGTAAGTGAATCTGTGTGATTCATAAGCTTCATTCGCTCTCACGTTCGAGCCACACGTTAGCTTTATGATTTCTAGTCGAATGAATGTTGGATTTTGAACAATGAGGACGAGTAAATGGTGTTCATTGTTAGTTCGAACTGTCTCTTTAAATTTGGTTTAAAGCGTGCGTGCGTGAGCGAGCGTTTGTTGTTTTTCGTACTAGTAAATATATTTTCCGATTTCGTTCAATTTGGTGCGTATTAATTTTAGAGATATAAGATATGTATAGTTTTAAAGTATTGGTCAACAATCTATTTATGAACAGAATACAGTGTATATTAACCTGCAAAGCTAACAGTGACGATTAACCAATGTTTGTGATCCTAGTTGTGCAGAAGAGTGTAGTTTAGCGCCACCTGCTGGTCAGAGATGGGTACTGTTCGCGGACTCGATGATTTGATTACTGATCGATTGACACGCTTCAATAAAATCTCACACAAACGGAGTGAGAAGTGTATATCTGAAGAGAATTTGAATCTGTTTTCACATTAGTGCGTCACCTTGACCTGGAAGTCGTATGGCATGCAGTCACTTCGAATGTGATTGGACGAATGTTATTATGATGTCATAACGGGAAATTTGCAGTCTGGATATTGCCTGTATAGAGCTGTCACTGAACTTTAACCTTTCGGTTGTATAGAGAGTTTGGAAAGATTGTGTGAATAAATGCTATACTCCTCTTGTACATATTTTATTATTGATATTACAGTTTATTCTTGATTTATTGTTGTATTCTTTCCCCACCAGATGGACATTTATCAATATAATACAATAATAAAGAATATGTTGTATTTCACATTGTTTTGTTGTAGTCACTGTTACCAGTTTTTTTTTTTGAATTACCAGTTTTGAATCCAAAGTTGTGAAAACAAAAAGTAAAACATTTGGATATGAATCTTAAACTTATTGATCACTTGTTTGTAAAAGAATGAATTTATGATCAGAGTTTTGACAAAAGACGAATGTTCAGATTTGTAAATGAAACTGTGGAGTTCATCATTGCTCTCATGTCTGTGTCTCGATCATTACTTGATGATTTTATATCAATGACGATTTTAACAGACTATTTTAAAAATCAAGTTGCCCTCTATTTTTGGAGTTGTAAATCAAGATTTTTCTACTTTTTCAAAGTTCTTGCATTAAATTAATCAGAAGTTTTAAGAAACTAAAGATTGACAACTGATGAATGAAACGCAGATCAGTGATATCGGCCTTGACCACCAGGTGTCACTATGTGTACGCATGAAATCTGAAAATTACCACACGATCTTTGCCTATATAGCGTTTGGCAAATCTAAATAATCTGCGATCTAAATAAAATGTTACATACATATGTTCCACTTACTCGGGTCGAAATGTGTAAATGTTAGGCTCCACAGTTCTTTATATGCAGAAGCCTAAACATACATAAGCACAAGAGAGAGCTCGTGTTCATTGGTATTTAACCAGAACTTCGCTCAAATCAAAGCGTGTATGCCCACCTTAATTAAAGAGCTCCGTATTCATTTTTTACAAGTAACAATTATGATTTCAGAGATCTTCTTCATTTAGAGAGCTGTGTAATTGTATTCTTACTAGTAATAATTAAGACTTCTCTTATCAGAATTATTACTAACTATTAAACATTGAATTATAGAGCTCTGTAAATGTTATTGTTACTAGAAAGAATGTAAAGGGGCCATATGGCGCTGTGTCTTTGGTGTGTTATAAATTGCTCATGCATGTATTAGACATGTAAAATTGCAGAAATGAAAGTGTGGGAACAAAAGATGCATTCTATGTAAAAGCCGATGCTCACCCAGACCTGCCTGAAAGGTGAAACCACACCCCCACAAATCTACGTCAGTTGGTGGTCTGATCTGACTAAGACCGCCAAAATGTATACACAAGTAAGGTGGTGTACCTGTCAGTACAATTGAAGAGGAACCTGATGCCCTCGGGATCAAACCGGCAACCTTCTGGTCACAAGTACGACTCCCTAACCATTAGTTAGTAAACTGACCCATTTTGTCCTGAGATTGGGTTTAGTGGTTTAGCAATTCAGAAAAACTTTAATAGTGATATAGTTGAGAGGTTTACATTTTGGGGGAAAAAACTGTTCACATTTAAATTCATTGTATCTTTACAAAATAGCCTCTTGAGATGCTAAAATGATCTTTAATGAGTTGAAATATAAAAGAAAAGAGGAAAAAGCAAAACATTCCCTCCTGATCTACAGTCTGACACATTCAGACTCGGGTTCGTGCGTGTCGATGAAGAACACATTTTTGTTGGCAGGAGGGCTTTCAGGATGACTGCCCACCCCAGAGTCAGGGCTGGGCGCGGGGTTCTGCGGCTCTCGGCCTGGCTGGTTCTTCATCTCACGCTTCTGTAACTGGGGCTGCTGGCTGTGGTGCCGCAGGACCACAGGAGACCCGTCCGCCCTCCCCCGGATCTTTTTGAAGCGTTTAAGTTTGACGTTATCTTTCCCATCTCCTCTGCAGGGCAACAGCATGCTCACGTCTCGGCGGAACTTTGAGCTCAGGCCGAAATAAATGAGCGGGTTGTAGAAACTGGCGGACTTTGCGAAGAGCCGTGTGAAGATGCTGGTGAGACTGGGCACGTGGAAACCCCACGCGGACCACATGGACACCACGGCGTACGGAGACCAGGCGAGAATAAACGCTGTACAAATCACAATAGACACCTGAGAGAACAGAAGAGAACAGCTTACTGAGAAACATGACTAGACATTCATTTACATTTATGCATTTGGCTGAAACTTTTATCCAAAGCAAGTATTTACATAAACAAAGGTGATAAAAGTAAAGCATGAGTTTTACTTCTGCGTAAACCAACGCTTTAACCTAAGCAGAGATGTGTACGTTACCCTACATAGCCTACACCATAGTCAATGTGACGCAGACTGCAAACGCTGTGATTGGTCTGCTTTACCCCCTCCCTTCAGGTGAAAGAAACTCAGATAGCGTCAGGTTTACTCGTAAATAAATTACGTGTTTTTTTGTATTTTAAGTCCTTGTGAACCGGAAGTTGTGATCGTCTTCCGTATTTTTTTATTTTATCAGTGTTCAATTTTTAGAAAAGCATGATGTCTATCAAGACAAAACAAAGAGCACAAGTTAACACAACACCGAAAACCCACCACCCTTCCCAAAGGTCCACCATAAGAATGAAAAGAAAAGAAATATGTTAATAATAATAATATAAGTAAATAAATAAACATACAAATGTATATACTTCCGTATTTTGACGCATTTCCGAGTGAAACGGAATTTTGAATGAGAAAATAGTGGGCGTGGCTTGCATCTTTCTTTGCGGTTTGATTGGATGTATAAAAACATTGGTTGCATTTTGAAATAGAACTGGCAGCAGAGTGACAGATGAAGGGGAGGAGTCAACGGAGGCTCCGCCCAAGCCGTTTTACATTCGTCGTTTGAGATGGATAGTCATAACAGGAAGGCAGTGCATTTTCAGATTTAAACTAAAGATTATGAGGGTACATGAATTTTAAAAAAGAGAATTACTCACATTGATAAACTTTTTACTATAAACGCTGCAATATTTTGTGGAAAAAATAGCCATTGTTATTTTTTTATTTCAGTGGGACTTTAACAACTCAAGCTGCAAAAGTGACTTTTTACTTGCTGCTATTACTGCTAATGCTTCTCAGACAACATACACGACAAACCGCTTCTTCTCTGGCAACAAGCAGCACGCGTGTGGACACTGACTCCTAGTGGTCATTGCCTGCCGACGCGGACAACGGCGCACAAGTATGAACGAAAACTGGCACGTTGGTCTGATGCAGAAGTAAAAATCCTCCTTAAGACTCACAATCGTGACGTCTCTCTCGATCTTGCGCTGTCGGTCGGTCAGGTCTCCCTCTGCAGACATGGCGTTTCCTCGTTTCACTGTGTTTATAATGGAGACGTAGGAGAAGAGCATGATGAGCACCGGCATGAAGAAGCAGAAGATGAGAATGGAGATGATGTAGGACTTGTGGATGGTGGAATAATTGGCTTTCACCCAATCGATCTCACACGTGCCGTAACCTCGATCTGTCAAACAGAAACATTCACAGACACTGAACAAACATTCGTTCGGGATGATTTATTACATCTCACTGCTTCCTTCTGTCAACACAATTTAGAGTTTAGATTTTGAAGTTATGAAGTGTATCCCCTTAAACTAAAAACAGGATATATCATTTCAGTTTACTGTTTATGTTCGTCTCTTAAAAACATAGTCGTAAATTAGCTGTGTACCCAAAGTTCACTATTATTATCATCACACTTTAAAGTCCCAGTGAAATAAAAAATTACAATTCGTATTTTTTCGTGAAATATTGCAGCGTTTATAGAAAATAGTTTATCAATGTGGGTCATTCTCTTTTTAAAATTGGTGTGCCCTCATAATCTTCCGTTTAAATCTGAAAATGCACTGTCAGTTTGCTGCCAGTTCCATTTCAAAATGCAACGATTTATACATCCAATCAAATCGCACAGAAGAACGAAAGCCACGCCCACTATCTGTCTCATTAGAAACTCCATTTCACTTGGAAATGCGTCAAAATACGGAAGTAAAACTATGGCTACTTCCGGTTCACGGGGACTTAAAAGTGCATATTGCGAGTTGGAGACCCCAGAGAGTAAATGTATAGAAAAATTAGCATAGCAATTACATGTTCTTTAAAATATACTTATAAATACGCTAATTAGGCTTCTGGGGTCGTATTTGAGAGAATTTTCTTTGTTGCATCTGAAAACCGGCAAAACCTGAAGTGACGTCACGAGAGGGAGTGCGGTCGATGTAGACAATTGGAAAACGATGGTCAAAGAAACGGTCACTTCTTCTACTAAATTTTGAAAAACATTTGAAATCCGGCATTAACTTTTCATATGGTATTTTTTATACAAGGTTATATACTGGTTTTATTTAAAAAAAATCTAACTTGCAATATGCACTTTAAGTAAACTTGAAAGGGCAGATTTTGCAAACTAAAAAGTACACAAGTATACCCGCACTACTGTACATGAAGTATACTTGAACTTAATGAACCTGAAGTATACTTGCTTTGTAATGGATGTGTTCGATTGTTTCTGACCTGTGTAACTGCCCCAGCCGAAGATGGGCGCACCGGACCAGAACAAAGCTCCCGTCCAGATGAGGAGAACACTTATGATGACCGCAGTGCTGCTTATGCAGTGAGCTGTGAACGGATCAGACATTCACATCAGATCGTAACATTCATTCAGACACTGTGAAGAATCAATGTGCCGCTGTTATTCACCTTTACTGGGATGACAGCCCTTGATGTATCTGGTGATGCTGATAACAGTGAGTGTGTTGATGCTCCCCAGACCAAAAACAAGAGTGAAGAATCCATCCACCTGACAAACAAACAAACACCGGTGTGTATTCATGAATCAATATCACTCATTTACCAAATGATCTTCATTTGCTCATTTATCTAAAGCTAAACAATAAATTAAGTTTACTAAACTAAACCATGTTTAGAAGCAATGGGAGAAAGAACGGAATAAAAGAGATGTATTCAGTCTGAGGATTATTCAGAGCTGCACAACAACTGAGAAAAGTGAATACAGATGTGATAGAAAGCAGTAAAAGGATTATTAACAACTCAACATTCATCCATCAATAGATTTTCTTTCTTTATATGTGAACGGACGCTGCTGTAGTTACGACATGAGTTAATGATTTGTTTAAAGGCAGGAGAATGAATAATTGTGTGTTATTGTCAGATCCATCAGCACCTGCTGCTTTTATTCACACGTGTGAAGATCTAATGGGTTTCACATCATCTCCATTATCATCTTCAGAAAACACTCTTCATGAGGTGCCTTTATTCATTTCTTCATTCTATACACACGACACATACTGGAGTCACGTCAGTCGTACTGTTTGATGATTTTCTCTATTCATGCTTTTGTGCTGCACGCTCATTTTACACAGTGAGTTTAAAGTCAGCGTTTTTTTAAATGAAGTTGATGTTATAAACTAGTGAGCACCAACACTCTGACACGCGTCACATTTAGAAGGTTTAAGCATGTGCTCGTGTTGGTGTGTACAGACGGACGGAAGCGTTCATGCACCTGACACGTCCACACTGATGTGATGAGGTATCCATTGTCCTTAAAAACATTAAAGATCTCCAGGATTCCTCTGGAATATCCAAACACAGAGATGCTGGCGTCAGATACGGCCAGATTGAGAGTCAGATAGTCTGTGGGCTGTAGAGATGATCTCTGTTTGAAGAGGACGAAGATCACGATACTGTTCCCGAACCACGACAACCAGCCTGCAGAAACACACACACACGCACACACAACAAGAAACACACACAAAAAACAAGAAACTTTAGTTTAGTTTAGTCAAGTTTACTAATGACTGTTGTAAACTGTAGTAATAAGAGGCATCTCAGTACTGCATTAGCACAGTTACACAACAGACCTCATATACCTCTCACACCCTAAGCACATGTAGCACTCTTCTAAACATGGCAAACATTAAACTGACAAATACAACAAACTCTTTCAACTTTAAATGTTAAAATTGACTGTCTAAATACAGTCTTACGCAAAGCATGCTGGGAACTGAACATCCCCCTCAACCACTCATGGTGAATTAACTCTACAAACTCTACAATGTTAAGTTGACCAGTTAAACACTTGTTAAGTAAAGCTGACAAAACTTACGTTAATTCAGTTACTCAAATTCTTTATGTAGTGTGAACAAGGATGAGTTAAGTATAACCCACAGCAGCGACAGTACAGTTTTAAGATCCTGATAGTCTGTAAACTGCAGTAAAATGTTACTGACTGACAGGATGACTGTAATATCACCATGGTAACCATCACAGATTGTCATGAAGACAGACAGACAGACAGACAGACAGACAGGATTTATTCTACCGTCAGGACACATAAGAAGTCTGATCTCTGTAATCTGTCTGCTTCAGTGAAACACTCTTAACAAACATGAAGCCCTTCTACTTTACAACAAGTTCAAGAATTAAAGGTTTAATCACTAATAGAAAAGAACATTAATGATTCATAATATAACACGAGGGGTAAAACGCATTTTAAAGAACAAATGTTTATATGTACTGTACAGATTAATATGCTTAATGTGCTTAAACTATAAATGACTGAGATATAAGTGATATAGTTGAATCCAGAAGGAAGAGGCTCCTCATAGACAGAGTATATCTTCATTAAATATATACATTACTGAATTGAACTATTAACAATTTATGCTGTAAACTATAATATTAATTATTCTAAGGTTTGAAACCTGCCAAATGTACAACAGTTTACAATATACAAATGATCTTTAAATACTAAAGACACGAGTGTTTGAATTAACATCAAGAGTTCTTTAAACTGCAGAAAATAAATAAGAGTTCACTGACCCAGAATCAGCAGATAGAATCCGATGATGGTCTCGCCCTGATCGGACAGAGGCTGATCGCTGCTCATCAGACTGAAGTTGTTGTTTCTCCAGGGGATGATCGCGTGCTTCACAGACATACTGCACGCGCTTCC
>CM056462.1:1236801-1272751 GCA_029783895.1 Triplophysa bombifrons | reverse complement strand
TGAGATCTGATCTCCGGTCAGTGGAGTTTGAGATATTTTTTCATCTAATAGGATCAGAGTTAATGAGTTAAGAGCAGGAGGTTTCAGGAGAATCTCTGTTAGATCACAAAACCTTCAGACTAATATTTCTGAGGGGTGAGAGATTGGCGCCCCCCCACCGCCCATCCCAATATAGAAAAACACACAACAAATTAAAAAATCCTCAGACAATAAAAAATCCTCAGACAAGTTGTATATTACCTTTGGAGTCATTCTAGTTATATTTGACATCATGTGAACGTGACAATATAACAGAAGCATCAAGGTTTCCTTTTATAAACTTTTTTAAATGATTTATGATGTACACGCATTCATTACAGAAGACTGAGAGATTAAAACAAAAATAATTCTTTTTGATTATTGTCTTCTATATAATAATTGTGTGGGTTTGATTTTATTGATGTTTTACGCAGTAAACTGGACATAGATACAGATAAAGTGGGCTAAGAACAATCCCATCACTGACCGATTACTGACTTCTGCTTAATTTCTTAATTTAAAATCCCTTTTTAATGAATGAATCAAATTACACTCCACAATGAATTTAACATCATATCTGCTGTTGTTTATGAGGTCTGACAGTGTTTCGCTACCAAGTGCTGCATGATTTGGGATGTTTGAAATGGAGGGAGACACATTTATTTCTGAAGCGGGAGCTTTGTAAGATGAAGTTTCAATCATTAGTGACGGTCAACAGGACTTTAATGCACAATTAATTTTACAAGCAAGTGCAGTGCGCCTAAAACTCCTTTTGCACAGTATTTTGCTTCCACAATAGCATGTAGCACACTTCTCTCACACGTTTCTCACAGCCAATAAGAAAATACAGATTTTTTTGGTGTTTTTTTATTCTCATTGAGTGGTCAAGACGAGTAGGTGGGCTCAGCTCAGCCCAGCCTACCCCTGCCCAAGCCTGGAGCCGGCCCTGGCCTAAACAATTCTGAAAAGATAAATAACAATCTGAAAACTAATGAAACAAAGGAGCAAAAAATAGTTACAGTACATAAAGTTTATATTCGGACATACTCAATAAATAAGAGCTGAAATTAACGATTATTTTGATAATCGAATAATCGGACGATTGTTTTTTTTATCAATCGGATAACAGGCCAAACAATTTTTTATTTGATCTTTTACTTATGATAATAACTAAATAAAACCCCAATAAGACTATTTATTGTATTCTTTGAAAAGAGAGTTTCACTCATGACAAGAAATTTGACATTTAAAACCTTTAACAAAAATATTCTCATTTTACCAAGTGAAGATCTGATTGTGAAATGAGCTTCATATTCTTCAGACTTTACACTAGTTGTGTTGAATAGAATCAAACATCAGAAGCATTTTATTTCTAAACCTTTACTGCATGTGTTAAAAAGGTCTCCGCGTGTGAGTTGGCTGTTTTAACTTCAAATAAAAATCCAGCCCATCATTTCTGATGAGTAATGTTCTGACGCAATGAACAGCTTGCGTCTTTCGTTTCGTGTGATTAGTTTTCTTCATTTATTGGTCAGAGTGCACTTGTGTGCTTTCATGCACTAAACGCTTTTATTCTGTCAAGTGGCACTTGTGGAAGTCTTTTGTTTTTAATAGAAGCACTTTCTAAGAGACAGACGGAGAGTTCTGACTCAGTTCAGATGAAGGTGATGAATGAAATTGAACATCAATGTAAACGTCAACTCATTTTTACTTCCATACATCACGAACAACTTTGAAAAAAGAGATCAGAAGATGCTCCTCAGGTGATCTTCTATAATCTCCATATGCTGTGGGTTTGTGATTTAACAAATATATTCTTTCCTTAAATTTTGGTATTATTGCAAATTGTTCTGGTTTATTGAAATTCTAGGCTCCCAGTCCTGATAACAGTAATTAATTAATAATATAACTTAATTAAATATATTCCGATTATTATTGCAAATTGTTCTGGAATATATCAATTTTTTTGGCTCCCAGTCCTGATAACAATATTCAAATAAAAATATACATAAATGAAATAAACTTCGATTGAATAATTAATAGTTTCTGACATCAATCTAGATTGCATAGAGAAAAACTTACAAGATAATAAAAATATACGATAAAATACCATGATAATAAGATAATACCATGAAGGCTTTCTAAATGCCGTATATTCTCAAATATTATTTTATTACATTTATTATTATGATGTATGTAAAGCTGCTTTACAATAATGAAAATTGTGAAAATCGTTATATAAATAAAATTGAATCATTTGGTGAAACTCTACATTCTGATTATATCTCTTTAGATTTTGCACAAAAGAACAAAGACTATTTTTGAACACGTTAAGAAATCAAGCATCATGATGTCTAGGGTCAACAAATAGATGTTTGAATACTTAGAATAATACATGAATAATAGTTTTATAACTGTGCGGTATATAAATGACACAAGTGTTTCTGTGACAGGAGGATGATGGATTATGTCACTGAGAGTGAATAAACAAAACTTCTGTTTACTTGTGTGATGATTCTTTACTTCTCCTGTAGACTCGTCCTGTACTTCTACATAAATGAAAGTGACCTGTTTTTGTCAGATATGGTGACCCATATCCGAAATTTATCTCTGCTTTTAACCCATCCAGAGAGTAGTGAACACACGCACAGCAAGTGGTGAACACACATACACCCAGAGCAGTGGGCAGCTATCGCTGCAGCGCCCGGGGAGCAAGTAGGGGTTAGGTGCCTTGCTCAAGGACACCTCAATCGTTACCCGCTGGACCTGAGGATCGAACCGGCAACCTTCTGGTCACGGGTCCAACCCTCTAACCATTAGGCCACGACTGCCCCATAAATCTAACATGACAGATAAACAACATTTCTGCTTTTATTTCGTCTTACCAGAATAGAACTTACTGAGCTGAACTTGATCAGTTTTGTCCCACAGACGGAAGGAAAAGCCTCTCCACCTAAAACATCTGATGTCTGCAATACAACAAAGAAAACATATGAATGAAACACATTGAGGTTAAAGTCTGTGTCACAAATGAACAGGATGAGAGAAAGAGTTTTAAGGGTTTCGGATCAAATCACTGAACGGTGAAGTGTTGCAGCTGTGAACAGAGATCAGAAATATCAAACAGATGAAAATTACCAACAGGTCATATCATAACATCAATAAATGATAAAAAACGAAGATCTTTTAACATATTGATTTATAAACATTTAAATCAATTTAATAAATCACCTCCATCATCAGACCATCATCTTCAGAACATCTGCACTGCAAAAAATGTCATTCTTATGAAGTGTTTTTGTCTTTTTTATAGTAAAAATGTCTAAAACTTCTTAAATCATTTTACAATTTCTTGTCAAGAAAAGTTACCAAAGACATTTTTTTAAGAGATTAGTCTTGTTTTATGAAAAGTAATATAGGAATGAAGTAAGTTTATGTTAAAAACAAGCCAAAAAATCTGCCATTGGGGTAAGAAAAATGAACCTGAATTTAGTTTGACCTTTCTCTCAAGAACCTAATTCAAGTTTATGTGGCAGATTTTTTTCCTTGTTTTTACCATCAACTCATTTCTTAATTTTTCTCCTTAAAAAGAGACTAAATATCTTAGGTCACTTTTCTTGTCATCTTGATTTAAGAATGTTTAGATATTTGTAGTACAAAACAAGACAAAAAAACTTAGTAAGAATGACATTTTTTGCAGTCTGGAACCTGTCGCACACTCCATAGATTCACTAGCCCCAAAATAACAAAATAAGGTGGACTATTCTCTACTTAAAGAGCTTAGAGATGCTATAAACCTGTCCTTTTAAACAACATCCTCTATATTCAGCACAGGCTGTTTCTGAATCATATCCCAACACATTTCATCAACTTTCACCATGATACATAACATTCAGACATCCATGTTGCGTGATTCTTTTTTGCTTTATTTGATTTTATGAAGCTGTAAAACTGAAATGGTTAACTTGGTTCTTTATCTCCAAATGTTCATGACCATGTTCAAAATCTTGGTGTCATTTTAGATTTTAATTTGAGTTTCTTCCAGCGAAGATCTATTGCCAAAATCAGGATTATGCTTTCTGAGAAAGACCTTGAGACCATAATTCATGCATTTCATAGTTGGACTTTTGTAATTTTTTTATACCTGGGTTTCCCTCATTCAGCTGTAAATCATTTGCAGACTGGAACTAAAATGTATCTGCACATTATTCCTGTTCTTGCTTTTCTCCTCTGGTTTCAGCAATCTTCTTGTTCTGCACAATGTCTCCAGATCTCTACGCTCTTCCAATCAACTTCTTTTTGTTCATCTTTCACATTAAAAAACAAAAGGTGATGGGTCTTTCTCGGTGACTGCTCAAAGACTTTGGAACAGTCTTCCTTTCAATATAAAATCTTCCCCTTCTGTTTCCATTTTCAAATCTTGCCTAAAAACATATCTGTATTTGTTTTAATAGAGGGTGTTTATATCTTAACATGTCTCAATAGTTTTGATCCAGTGTGATCATTTTACTTTTAATATCGCTGTACGGCACAACTTCTGTTGTTTTCAAACAGGCTTTAAAAAATCAACTCAACTAAAACTGTGTTTGTAGAGATGATCATGACTGTAAACAGATTATGCTGAAGCTGAAAATGATGTTTAATCCTGATGGCGCGTGAGATCTGTCACTCAGTGACTGTAAGTCTGCCATCACCTGTAAATAACCTCATAAGAGGATTGAGCTCTAGTGGACATTCACAGCCACAGTACAAAAAGAAATGTTTCATTACTGTGAAAACAGAGCAGTGGATGAAGAGAGATAAATAACACATTTACTCTGACACGTGAACGATTTTGTCCTGTGAAACCATCTATAATCAACAAATACGATCTGCACACTAGACATGTGATACTGCACTTCAATAAGATTTGGATTACTAAACACATAAAAACACAAGCGCAAGATTAAAACACAAATCAGACCAAAGACTGTGACAAAGATTCTTTATTTACAAAATCCAACGTAGAGCATGGAACAGCCGTTACTAAAACACAATATCCAATGACTCGCTCAAACTAAATAAAAACACAAGAGGAAATTAAAAAAAAAAGACAAATGACAAGAGGTGGAAAAATAAGATCTGAATGAGAATAAAACTGTTTTTGGAAGTTTCAGCCTGCATTCAACATCTCAGATCAGATCAGCAACTGTAAAATAAAAACAACACGGAACTCAGCTGCTAAAGATTTCATCACGTTTAATGTCAAGATGGTTAATAAATAAGAGTTTTGATTGAATACTGTAGAAATAAAAGAGCTGCACTGTGTGTTGTGACTCACCATTCATGGGCATTTCATCGATCTGTGTGGAGTAGTACTGCTCGATATCACGCAGGATACGAATGTCATCATTCTTCACAAAGTTGATGGCCACACCCTTCCTGCCGTAACGACCCGATCGACCAATCCTGACGTAAGTGGTGAAACCAAACAATCAAACACAAACTCTATGATCATAAGTGTGCGAGCGCTGGATGGGTGTGAGTTTGTACCTGTGAATGTACAGCTCTCTGTTGTTGGGCAGATCATAGTTGATGATGAGAGAAACCTGAGGAACATCTAGACCTCTGGCCCAAACATCTGTGGAGATCAACACTCGACTACACACACACACACAACAACACACACGGCATTAACACAAGATTACAGCCTCACACAGACACACGTTATGCAGTCCTGAGCTGATGTTACCTGGCTCCAGATCTGAACTCCTTCATGATAGACTCCCTCTCTTTCTGTGGCATGTCTCCATGCATAGATGACACGGTGAAGTTTGCTTCTCTCATCTTCTCTGTCAGCCAGTCCACCTGAAACACACACACACGGTCACCTCAACACTACACAAAACTCTGAGAGTTGGCATCAGGCAGATGATGTTAATTCACACATAACTGCTCCTGAAACAAGTGCACATTTACAGCAGTGTTCACACGCTCAGAAAATAATCAGTTAAACAACGGTTGTGTGTAGTCTACAATGAAACAAACCTGTGTGTACACTTTTACCAGTGTGTGTGTGTGCGCGTGTAAACGAAGACAGGTAAACACGTACACACAGGTTTGATTCACTGTAGATTACACACAACCGTTGTTTTCTATCAGGTTAATAATCATTTCATAACACTGCGGCTAAAACTAAGGCTCACAAAACATTATAAACATCTGAACCTGCTAAGAAAAGAAATCCAATCTAGATTACTCAGTGGTTTAAATAGACTGACCTTGCGCTTGGTGTTACAGAAGATGACGGCTTGTGTGATGGTCAGCGTGTCGTACAGGTCACACAACGTGTCAAACTTCCACTCCTCTCGCTCAACAGCCACGAAAAACTGCTTGATCCCCTCCAGAGTCAACTCATCACTGCAGACAGCGAGAAACACAGATGAAATCATAAATGCAGCGGATACGTGTAATATCAAAACACATTATTGTCAATTGAACTTAAGAGTTTATTAAACATCATCTCTCATCCTGCTGTAACCAGTTTGATAACAACATTAAATAACTCAACATGTGCATTACAATGATTTAACCACAGATAAACACTGCGTTTACCAGGGTCATAATCACTCAAATTCAGATTAATAACACAAACATCACATGATGCACTGAAGCAGCTTCTCACCGTTTGACCAGGATGCGGATGGGGTCTGTCATGAACTTGTTGGTCATTTCCAAAATCTCATGGGGCAGCGTGGCACTGATCAAACACACCTGAGTGGCCGGAGGAAGATACCTGTAGACGTCATAAATCTGCTCCTTAAAACCTGACAAAAGAAAATACAGCAATCTTTCATCTGGTGCCGTCATGTGTTTACATAGAGTGAGAATAATGAGGTTGATCTGACAGACTATCCCGTCACAAGAGAGAGTGTCCTTCTGTGCAAGTTTAAACACCTTTGTTGAGCATTTCATCTGCCTCATCCAGGACCAGCATCTTAATGGCTCGTGTTCTCAGACTCCTCCTGCGGATCATGTCTGGTTGAAGAAGCACACAAAGAACACCGTGAGACACAAACAATATTCACGTACAAATAAAAATAATTAAGATACGCAGTTTATTTCACTCTCGGGGTGGAAAGTGGTAACAGGATGAAGAGAGACGCAAACTCACCAAACACTCTTCCCGGAGTCCCGGCCACCACATGCTGACCGTAGTCCAACTTCCTGATGTCTTCCCCCACATTTGTGCCTCCGATACACGAGTGACACTGAACGTTCATGTAGTCACCCAACGCCAGCAGCACCTGCACAACACAAAATCACATCAGTGATCACCGCTGGCCAAGAGCGGACGTGTGAGGCTATGATCAGTGTTTCTAGATCGCTCTCGTACCTTCTGAATCTGTCCTGCTAACTCTCGAGTTGGAGCCAAAATCAGAGCCTGAGTCTCTCGAACCTAATGTGCAAAACAGAGTTAAAACACCCACACATGAAATCAACATCAATCACAGGGATCACAGCTGACGTACCTGGATGTCCAAACACTGCAGGACTGATATACAGTACGTGGCTGTTTTACCAGTACCGGACTGTGACCTGAGGAGAGGGACGATGATATATTATCATAAAATCACTCATGTTATTTTAATAATGGTCATACACAGACGTTGACTTACTGGGCAATGACGTCTCTTCCCTTTATGATCTGTTTAATGGCTCGCTGCTGAATGGCTGATGGTTTCTCAAAACCTGACAACAAACAAACATTGCAAATGATGTCACACAACAATTATCTGAACCCTTGATCACAATAACAAGGTTTCTAGTGTTACCTGAATAAGCCTAAAGAAAACTCTGTGTTATCATGATTTATATATTTTATGTTAATCTTGTATCTGTATTATCAACTGACGAGTGTAAAGTTTATTTGCCTGTCGAATAAAAACACAAAGAACGTACAGACGGTATATATCGTAATTGCCGAAATTACAGATCAAGATTTCCCACATTAACATATTAAATCCACAAACAAACAAAACATGATTTATGAAGGCTTTAGAATAACGTTAGTAAGAAACACTTGATATGATCAATGTTTTGAGGAGGTCTCATACACACGCACGCACGCGCACGCACGCACACGAACACACAAAACAGGTTTGAACTGATCTTTATGGTCCGAACCGTCCGTTAAAAACACTCAGTGTCGCCAATAAACCGTCAATCGGTCGGTTACGAAGCGTTTATACCGTATGCGTAGATCCCGCGCAGTAAATCTTCCCTCAGGCCCATCGTGTCAAACGTCGGCGTCACATCGACTTCTTCACTCGTTTCAAACTCGATCTTGGTCATGTCTTCCTCCTTCATGATCCTTTTCCTCACGGGAACGGGGGCTGCGGCCATTATTGCGGTCAGATTTAATACAAAACGCGAGTTGAAAGAATGAAAGCGCGTTCGAACGCGACTGCAGGCCAAACGGAAGAACGCCGCGTGTGTCGCGCCTGTGACGCACAATGCAGGAGACGCTCGGTGACGTCACGTGAGATGACTCCGCCTACTGTTGAAAGATAACGCATTCTTCATCTCAGTGTTAGTAATAATTGTAGAACATGTCAAAATTTAACTCTGACGTGTATAAATAATGAGTCAATAAGTTAAAGCGACGGTATATTTTACACTGGAAATGGTGTACTACTTTGAAGTATCGCGAGAGCAATTCATAAGCTGTGCTCCGGAGTAGCTCTCGCGATACTTTGATGTCAAACGTTGATCGGCCTGCGCAGTGCAGTGTGAACTCGAGAACAGTCTAACTGAACACAGACAGACGTAAAAGTAGGAAGGAAGATATCTTGAAGAATGTCAGTAATTAAACAGATCTTATCCCCTTTTACTGCCATAGTAAGAAAAATAAATATTATAGGATGAGATCTGCTTGGTTTCTGACATTCATCCAAATATATTCCTTTATGTTCCGCAGAACAAAGATATTTATAAAGGTTTGGAACAGCCTGAGGGTGAGTAAATAAAAACAGAATTCTCATTTTTGGATGAACTGGCCCTTTAAGCCTGCAGATTGTCACAGTAACTACATGTTCTACATTCTAAACCACATTTTGTTTCTGACGCATTAACTTATTGCATTTTAAGTAACGATTCATACAAAATAAACAATTCACTCCGTCATGTCATTCCAAACCTGTCTATCTTTCTTCTGAAGAACATAAAATATATCCTGAGGAACTTAGCTAGCCAAACGACATTGAACCCCATTGACAGACCTCATGAGGGGAGGAAGACATTCTTGGTGTGAACTATCCCTTACACTTATATGTTGAATGGAGTGTCTGTATGTCACCATGTCAAAATTAAACTAAAAATCACAATATAAAACTCATTCTACCACAGGCCTATGTGTAACAAAGTCAAGGGTTCTAGTGATGCAATTATGGGTTTGGAAAAAACACCACTGAAGTACTTCTAGTGTATAAAGATTTCTGTGCAAAGTCTGATAGATTAAAATAATTGTGAAACTAAATAATTTAAAAGTTGCTTTCAACATCTGTTTGGAAGTTTTTTTAAACATTAAATAGACAAGCCAATACTAAAATACATCCATTAAAAACAGGTTCACTGGTATGCCAGACAAATATTTTAATATGTATTTAATCCGTGAACCTGTACCAAATTATAATTCTAGTCGAATAAGTGTCTTTGAAAACAAAACACCATTACTGATCTCTCAGGGTAGCTCAAATGAACCTGAGCACTTGTGTCAAAACAGGATCATTCCTGGAGGTGAAACTGAATTCCAGCACAGTGAAATTGAAATGTATTTCCGTGTCATGAAATAAAACAGAAGCAAAGTCCCGCTCAAGACTCATTTATTGTGAGATGTTCAAGGAGTCACAGAGAAAACAGTCCGAGACGAGGTGATGTTCTGTACAAAAACACATCTTGATGCTCACTGATCCTTCAGCTCCCGCAGTCTCTTGATGGCAGATTTCACTGTAACAGCTGACGTTGTGCTGCAGAACACACAAATCACATCATCATCATCATCATCATCATCATCACATCTGAAGGGTTTAGATTAGAATTCCCTTGTTCTTACTTGTACATCCAGGCACCTCCAGCAACAGTTTTCATGCAGGATCCACAATGCCAGATTCCAACTGCCCTTCTCTTCATCTTAGTCTGGATCAGAACACAGAGAGAACAAACCTCATTAGATGTACGGTCAACAAAACAGACACGTCAGCAAGCACCAGAAATATAACAATAATGAAAATCACATCACAAATATCCATCATCATTCTCACAGGACTGTCAATCATATAAGGCCTGATGCAAAAGAAAGTTGTGCACGCACAAAATGGCCGTTAAAACAGCACAAATGCATCAGGATTTAAACTTTAATCTTAACTCAAGTATGTTCACTCTTGACAGAGTATGCACACTACACAGAGATGAAGCTCTATACATTATGTACATAATAATTGAGAAGACGACAAGCTGGAGAGTCTTGTGAGTTTCTCACCTTTCCACAGAAGGAACAGGTGTATTTGGAATGCTGACTGATCTCAATTTTCTTCACCATCTTCCTGAGGGACGCACCGTAACGGGTGCCGTACTTCCCCACGATTCCCACCTTCTTGGTGCGCTTAGCCTGATAAAAAACAAGATCACATTTTTAATAAACCAGCAATTTCTCAAATTACACAAATCATTAAAAAAAACGATATTTGAGTCTTGCAAAAGCATACATTTTAATCCAGTACAACCCCTTAGTAATCCCAGTATATGACCTTACACTTATGTACAGTATATTATTATGTACTAATATTTATTTCTTTAAACACTGACACTTCAGATTAAAAAACACTGAACAGGAATCTGTCCTAAAGCAAACTCATGAGGACGTGTTGTATAATGTTGTTATATGACACACACAGAGATGAAGGACAGAAACTAGTTCCTCATCTCAAAAGATTTCACAAATAACTTCAGTCACAAAACTACTGTCGTCCACTTGTACTTCGCGTTTGGATTTGGCAGACACTTTATTCCAAAGGGACCAGTGTATTTAAATCATACGAGTCATAACGCCATTAAACAGATCTAAACCACTATAACACTGGACACTGTAATGAAATAACATCGTTTCACGTCTGACGAGTTAAACGTTGATATCATCGAACTCCGAGGAATCTGAAGACTGCAGTCCGAGCAGAAACACGAATAATCGTATAGGGATGTAAAGACGTTATCGTCATGTAAACCGATAACTAACGCATCGAGGATGTTTTGTCCACTTTATAAAACACGAAACACAGAGAGGAGTGGGTACTGTAAGTTAGATTTGTCTGATGTTTCAAGATTTATCTCACGGCCTACAAACACTCACCATTTTAGCTGAGGAGGTGCGGATCCAAAAGAGACCGAACTAGTGCGCATGCGCGATTTACCGGCGCAGACACTGAAGCATTGTGGGATAGCGGACGACAAACTCCAGTTTACAGCGCGCCACAGAAAGGGATTTGACTAGAAGGGATACAGCTAATTCCACTGGGCATGCGCACTTCGATAGCGCATATTTTTGTCAAGCTAAAAACAGTTGATTAATATTTTGTATTATTTTGAGGTTAGGTTTATGGTTGGGGTAGGTGTACGATTAAGCTAATGTAATTTATTGTAATTATATGGCGATAATTTGCACCGCTTCCGGCCGTAGTTTTATCCCTTCTAGCAATAACCCACAGAAAGAGCAAAGACGCCCTAAATTCTATCTTAGAAATAATAAATATTCTACAATTCTATCAAAATATAATTCAAAATTATGTTTGTATAAATTATTGAAACGGTTATTGTAACAGTATTGATTTATTTCGTCATAATCCCCAAAACATGCTTCTTTTACAAATTTCTCTTATCACTTTACGGGTTTATTTTTATCACCGAAGCAGCATAAAGGACAGCCGTTTTGTTATTCATCAGAAAATATCTTTTTTATTTTGTTAGGTTTTACTAAAGCACATCTTTGAAAGGTTATACAAGGGTTAACAATTGGCAGCATCTCTACAGGTCAGATCAAGAAAAATCATTAGAAGAAATTACAGAGAAAATTCAGATGAAATGGAAATAATTAAACACTTTAATCCCAAATATGCACAAGAAAACACAGTTTCACCACAAACCAGTGATTCAAAAACATCAGAAACTTCAACAAACTTCCTTCAGTAACACAACAAATCATTTTTTACCATTTCATTGCTTTGTGTCTTAGTACACATATAACAAGTTTCTTCAAATTCCGTTTGAAAGTATTAGAAATTGGACAATATAAATCAAAAGTAATAAAATATAAAGCAAATATTTTCATTATGGTATTTCACATTTGTTAAGGAAATGTTACAGCAGACCATTAGTTCAAAACTAACAAATACAAGACAAAGGCACATGGAAGGAATCGAAGCACTAACACAACATCACATTATTACACATTTGTATTCTTTTGAAATGTGTTGTTAATGAATAAACACTTATGGAAGCACCACGTTCTGTTAATGACTGTTAGGCTATAAAAGTACAGTAAGCAGCAGGACTCAAGAGATCTTCAGGGTTCATCTGGAAGCGAAGTTTGTTGAGCTCTTAAAATCCAGTCTCGATGCTGAGGGATCGACGGGTCAGGTGTTCAATCTCTCCTGTCACATACTCGTCAAAGCTGGTCTGATGTTTCGCCAACATCTTCAACATGGGCCGCAGGTTCAGCCACCACTGCTCCTTCGGCATTCTGTGCCTGAGAGGAACACACACAACATTGCAGTGAAGATCACTAACATACTGCATACTACACTTGAAAAACAGTGTGTATATAACAGCATGCGGTACTGTCTCCAGTCATCACCTCAGAAAAAAATACAGTTTAGTGTAAAAAAATATACAGTACTCAGTGTTGTGTGGTTGTATACTACACGTTTTGGCAAGTGCAGAACGTCATTTGGTTTATTTCAAAACCAAAAAAAATGTACCTATTGAGTGCAGTACACACAGACACACACACACACAGTAGTCTGCTATTTTGTCAATGAGGCATTTCTCCAGTCCTGTTATATCTCATTTAATGAGGGTATGATAATAAATGTGTGACATCATCAGATTATAATCCATTCGATTCTGCACATGGTGAGACATGTAACACTTACTCAAAGTCTGTGTGTGCTTTGAGCTCCGTGACGGGACTGAATGACATCACTTTCTTCTTCATGCCGATCACACAGGCCGTATCAGGAGCGTTCGCAAACACACGGCCTGAAAGCACACAGAATCGATCATCTTTAAGTCTTTCATCGAGTCCTTTAAGTAATATATATGACGTTTTTTTATTAGGAACATGCTTCAGATTCATCAGATGTAAATGTGAATGTGAGTTTACTTGAAAAAACTATTTGTTCAATATAATAATTTCTGCTACAAAATCAGCAGGTTCTGGAGTCATCTTCATCAATTGACTGAAAACACATCTCTTCAGTCAACACCTGACCCATCAGTTTTGAATTCTCTTTTCTAATCTTTCAAAAAAATTAAAACACTTCGCTCTGTATAATGTGGTGGGTTATATGTGACCAGTTTTTTTTTTATTGCACTTATGCTTTTTGTTGTCCTCATGTTGTTCCAATTGCTTCTATTGTTTACCTGTACCTTATTTCAATGGACTCCAAACAGTTGAAGGTCAAAATGACAGTTTCAGTGCAGCTACATTTTTATTTTTTAGAATAGTTTCTCTAGATAAGAGCTTTACTCATCATCTGGTGTGGTTTAAAGTCCTTTGAAGCTGCACTGAAACTGTCATTTTCACCTTCAAGCGTTTGGATTCCAGTGAAGTCACTATATGGAGAAAAATCCTGGAATGTTTTCATCAAAAACCTTCATTTCTTTTCCTTTAAAGAAACAAACACATAAAGATCTTGGATGACATGAGGGTGAGGAAATGATCATCAACATTTCTTTTGAAAGTGAACTACTTATTTAAATAATTTTCATGCACTCTGCTTCGCATCGTGTGTCTCTTGCCCTCCAGGTCGTGCATTAAAAACCTTTAATGCACCACTTGCTGTGGATTATCCCTTACATAGTCACATGCGATAATTCAGTGACTCAAGATTGTGTATCTCAAGGCCTGGAAAAGCTAATAAAAATTACACATTTTTTTTCTTTTCTGTGAATTTTTCTTCTGCATTTACAGTACATGTGTTCAGCAGCAGCGCTGTCTCTAACCCTGTCTGTAAGTATCTTTCATCTTCTCTGTGAGCCACAACACAGATTTCACTCCCAGTTTAGTGCCAAAGTTCCTATCAAACGGTGTGGGCACTCCACCCTAAACAAACAAACAAACATACACAAGAACCATAATATCAAACACATCAGTAGCTATCCAAACACTTATCAAAATATATGTTGAATGAATGAATCTTCAGGAGCTGTCACACGTGCTGGTCACATGACCTCTCACCTGCTGCAGGTGACCCAGAACGTTCACCCTGCAGTCAAAGACGTCCTTCCCCTCCGCCGAGTAGAGATTATGGATGAAATCTGTGGTGAAGTGTTTGTGACACTTCTCATTCCTACAGGAAACAACCCGATGGTCTATTAACAGAACAAAGAACACAGCCAACGAGAGCAAAATAATCATGGGTAGTGTCACCTCAACACGAGTCCGCGCTGAATATCGTTCTTCATCTTCTCTCTCAGATGCTCCACGTTTGTCTGCGAAGGGTGAACGCATCACAGGTCTGATTAAATTAGCACACAATTACTGATGATGTCATAGTCCGTAACAGTTCAATTGGACCCCAAAATGTTGTTTAGATGTTTGTTCTCTCCACACCTCCAGCTCGTGGATGTTGAACGACTCCTCATAGATGTACACAGCATCCGCCCCCACGGCGATGCCAGTGGTGGTTGCCAGGTAACCGCAATATCCCCCCATGGTTTCCACGATGAAGACGCGGCGTTTGGTTCCGGATGCAGATTGCTTGATTTTATCACAGCTCTTAGACAACACAAGGAAAAATCATTCTGCTGATCACAGGTCTGATTCATGACACACGAGCTGTACAGCGTCTCACCTCCATGGCGGCGTTCACGGCGGTGTCTGTGCCCAAACTGAAGTCTGTTCCCGGCACATTATTACTGATGGTGGCTGGAATCACACACATGGGGATGCAGAGCTCATCATAATGACCACGAGCCTCCACGAGCTGAAGAACGCCTTCGTACGCCTGCATGGAGAAAAAACACTCAGACACAACACCACACACACGCAGCGTTTCATAAAGATTCTCCATCTGTACCTCAAATCCACCGATCACCAGCAGAGACTGAATGCTGTACTTTCTTATGTTCTCCACAATGTTCTCCATGCAGGTGTTTGGAAGAGTTCTGAACAAACAGATCATGTATCCAACACTCTGAGACATTGATCGTTTTACAAGCGTTAGCTTCAAAACAAATGAGTAAAAAGTTTGATCTTAAATATTGAGGTGATCGGTTTACAGACACAACTGACCGTTTGGTGCCCAGCAGCGAGCCCCCCTGTCCCGTCCATCCTGCTACATCATGCCAGTGATCTTCAGTCACCTGCCCAGACAAACACACGTGTCATTTCCTGTACTCGCCTCACATGACACACAAATTGGTGTGTGTGTGTGTCTCACCGCTCCATTGGCCAGACCCTCAAACCCGTCATGAATCGTGTAAACTCTGTGACCCTGAGCGAGTCCCACCCTGACTGCTGACCTCACAGCAGCGTTCATCCCGGCGGCCGGAGCGCCGATGTTCAGAATGGCCATCGAGTAATTACTCTGAAGAGAAACATCAAACACATTTCAGAGTGCTCATGTAGACAGGATGATGTAAGGGTTATTCTTTGATGTTATTGGTTCATATCTTCAAGTATTTTAGAGAATGTCCACACCTGTGACTGAGCTTGCTTCTGGTGAGCTAAGAGTATGTATGTGTTCCAATTGTTCTCGAAACTCCTGAAGTGACACAACCAATGAAAAGATTCATGACAAAGATTCCTTCACATCGAGAATGAATGAATCAGAACTCACTTTCCCCGCAGCTGAATGGCTTCCTCGAACCTCTTCTCGTTCATGGCTTTCTGAACCTCTTTGGTCTAAACAAACACGAAAGGAATCATTGATTGTGAATGCGTCTCTGCGGTTCACGTGTGTGTTTGATGATGGCATGTGTGTCCTCTCACCATATTGACACACTCCATCAGCGGCACACGCATGGCCTGATTGCCCGACAGACCGATCACGCACGCAGACGTCTCAGGAGTCGCTTCCAGCAGCGCCACCACGGCCTCCACACCCATTTTACTGCTCTACACACACACGCACACACACACATCAACTGACTGACTTGTGTACTGTAAACAACAACAAACACAAAAACCCACCGACGCGCTGATAAACTCACCAGAACTCTGTCAAACGCAGACGGCGTTCCACCTCTCTGAACATGACCCAACACAGTGACACGTGTGTCGTAACCCAACCTCTTAATCACCAGCTACAAACACACAGAGAGAGGGAGAGATAGGGAGAGAGAGTGTTGTATATATTTCATTTACCTGTGCTTAGGCAATGTAAAAATGTGTTTTATCATGCCAATAAAGCTTCTTTGAATCTTGAATCTTGAGAGAGAGAGAGAGAGAGAGATAGAGAGAAAGAGAGAGAGAGACAGAGACAGAGAGAGAGAGGGAGAGAGAGAGACAGAGAGAGAGAGAGAGAGAGAGAGAGAGAGGGAGAAAGTGAGGGATCGAGAGAGACAGTGTGTGTGTGAGAGAGAAAGAGTGAGAGACAGAGACAGAGAGAGAGAGGGAGAGAGAGAGAGAGAGAGAGAGACAGAGAGAAAGAGAGTGAGAGAGAGATCGAGAGAGGCAATGTGTGTGAGAGAGAGACAGAGTGAGAGACAGAGACAGAGAGAGAGAGGGAGAGAGAGAGAGAGAGACAATGTAAACAACAACAAAACACAGTCTCACATCTTTAACGTAGTTCGAAGAGATCGGCTTCCCTTGTTTGTCGATGGCTCCTTCTGCGATGATCACGATATTCAGACGAGAACCTTTACTGCGACTCTGTAAACACACACACACACAAGTGATTGACAGATGTGTGACACTGTTAGATGATGTAATTATATAAAATAATGACCTCTCCCAGTCGAGCACACATGTGATCCTCCCAATCGTCCTCTGGTGGAGCTTCTGGAATAAAGAGCCAATCAGCACCAGACGCCAGAGCTGAGACCACCGCTAGATACCTGCAGAACATCAGACACATCAGATCACTAAAGAACATTTAACCCAGAAGAACGTCATCAAAAAGAGACGTACCCGCAGTGGCGTCCCATCACCTCCAGTACAAAAGTCCTCTGATGGCTGAGAAGAACACAGAGTCATGTGAATGAACAGCTTCATGTTACACACGTGTTGAATGCCACCATTTGCATACTGTTTTGCACTATTTGCCTGGCCGAGTGGTTGGGGGGGTGCTTTAGAATTTTAAACGTTTTACATAATTTATATTGCAAATAGGAATTTATAGTCTGTTTAATATTTGACCTGTGTTTCTCTCTCCCTTATCTTTAATGTGTGCTTTTACTGTGCGTGCGTGTCTGTGCGCTGGTTCTGTGCATGTGTCTATGTCTATGTGTGTTAGTACATGTGCATATTGTGTGTTTTCACCTTTTTTTTTACAGGTATATAACTTAGTCAATATGTCTCATGTACAGCTGCTTTGTGACAATGAAAACTGTAAAAAGCACTATATAAATAAAGTTAATTTGAGTTGTGTGGTGTGTTTGTGTGTGTTCGAGAGTGTGTGTGTGAGGGTATGCACTGGTTTGACCACTTTATATGAACGCACAGTCCTTTCAATGCGGTGTGTATTCATGTGTTTGGCCACGCCCCCTACATTTTGAGGACATGCCGATGTCCTTGTCATTCAAAGCGTAAAATAAACATACTAAAAAATGTGTTATTGAAAATGTAAAAGTGATGCAACGTTTGAATGATTCTTAGGGTTTGGGGATAGAATATACAGTTTGTGAAGTATATAATGCATTAAGTCTATGGAATGTCCCTGTAAACCAATGATACCAACATGTGTGTGTGTGTGTGTGTGTGTGTGTGTGTGTGTGTGTGTGTGTGTGTGTGTGTGTGTGTGTGTGTGTGTGTGTGTGTGTTTTTGCGTGTGTGTGTGTGTGTATTGACCTTTGCGCAGTGGTGGTGATGGCATCAATAACCTCCATGATTCGATGAAGGGCAGAATCTGCTCCTATCGTCATGTCAGTTCCACAAAAATCATTATCAATAGACCCCACAAGACCCACGAGGTTCAGATGTGTGTACTGCTGCGCCAGAGAGTCTGTGATCCGCCCTGAACACACAACAACACACAACTACACATGAGCCTCTGCACACAAACACATCTGAATGTTTTTGTTATAATTGAATGAATCAAACATCTTTCCTCCTCTGGTGTGTTGTGTGTTGTGTGTTGTGTGTTGTGAGGTTTGACCTTGTTTCACCAGCTCGGCCAGCAGGTCACTCCACTCGCTGCGGAAGATGTTGGCTCCGGTCAGACTGCCGTCTCCTCCACACACACACAGATTGGTGATGCCGCGCTGGAGCAGGTGAAACGCAGATGCCAGTCGACCCTCTCGTGTGGTGAAAGCCTTACAGCGGGCACTGCCAATGACGGTGCCACCCTGACATACGGCACACAAATCAGCCATGTCATTATTATGCAATCAATTCTGTGAAACTTAAGTAACCGAAGTCACGAGTACATAAAGAGAGAATATTATATTTGGTTGACCAATCCCTTGAGGACACAAAGATAGAATTCTGAGACGTGCCCGCTGTCACATGCTATCAACACACTACACAGTAACACTGAAGAGAGCATTGAGCCGTGTGAGATTATCATGAGCTCAGAAAGAGAACTGAGGGTCACTGAGGCAATGTCACAGAGGATTTCCACAACACTACAAACACGGCTGTCAATCCTGACCGAGCGCACATGTGTCTCACACTCACAAGTTGAATGATGTTGGTGACGCTCTGCCAGTTGGCGAGTTTGATGTGATCGCCTCCGTCCACCAGCCCTTGATAACCCTGAGAGAAACATCCATGAGGTCAACAGAATCACACAACCTCAGGGACAATTCAGTGTGTGTCAGGCGACATCACATACCTCATATATGAGGTACACTTTAGCACCCACATAAATGCCCATGCGTGTTACAGCACGAACAGCTGCATTCATACCTGCACAACACACACACAAACACACACATCATTGTGAGTCAGACTGGTTAATCGGTCAATGTTCGGTGACATGCACACTTCATGAGCAAATCCATGTGGATCACACGTGACGTGCATGAAAACTAGTTTTGGAGCTGCACAGGTTACATAACACCCACGAAAACACAAAGACTTCTGGGAATGAGCCAGTGAACACTGAACACTAAACCCCACATCCTAATTCACATACTATCATAGGAACTGTCCTAGTACGTCCATACTCTTTTGTTACACAATAAAATACACTTTATTAGTACGCAACGTGAATGTTTTCTTTCTGTGTGATTGTGATGACGTGAAAATGTCACTGCAGGGTCTTCAAATGTTTAAATGAATCTGTAAATCATTACATTTGTGTCGGAATTCCACCACAACAGATGGTGACATTGACTGTGGACGCAAACCTATTGAGCTCCCTACATAGACAGCACTCTGGGCATCATACGCATCTGTATGTTTTTGGGGAAGGAGTTTGCGACGCGTCAATGCGCATCCGCTCGCGTTGTGAACTGCTGTGTAGTTAATAAAATGTCCAAAGTTAAGTAAGTAACTTAGACATCTGAATGGTTTCAAGATCAGACAGAGATGGAATGATCAGACTTTATGTTTATGTTTTCATGTCACTCACCCTGCGCGTCTCCGCCGCTCGTCAGGACCGCGATGGCTTTACCCGCGCCGCTCATCCGCAGCTTCTCAAAGTCCACGTGCATGATGACAGAATACCGACACCGACCCGTTAAACACGCAAAATGACTTTCACCGTTGAGCCTTATTTCACATGCACTGCGCTCAGCTCACTAGAGGCGTCTGCCGCGCGCGCACACCGAGTCACTGACACGCGCGCACGTCCTGATCCGCCTACTGTTTGTTTCAAGAGCGTTCTTCTCGAGTTAACATTTGTGCTTTTTTGTACTCAGCTAGTGTTTATAATCTATATAAGTCACTTTTTTAAAGAATAACTGAGTTCATAAGATCATATACCGATTGAATTTAAATCAGGATTTCAATCTGAAATCAATACGTGTACACAAACCCTTTAACGCAACAGATCATTCCCCTTTTTATTTGTTATTTTACTTGTGGTTTTATTTGTAGTAAAAACATGTTTGATCTTTGCAAAATGACGTGCCATTCCAATAAGAGTTACTTCAGTATCACGTTTGTGTTTATTTCTTCACACGTTCAGGAATGATGAGATTTAAATGAATGTTTATGTGTCGCCCTCTGCTGCTCACGCGCTCAACCGAGCGGAGGGTCTTGCGCTGTTGTCATGGACACGGAGTCCCGCGCATGCGCACTGTCAGACGTCCAGCAGCGACGTCATGTTCGGAGGAGCTTCTAAGATCAACGGAGACGAATTTCAACTCGAAAACCTTCATTTCAGCGACATGAAACTGACACGAAAACTCGTTCTGGCTCGAGCGAAAGCGTCAGACCTCGAGAGCGTGAAGAAATTAAACTGCTGGTGTGTTTTCTGCTGTTTGTTAGCGTTTAGCCTCATAAACATCAGTCGTTTCAAGATTTATGATAAATATGTTCAGTATGGATTCACTTTAAGATATATGATGAATATTTGTGTATAATTTGGTCCTGTCTTCTGTTTTTCAGGGGCTGCAATCTGACAGATGTGAGTTTGAATCTTTTTCTTCTGACACCGTAAAACACTACAGTGATGACGTCACAAAGTATCATCAGATAACGATATGTTCCTCTTCCACGATATTAACTTGATACACCATGTCACTTGCGATGATAAAATGTGTGTGATTGACATTCTTGTAAAAACCTAGTGTGCTCCCTGCCTAGGCAGCATTCTCACGTGGTACTTCTAATAGTAGTAATGTGTTGATATTTCTCTGTGCTCATGTTTTCCACAGATATCTATATTTTTGGAAATGCCGAACATTGAGGTTCTCACACTGAGGTTTGTTTGTGTTTTTTTGTTATGAATGAGTGTTGGTAATGCTGAACATCATCACATCTCTCTCTCTCTCTCTGTGTTGTGTTAGTGCAAATAAAATCTCATCTCTGGAGCACATATCATCATGTCAGCATCTCACAGAGCTGTATTTGAGACGGAACAGCATTGAAAGTCTGTCTGAACTGAAGCACCTGAAGAATTTGACCCGTTTAAAAGTTCTGTGGCTAGCAGAGAATCCGTGCTGCGGTTCTGACCCGACCCAATACCGGCTGACCGTCCTCAGAAATCTGCCCGGACTGCACAAACTCGACAATCAGGGTGAGTTGGCATGAAACTCAACGCATTATAAACCCCAGAAACTGCACGATCAGTGTTGAATCTCTGCTCTTCCAGCCATCACAGAGGAGGAACTCATTCTAGCATTTAAGGAAGGGGAGGAGCTTGTCACACCTCCAGGCTCTGCCCCTCTCAATTCCACCAATGGTCTTACAGAAGCAGACTCCGAGACTGACCCTCTCAATTACAGCATGGAGGAAACCAAGTAAGTTTTGATATTTCGAGGGCGTCTCGTCTAACGGGCGTGTCTGTGCTGATGTGTTGAGTTGTTGTGTTCAGTAAAATTCGCGCTCAGCTGGGAATGAAGCTGTTGCCCAGAGACAAGTTCCCATCGCTGTCGTCCCCGCGGGAGTCTGGAGAAACATGGAAGAGAAAGGTACCAAACAAACACTGAAGGCCACATCACCTTCACACGCCAGATATATTTACAGTTACTCCGTTTCAAAATGTCTCAAAACAAATGAAATGCTCCGGGAGTGTTTTAAACCTCATGTGAAAGTCTGTGAACGCTTGTGTTTGTGGGCAGAGTCACACATTGGAGGCGGTTCTTCTCCTGCTGAAGGATCTGGACATCGATGAACTGAAGGTCGTTCAATCTGTCGCTGAGAGCAAACTGAGATCACACAGTCGGCAGAGAGAGCGTCAGAAATCTCCCATCTGTACGTAAACATCTGACCATCAGCCACACACCAGCAAACAAAGAAAATGTGATCAAAATGTTTTTTCCATACTAGAAATAATAAAGAAATTCTCATAATAACTTTGGACATTACTTTTAAAACAAACACTTAAGATCTCAGGCCAGACGGCTGAGTGTTTACAACCCATTAAACATCCTGAACCGAACATCACATGTAAAGTTTGCATTAGTGTTTGTTACCATGTTGCCTTTTGTTCAAACGAGAAGACCTTTCTCTTCATGTTCTTTAACTACAAATAACGTTTCCTTTCGATATTATTTATGAGGATGTATTTTTATATGTAAATAAACTCAGGAATATGCACAAACAAGAATGTTTATTGTTTTCTCTTCATGTTCTTTTACAGTTTTATGTACATGATTAATCTAATCCACAACAGTCAGTCTGTATCGCTCCTCTCCAGAAAGTCCGTCAGTGTCCCGTTATCAACAGGGATGAGCAGATATTCCACCCCGTCCGCTCCCTGACACACACAAACACATCACTGCTCAATCATACACATCATGTTTGTTTAAACACATCAGACAACAGAAGCGCTCTGACCTTTTTAGTCCGGATCAGTTTATGATCTCTGAATTCTGTTAGCTGCGTGCGGAGCGTGATGTCACTGTTCACCAGGAAAGATTCACGACAGCGCTGGTAAAAATCCTGGAAAGACAAACCTGAAGAAACAGAAATCACTGAAATGAAGGAAACGCACAACAGCTTTGACTTAAATCCTTTAAATGACAGAATGGGTTTAGACACAGTCAATAATGAAAACACAATGACATACACACTGAATATAGACGGTCAGTGAGTGGTCAGTATCTCACCTGTGTATGCAGGATTATCTTTGTTCTCCAACTGAAACTCTGCCAGTAATCTGAAGATCCCCCTGTATGAGACACGTGAGATTTAGATGACTAGGGGTGGGTGTCGTTAAGATTTTAACGGTATTTCTACTCTTACTGATACTGCTAATCGGTCTTGTACTTAAACCGTCGTCTTATTGCTTCTTTTGGATATTTCATTTTTAAGAAATAAGACCAAATGTAAAGAATTTATGAATACCATTAGCATTACCGATACTCCGGTAACTTTAACAGCGGGTTTCAGTACACAGATGACACCTTCCAAACATCTACTACTACAAAAAAATTTTAAAGTCCTCGTGAACTGGAACTTGCTATCGTTTTTACTTCCGTATTTTGACGCATATCCGAGTGAAATGGAATTTCTAATGAGAAAAATAGTGGGCGGGGTTTCTGTCTTTCTCTGTGATTTGATTGGATGTATGAAAACAGCCGTTGTGTTTTGAAATGTTTTTCAGGAGGAGTTAAAGGATGCTCTGCCCAAGCCGTATAACATACTTCAGTTCAGATGGATAGTCTTAACAGGAAGGAAGTGCATTTTCAGTTTTCATTGTAGATTATGAGTGCACACGTTTTAAAAAGAGAACAACCCACATTGATAAACTATTTACTATAAACGTTCCAACATTTCATGAAAAAATAGGCATTGTTATTTTTTATTTCACTAGGACTTTAAGATCAAGTGTCCAGAAGCATGGGGTCGTTTGGGGTGAGGCTGCGCAGGACGCGTGTGTATGTGTGTGTGTTACCTGGCGTTTGGTGTGAGGCTGCGCAGGACGTGTGTCAGTGAGCTCAGCGCGAGCGCTCCCGTCTGCTGGACAAGCAGTGAGTTCTCATACGAGGTCTCTTCAGTGTAGGGCATGTATGTGGTGGTCTCGTACCACAGCCAGTTAAACAAACTCATCTTCGCTTGATCCCAGACTGTCAAACACACACATGACACGTCACACACACGTGATGTATGAAATCTAATCAGAATCCAGCAGATGTCCTCCTCACTATCAAACAGCTGTACAAGTCAGCTCAACCAAACACACACTTACTGAGCGGAGCGTTGATGTGGTCGATGGAAGCCACCAAGTGCATGTTGGGAATGGACGCCAGCTGTCCCAGTGCCTGCTGGTTTCTGTCACCTCTCAGCATGGCCCCGTCAATGTTATTAATAATCAGAAAGATGTGATTGTCTGGGTCTGAAAGAGAGAACAAAACATACGTGTAGTTACACAACATTAAGAACTGAATCCTTTACAGATCTGAGAATGAGTCTTTAGCGCTGAAGGTTTGTGTCACAGATAAGAAGACGAGCGATACCTTCTTTAAGAGTGTTCACAATGAAGTCGATCTGGTCGCTCGGGTTACGGAACGTCCCATCATGCTCCAGAATATCTCCAGTGATGCTGTTCAATATCTACATGACATCACACCACAACATCAGATCAGATCATTCATTGTGACATCACAGCTGACAGGTATGAAACGCACACAAACACACACCGATTTGAGGGTCATGCTGGGAAAAAAGCCGTTGACCACCAGATGATCAAAGTCTGACAGCATAGACCTGCGGAACTTCTCCAGTAGAAGCTTCTTTGACCCCAGACCGAAGATCAGGATATTAAAACCCATGCTGAAACATTCACATATTAACATTGTGCGTCTTCGTTCTGACAAACACACAACGAGACACACACACACACACACACAAACTCAACTGTAGCTGCAGCATCCACTTGTTAAAGTTCTTCTCGTGTTTCTCGTTCAGCTGTTTTATTTCTTCAGCGTAACACTGAGGCTTTTCGGCCAAGAGACTGAGCAGAGTCTCCTAAAAACACACAAACATCTCTCACGTTACACAACAACACAAATCAACAACTGCATCAGAGGATCAAGACGCATGCTCACCCGATCCAGCTGAGGTGTCTGGAGTTTCTGCAGAGTCCGATCGGACGTCAGAACTTTAGAGCTGCTGTGAGCCTCGAAATATTCATCCACCAAATCAGACTGGAACGAAAGGTCACGGTGAGATCAGTGTCAGGTCAGCGTGTCAAGGTCAAGGTCAGTGCTGAAAAGTTCACCTCAGCTAGTTTCTTATTCTTTTTGCTGGGTGTTTTATAGAGGGCGCTGGCTGTGGTTTTGCTGGGGGTTTTGGGCTGGACGTCTTGCTTGGACTCCAGTTCTTCAGCTTCATCTTCCTCAGAGTTTGACGGTGAGAAATCACTTTCACTCTCTGACCTCAGTGCTGGTGCTGGATGACGTTCACCAACACAAACAGACATTAAACTTCAGATGCCCATTCAGAATATCAGGTCCCGCTCAACATTGTGTTTCAGCCATGAGGTAAGAGGGCAGATAATGTGGCGATTATAGAGCGTGTACAGTATACTGAACTGTACCTGACATGCGTTTGCGCAGTCTGTGTGGCGTCGTTGAGATGAACTGCACTTTCTTTCCCTGAACACAGAGTAAAGAGCATGTGAAACACACATGACATCATTCAAAACTCCACGTGTATTAATACATCGACTCACCTTCTGAGGAGTCTTGTTCTGATTGGCCGATTCTGGAAAGAGAACAGAAGAGTCAACCTACAAACTAAAGGTCTTTGCACATACAGTCCGAAATTCAGTTTGGTATTTGGCGCTGGTTTGTCTCCGGATTGTCAAAACGCCTCTCAAAATGCTTACTATGGATGCGAAAACGTAAAAAAATTTAAACCAGTCCGAATCTTTTATGACGGACGAAAAAATCTGATCTCAAAATGTGATTGACACAATGTTAGGTCGTATATATTTTAATATGAGTAAATTTCGGACTCAATGTGCAAAGGCTTTACAAGCGGGTTAAACAGCGTGACAAGAACAAAACAAACTTTTTGTGGCGCGGGTCGGGCTCGCAGAGTCCTCGTTTGTGTCTGATGAGCAGAACGTCACGCTTTTCCCAGGCGTCCGGGCCCATTCAGACGCTGAACACAGACCGACGAACATTACACAACTGTCATTACATGAAACCAATTGTGTATTAACCCTGAGAGTGAACGCGCTCACCTATCCGAGACATCTTTTTGGCTCGTTTGATGGTCTGAAAGGTGAAGACAGAAGATCCGCCGGCTAATGCTCCACTTTCACTCTCATCTGTTGAAAACACAACATAATAACAACAACAACAACAACAGATACACACAACCCAACATATCTCAACTCCATTTGACACCTCGCTACTCTTCATGAATTTCTTTATACAATTTTAGGTGAAACTTCTGAGACCAAGTTGACCTTGTGTGTTGGTGCCGAGAGCTTCCACATAGGTCTGCTCATTCAAGACATCTTCATCCTTCTGCTCGTCATCCTCCTCAGCAGATGTCTTTGATTTCTGAGGAGTCTTCAGGGTGACCAGGGTTTGAACACCGTCATGAGCTGCTTTAACATCTACATTAACACATGTGACAGACATGTTCACTATCAATAACACACAACACTACATGTGCCATAATAACATGGCGTTAAACATGACGTACTGCGATCTTTAGAATATCGTACGATATATCGCATGTGTGTGTTCATGAATGCGACTTAAACAAATAAAAAGCAGAAAGATTTTGAAGTGAGATCATAATCACGGTAACCTTGTTGTTTCTCCACGATATGATCCAAAACATCTTCATCAGCCACGAACCGAACCTCTAAACTCTGTTTTTGCGTCATGTCGCAGCTTATAAATCAACTCAGAGTTTAAACTTTAATGTTCGCATCACAGATGTGTTTAATAACATTGATCTTCGTCACAAAGATTCATTTTATAAACTTCACGCGCTTCTCCATCCCGCGCCGCAGGAAACATTTTAAGCGACATGATGCGTGTCAAGAGGATCACGTGACACTCTCCGACGAATCAGAACGAGACAAGAGTTGAAAACTCCATCTCCCACAAGCCCTCGCGTTAAGCCGCAGTCAATTCAACTGTACCGAATACTTTCTTCGATCATTGTTTATTAATCTTTTTATGAGAACAATAATAAAGACAAAAATATTTAATCGATTTTATATCAAATGTTGTAGTGAATGTGCTGTAGTGAGTACTTAAAAATATGTTGCTGACTGGACAACACCTAAAACCCAAATAATATCACAATATTTTTCTTATAGTCTGAAATCATTCATTGAACGATTTTTTTATATTTTTATAAAAATGTAAAAGTGTGTTATGTGATGAATAAAAATAAGAAAGTGTTAAAGATGCAAGAGATTCAAACAGGTTTTATTTCTCGTGACCTGCTTAACTTCAACCCCTTTCAATAAAGAATAATATTCTGTGGGACTGATAGAGAAATGTCATTAGATAATGTTCTGAGCAGTTTCAATCCAACCGAGTCGTTTTTAAATGTCACTCGACGGAAAGATTAAATTTACCCTTTAAACATCAAAAAAAATGAAATAAAAGAGAGTTCCCCTGTCTGCATCATACACCACTAAACCACTATCATCTTTAATGCAACAATGAATGGGAAAATGATCAATTTATACACTGTAAGTGCCTCACCATTAAAAATGTCAAATATTATGTACCAAATTTGTAAAAAATATATATACATTATGTTTTCTGTATCTGTTCACAACCCTATGTGGAGAACTCTGGAAATAAAAAAACAATATTGTCAACTTACACAAACAAATAATAAAATATAATCACAATGACATTCTCTGCTTAAACACATTTTTGGCCAAATGCTTTCACAATGTTGTGGGTTTTGAATGAAACTCTGCTGGGTGTCTGTCAGAGGTGTAAAGTCTCAAAGCTGCAGTTGTGATTTCATGTGTTTGTTATTTCACAGCAGATGGTCTGAAACATACACGATAAGAGAGATAAATCTGTGATACTAAACGCAGCTGTTTGTCTGTTATAAAGACCCCGAGGTCTGAATACAGAACTCACAGGATATGACATCATAAGATCAGTCTGATAACTCCATCAAGACCTTTTTAATCAGAGGTCCTGAAAATTACAGAGAAATAAAGAAATTTTCATATTTATTAGTTTATCTCTGTTTTGTATCTTTAGAGTGTTTTTGTCACTACTTTATTTCACTCACTGGGGTTTGTAAGTATTCTGTTTTGAAAAGCTGTAATAAAACAAGATATAGCAGTACAGACTCCAACTGAACTTGTTTCTCTTCAGGTTCATAGATTTCACATTATTAAGACAATTATTTACAATATATTGTCTTGATTTTATGACGCCTCTTATCTTACACAGTTAAAATGCTACTTTATACATAAACATTTATGGGTATATATTTGTATATATATATATATATATATAAGAAAGGGGTCCCTAACCAAATGTTTAATATAAAGTTAGAAATCCCTTAACCTTGTCATGTTTCTGTGTATTTATCATTCACACAGTTGATATATTTAACATTATAACAGCCGTCATCACAGATAATGTGAAAACAGCAATGTAGTAACATAGTAGATTCAGATTGCAACTATAAATTTGATCTACTTTTGTTCTTCATTTTCTATGCGAATGACAGCGAAACAGAAATGATTAAAGTGAAAATTCATATTTTATTGGTTCCATACATTAATTTAATCAAGGGCAGAAAATAAGAGGAAAAGAACAAGGCTCTATCAAACAGGGGCATCTACAAGATTAAAGGAGGAAAGTCACCATTTTGTTTCAATTACAAGTGCAGAGCTTTAATTCATTCAAACTCATCCAGCAGAAGAAAAGAAATCACACATTAAAAGAAACCGAGCTGGACTTCAGCTGTATTGAGTGATGGAGAAACGGAACACATCCAGTTCTCCACAGCTGCTGTCTCTTCACAAACTAAAGCAAAACTTCATGTGTGTGAGATGGAAAGAAAGAGAGAGAGAGAGAGAGAGAGAGAGAGACAGAGAGAGAGAGAGAGAACACAGAAACAAAACATGTCAAACATTTAAAGTATCTTGTGGTAGAAAATGATTTGTAATGCAAACAAATGACCAGAGACTGTGCCCTTGATTTCAATCAATCAGTTTTACACAAATTAAAATAATAATAATAATAACAACAGGGGGGGAAGATGAGGTTCATGTGTTTTATCTTTCCCGTTTTCCTGTTTTTACACATCATTAGCTCAGAATGGCTTCATGTGACTCGACGGAGGAATACATCTCAATACAGTTTTACAGAACTCTGCTACTACCTTAAATATACAAGCACAAATACACAGAAATGAATCAAAAGCTCACACTAAATGACTCTGTTTAAAAAATAACACAAACCAATAGAATCTGAGGGTTGAATCTATAAGGACCTCAGCGGTCCTGTTTCTCCTTGGTTTGCAGCTTTCAATGTCGGTAAAAAAACCTCAAGAAATAAATGAAATAAAAACATTCTAGGGAAATAGAGGCTGGTATAAAACACGGATAAAATTCTTCAAAATGCGTTTAGAGTTGAAACGCTCTCCATGTGAACTTTAAAAGCAGAACCGATTCAGGCTATTAAACAACATGTGACCCGCTCACAGTTTCAAGCATCCGTCAGAGGAAGACCCGAACCCACGCCAGACTCTTCCAACTGAAAATGAGTGAATCACTGAAATCTGTCCAGAACCTGCGAACGTATTTCAATTGGAAATCTAAAGGAAGAGTAAGAAAATAAAACCCATTCTGGGGACCATCGTCCCAGCAATTCTCACTACTGTAATGTATTTTGTAAAAACAAGTTTGATTTTCATGTAAGTAACAAGGGTTAAAAGTTCACAAAAAAACAAAACAGTGTTACAGTAATGAGAAGCATCATTAGGAATAAGAAAAGGAGAGTAAAAGAGAAATAAAACGTCTTTTTTCTTCATTCAGCAATGAAATGATCTGGACGTGTTCTTGACAGGTTTTGTGTGATTCACCCGTTGGCATGTTTGACGTGTTGGCGCTTCCCACGAGGTTTTCTTCATCCCGTCTTAACTTAATCATATCAACTATATCTACATGCTCCTCAGAGGACGTTCCACCCCATGAAACACCAACATGAAAACAGAGAGCGCTTGATTAAAAACTGTCTGCTGTCCTGTGTGTGTTCTGTTCTGGTTTGGCTCTCATCTCTGGTCCTCTGTGTTTATTTCCTGCTTACACAGGAAGACCAGCGCTGGGTGCCGTTCTGCAGGTAGATGAACGACGCCTCTTTCTTCCCATCTGATGCCCGACGCTCCCATTGGCTGTCCCCAGCCCCGCCCCCGGCCCTGAGTCTCACTGAGATGCCTGTGAGGTGGGGTTGTCGTTCTTGCCTTCCTGGCTGGACGGAGGCTTGTTGTTCCAGGGACTGTTGGCACCCAGCGCAGGCGAGTTGTTAAAGCTGTCCTCATCGTCTATGCCGTTGGCTGCGTCAAACTGTGTGTTCTCCAGCCGCGTTATCAGTCGCTCATCTTCATCACCGAACTCCCCACCCATCAAAGTGGGTTCACCCACCACCATCACGTCCTGCACATACAAGAAGAGCAAATGCAACCATGAGACATACATACAGCAGTCCTCCAAAAACCATCAATAAGTCTAAAGTAAGCTGCACCACTTTAGACTTAACCAGTGATTTAATACCCACAGACACACCACTGTAACGCAGGACTGACTGTAACGCAGTGATGTGATTGGTTAGTCACAGGGACCTGACTGTAACGGAGCTATTTGATTGGTTACTCACAGGGACCTGACTGTAACAGAGCGATTTGATTGGTTACTCACAGGGACCTGACTGGACAGTGGGAAGTTGTTTGCAGGACTCTTCTTCTTGCTGTTGCTGTTGTTGTTGGTGCCTCCACCTGCGCTCATGGTGCTTCCGCCCGACATCTTGCGCTTCCGCCGTTTGCTTGGTGCCTGTCTAGCCGGTTCAGCTGCGGAGAGTCGAGACACAAATGAGATGAGCGACGCTACAGATGAGGAACACAAGAGAAACACAAGAGCTGCGATGTCTCACCGGGAGGTGCGACCATCCTCTGCCACTTCTGGAAGAGACACGTCTTCAGACAATCTCTGGGACTCAGACTGTACGTCTTGTGTCTGGACATCAGCTCCTGCATGGGCTCCAGGATAACACACAACTGACAGAACACACACAGAGACGCAGAGAGTGAGGAATGAACACAAACTCTACAGAACGATCCGATGGACCAGAACTCACTCTGAGGTAGTTGAGGGTGGAGTTTGAGAGGCCGCATCTGGTGATGTTTTTAGACAGCTGGTCCAACATCTGCGGGTCCTGTGCCTGAGACACACAACATAACACACAATGATGTACAACCAAAACAAGACAAGACCTTTCAAACACAGTGTAGCCGAATCTCTGATGTCAGCAACACATGTCCGCTACATCAGTATCTGCAGCCGTGTCACACTTGTTATTGATCAATAATCACATGTTCAGGTTATGCGTGTTAGAATCATTGACTGTTTACATGCGCATCAATAATGAGATTATTTCCAATAATCAAAGTAAGGACCTAATCGCAGTAGCATGTTTACATGACATGAGTGCACCTCTTTGCATGAATGTTATAAGTCTGATTATTTGCTATAACACACGGCACAAGTGATGATCTCAGATACAGTAGATGTGTTGTGCCAAATGTAAAACACTTATGTGGATGTATTTTCTGGTTATTCAGCACTGTGTTGAATATAGAAATATGAAGGAAAATGTCTACCATAATGCAAAAAATGTAAATGTTCTGTGTGAAGGTAAAGAGCTGAGCTACTGACAGCGAGGAGTGTTGATGGTTGAACTTCAGACTGTCATGTTATAATGAATGTGCGCTTAAGGTGCCCTTAAGGTACATAAATGTGATTGAAGTGTTTACATGCCTTCATATTGCCATTAAAACCGGTGTACACCACATATGTTTCTGCGATTATGAGCTTTATCACATTATCTAAATCTAATGATTGCGTTTACATGAGGTAAAGTGTACTCGCAGCAAGAATTTCCAAAATGCTATTATAATCTGAGGATGCATGTGAACATAGTCATTGTTGTGTTGGATTCATCGGAAACATGTGACTGAAGAGAGGAACTGACATGCATGGCCAGGATGCTGCGGGGGATGAGCTCTCTGTGCTGTCTGATGCTGAAGTGCCACGTCTTTATCCTCATCATATCATCAAACATGAACTCCAGATACAGACGGCCCTCCACACACACCTGAAGAGAGACCAGATGACAACATTACACACACACTTCTGCTGAAGAACACCACTGACACACTGACTTCATACAAACACACACCTGTGTGAACATGGGTTTGCCGTTCTGTGTGACCATCGTACACTGATCACAGTCCAGAGACACAAAATTGTTGTGAAAAGACTCTTTAGGGTGCTTGAGGATGTAGTAGAGCTCCGTGGCTCCGCCCTCAAACACACTCCTGAAGTAACGTGGAATTAACGTCCGGCCAATCGCTGAACACAACAAAACATTCATCAGTAACGTATCAGCCTGAAAATCTATTTATAAATCACAGAACAACAACCATCATTAGCACTGAATGTCATCATTTTGTGTTAACATATTGTCATATTGTGTCTACAAACATGATCAGCTGATCTGAACACAGGTGGTCAGTGATTCAAATCCCATATGATCGGATGATCTGAGTGAGAATCTACACAAACATCAGATGACACTGTGACACTCACTGTATCGTTTTGGACCGTCCTCCAGACAGAACGTGATGGTCAACATAGCGTCATCTTCAAAGAATTCAGTAGTGAAGGCGTCCCACCACAGATTATCACACTCCTGACAGAGAGAGAGAGAGAGAGAGAGAGATCAGTAGTCTGACATCAGACGGTTGATTCTGTGCCAGCGGTACACAGTTCAGACTTCTAAGAAGTGCTTTAAATTATTCACAATGTAAAGTGCTGTTAGTCAAGACTGAGAACACAGAAGCACAGGTCTCACCTCAGTCCAGTTCTGAAGTCTCTTATTGAGTTCAAATATCCTGTAGTCTGTCTGGTTTCCATACGGCGTGTGTCTCCTGAGACAGACAGACATGTGTTAGTACATGAATATTTACACTTTTATAAAATCAACAGGGTTTTTGCCAAACGTCACACGCAGAAACATGAAAACAAGTCTCATCGCATCCGGTTAAGTCTTTTGAATCCGCTTCGTTACACAAAATCAAAATCAATGCCCGTCACATAAACACATTGATTGATAAAGTTTATTTTTTTTTTTTCTTCTAACAGAAATTTGAATGTTAAAATATCACAAAACGCCTAAAAATGGAAACGACTAGCTAGGTTAGCAGATTACATAAAAAATCCATAGATATCAGTTATAGTAAATACTGTTAATCCACTTTTTCCAACAAGCGGTTGAAACGAGACCCGTTTACTGGTTAAGTCACTTGACATACGATATACAGGCAATTCCAGCGTTATGGATGTGACACTGTGTTATTGAGGCGACATCCTATAATATTTGTTTTTGAATATATTGAACCATCTTGTTTATATTTCTAAATCTCTAAACATCATAAAAATGTCAGTCTATGAAAAAATATAAATTTTAAAAAGGGAAATAAATATGCATTATGGACGTGACAAAAAAAGAACTTTTTGTAGGATTTCTGTGAATTAAAATGCACAATCCTGAAGCAATAATACACAACATCTGGAGAAGGGATGCCTCTTTATAGAACATAAAATAGTTAACTTGGATTACTTTTCATGTTCCATTTATGAGGACCGTTATGGATGTGATCCTGAATATGGCACTTTCCTGACTTTGAAAAATCATGCACTAAAACTAAAACAAATGCTTTAAAAACTTGAAAGAACTACCAAATGTTGATATCTGTGCTGTTAGTATAGTAAAAAACCGCTGGTAAAACCTTTTTTTTTTCATGGCAAGGTTGACATTTTCATGGAATTCCCCATATACCCTACCCTATCTAGTGCTAATGCTCTAATATGACAACAATGGAAGAAACCATTTAGACATCTCACCCAATTCCAGGCTCCAGGTATGTGGGGGGGTACATGGGCGTCGGGCTGCAAAGACAGAAAAACATCATGTCAACCATCATACAAACACACACTTGAGCTCTGATGACATCATCAAACTGACTGTAACAGACACGGAGCCGTGTATTTTAACAGTTTAAAATACAAGTTTATCAGAATGTCGCAGTGCATCTGACACCCCAAACACTGGAAGCCCAACCCCCCACTTCCTGGGTACTGTCCAATCAGAGTGTGCTGTGAGAAGCTATTGATTGACAGCTCCTGCTATCTGACACAAACATTCCTTCTGACCAGCTGAAGTCTTTTAACCGTCTCTGTACATGAATGTGCAAAATTACACATTTACAACATTAAAAGATGAGTGCGGTTCTGCTGAGTTTAACTGGATTCACCCTAACGTTAAAACTCATGCATCTAGAAGAAGCTTTTTTTCAAAGACACGTTTTACATGCGTGTTATTCATGGACTGAACTCATGACCCATGCACCACTAACACAATGATCTTCCCACTGAAACTTGTTAAAAAATTCTGGATCAAGGTACCGTCATATTAAAACACAAAGGAAAGGAGACAATCTGAATGTGTTGTGATAGTGAAATTACATGCAGAAATAATGAAAACGCAAGAAAATCAGTAAGAAAAAATAACTGTTGATCACTGACCCCACGTCTCTGTCCAGCATGGTGCCGGGGTGGAAGGGGGGGAAAGCACTGCCGTTGGGGGGCTCCTTTGGGGAGTACAGCTTGAAGGACTTGGAGGAACAGCCTGAAAGAACAAACAGAGCGAGAGAGAGAGAGAGAGAGAGAGAGAGAGAGAGAGAGCGAGAGAGCGAGAGAGCGAGAGAGCGAGAGGGAGAGAGTCAGCTGTGATCTGAAATCACACATTCAGACTCGTGTGTAAGCACAAAATGTGCATCTATACCCACAGGATCAGTAAAACCACATCAAATCAGACCGTATTAGAAGAACTTCACCTTGTTATAGCTAAGACACAAAGTGCAGAATTAACACCTATAAAATGAAGGCAACATCAACATTCACATTTATATAACCAACAACCCCAACACAACACAACATAACACAACTGACATCATCTTTCGCCCTCATTGGGCTCAAAACCTGTATATGAATCTCTTTTTGTGTTAAATAACAGTTCATTAAGATAACTCTAGTGTGGGGTGGTATAGTGAATATATAGAGAATATCACACTCACACAGTAAAACAGAGGAACGACCCCCACACCCCCTCCATCCCGCCAATTAAACGCATCTATAGCATGATGCATTCAGCCACAATAAGGTCACGACCCCTGTTGTCGCGGGAACAGCTCCGCCTCATAATGACCATACGACGTGTCTCGCAGATAAATCTGCAAGCTGTCAACGTCATGGGCACATCACAAAACTGGGGGAGGTTATAGCACCCCAGATGAAACACAAAACATGCTTTAAACCAGCAACAATACCACAGAGAAACATGACCGGCATCCAGCTACACCAATCCCAGAATTCTTTAGTCAAACCGTGTTTACATGTCTCTCCTATGACAAACTCTCTTTTTTTATGTCAACAAAGAAAGGGTTAGTATTAAAGGTGTAGTTCACTTCAAAAATTGCCTTTTCACTTACTTTCAGTATTTGAATAAACATTACTATGGAAAGTGAATGGGGGAAAATGTTTGAAGTGAACTACTCCTTTGAAAACGCAGATCAATTCCTTGATATACATGTATTTGTCAAGCGACCGTATAA
>CM056462.1:1226801-1231801 GCA_029783895.1 Triplophysa bombifrons | reverse complement strand
TGCATAATGTACAAAACATGAAGGGATGAATGTGATGATGTGTTGTGTGCTCGTGTTGTAGTTCTGTCCCACTCTCCCCACTAGTCCCGCCTCCAGCAGCTCCTGTTTTTCCAGAAGTAACAGTACAGCTGTATCTCTCTTATATAAATGTGATCAAACTAAACACTCTTTAGAGATACAATGTATGCAATACTACTCTATAAACACTCAAGATTAATATGAGATTGGCGCATGTGTGTGTGATACGCCATCTTTAAATAAGAGTTAATAAATTAAAGTATAGAGTAAACATTACATACAAATGAATAAATACTTAAATGCAAGGTATAGATGTGTTTTGATGTTTGGGACAGTTAAGGGTCAAAGTGTCGTGTAGGGCAACAACGGCCATCTCCGTTTCCTATTATTCTGTCGCAGTGCGTCCATACAGTTTTGCTACACACTTTAATGCATAGACTTTTCCATAAAAACAGTACATACTTTTATAGTGCTTTGTTTAAGTAGACACAAGTTTTTATAAATGCAACTTGATTCATGGTTTGCTAAAGTGCCCCTTCTTCCCATCACCATGGAAACGCAGTTGGTGTTGCCCCCCGGTGAGGTTCAGGGTTTGTGCTATTGAAACGGTACACAAGGGGTTTAATCTTCTAATGTGTATGGGGGTCAAAGTCAAGCTGTCACAGAGACATGACGTGAATACTGTGTTATCTACAGCCCACACGCTGACAGATCTATGATCAGACCGATGGTTAAGTCATGATGTTCAGCAGCTGATCCTAGAACAGGCTGTTTTTGAACGCTGTGTCAAATGTTGCATACCAGACCTGGCTTTAACTCAAGTAGATCATGGAAGACGCACAAAGACGCTTCTCAACATGACAGTAAAATCTACACACTATTACTTGATCAAATTAAAATGTCAAACAGACGTGAAAGAGTACAGAGATCTGGTTCTAGTTCACCCGTCATGTCCACACGTTCTGATGTAAAGCACAGGTCTGTGTGTGTGCGTGTGTGTGTGTGAGTGTGTGTGTGAGAGTGTGTGTGTGAGTGTGTGTGTGAGAGTGTGTGTGTGAGTGTGTGAGTGTGCGTGTGTGTGTGTGTGAGTGTGTGTGTGAGTGTGTGTGTGAGAGTGTGTGTGTGAGTGTGTGTGTGAGAGTGTGTGTGTGAGTGTGGGGGGGTATCTGGGGTGTCCAGGCTGTTGGTTGATGGGGGAGGCTGGGGAATATCTAACCCCTCTGTGTTCTGTAGTTAACAGGAAGTCCAAGAGCTATACATCTGTCACAGCATTGATAACACACACACACTAATGCCCCCTGCCCCCCCACCCCAAAAAACAAAAACTGCCCCAAAGCAATGTCCCCATCAGCAGCATATAAAACATTGAAAAATGTCAATATGAATTCACATGTTATTACATATGTCACACAGTATATTCATTTGACTGCGTTTATTCTTCAAATTGATGTCTCATAATTCGTTTTTCCCCATTAACATTTTATTAAACATTTGAGTCTTTTATGTCAGTGACACTGTTCATCCTTGTTAGAGCTGCTCAACAGTCTTTATTTGTTTTTAAACAAAGTCATTAAAGACTATTCCATTCTACACTATTCTTTTCTATACGATTCTATTCTACTCTATACTTCACTATACTATACAATACTATTCTACTCTATACTACACTTCACTATTCTATACTATACTTGCTCTATACTTCTCTTTCTATGCTACACTATTCTATCATATCCTATACTATTCTAAACAACTCTAAATGTGCTTTAACTTGTATTATTTTCACTTTTCAAATGAGAAAATTATATTCCTGATAATCCACTGGGACACAAAAATAAACTCATGCATATGTAATATCAAAGCAGTATTATTGTTTCAACCCAAAAAAAAGGGGCATTATTGTTTTATTTCACCACTGAAAGCCTTAACCATAATTCACGGCAGCTCAAACGAAACAGACACGCGCGAACACACTCACAGATATAAAGAACAGAAGTGCTCTGAACGACAGAATGGAGGAGAATTCCCAGCTCTGACCAGTTAATCCCTCCTCCCACCAATGACACAAAGAAGTGGGTGTGGCACTGGAATGATTGACAGGTGTCCCTCGAGCCTGGGCATTTCTGTTGTGCTAAGCTGTAAATCAATGCAGGTCTAAAGCGCTGATCACAGACAGAAGAGATGTCAGGTGACACATACAATGATCACAGCGGACACTCAGATGTGAAGCGAACACATCTCTAGATGTCTGACTGTCTGCTGTAACACGTCACCTTGTGGTCAGATGATGACAGGACAATAAAGAAATGTTACAAATCAAACAACTATAAAACTGGTTCATTTGGCGAGTGGTATGCAATTATCGTCTTATTTTTTCTTTTTTAAGAACAATGGAGTACATTTCTCTTTCGTCGTCAATATTATTATTATTATTAATAACATAACAGTCAGCAGACGGTGTATTAGGCAACAGATGAAATATTCTTCACACATAATCGAGTGTGTTTAAAACTATTTTGAAGAATTGCCCCATAGCTGTATTACTGTAAGATGAGCACAGCTGCCTGTCAGTCAGCGTTTAGCACCGATACTGTAGAAACAACTGCTGTTACAGTGTTTTTATATTAAGGCATTGACAATCTGCATCTGTGACATCCTTAGTAGCATTCACTTATATTCCTTCTACAGCAGAACACAAAAGAAGATATTTTGAAGAATGTTCATAATCTAACAAAACTGAAATCCATTTGCTTCCATTGAATGAACAAAAAATCTGCTGATGTGTCCCACCGAAGAAAGACTTGCATACAGATTCACAACCACATGAGAGAGATGAAAAAAATACTCCTAACGTAAGCAAACATTTTAAAACTGTTAATGTTTGAAATCTTTCTACTAAACTCTAATGATGATATAACAGGATGTGTTTGTCAGTGTCAGGGTTTGTTGCTGTGTGTGTGTGTGTGTGTGTGTGTGGTGGCTGATGGGTACGTCACATTGCCCTGATGCTGCCGTTTTCCCTGCACAAGAAGCCATTTTGTTCCAGATCTGTGGTGGTGAGCAGGAGACAGCAGGTCTGATGTGCAGAAACAGTCTGACCAATGACAGATCAGTCTGCCTGTGAACACGCTCAGACACACAGTAATGCTCAACGACCTCCCCTCCTTCACTCTCAAACACCCTCACCGCTCACACCGCTCGCTCCTTCTGTCTGTCTGTCTGTCTGTCTGTCTGTCTGCGCTTGTGTAACTGCTGTTGCCATGTTGCCAGCGCTCTGAAGTGATTTTCCTCCAATCAAGGAGACCATGTGACACTCTTTCTGTATGAGAAGAGGTTTGTTCTCACAGACAGAAAGAGAGACAGAGATGAATAGAGGAGACGCACGGTCTGAAAATATAAATAGGCACAAAAAAATTGTTTAAATGTTTAAGTGTTCTAGTTAACCGTTAGATGGACGAATGTGGCTCAAATCAGAATACAGATCTGTCTGTTGAGACCACAGGATTTGCTTTTATCACTGACAAAAGACATTACAATAAATGGTGATACAGCACTCAGAGGAGACTGTTATTGCTCAGAGGTTTCTCTGTCATATCTAAGCAGATTGTGCATTAAAGTATCAACTTGGTTCTCTTAAAATTGCTCAGGAGAAATAAAGAGAAAATCAAATGAGTACGTAGGTGTAATATGAATGTGGATCATAGAGGTGAAATCATCAGGATTTGAGTAAATGTGATTAGAAATGTTTGAGTTGATATAGATATCTTCACTAATATTGAATTTTGATCACAGACGAGACAAATCTGAGCTCAGTTTGTCACAATGTTGACGTCTCTTGTCAAACTCTCAGATTTCTGACTTGAGCAAAACTTTCCGTGTGCTCTTCAGTTAATCTCATTGATGTCCATGAGAAATAACAGATATTAAAGACATCTGACCTCGTATAGACTGATATGGGCAACGTTGGGCTTGAGGTGTGAATGTAGCTTGTTGGTTGAATTATATTTCATGACTTGTAAAACATCAGCGTGTGTGACAGACCACACAGACACACAGGAATGTAAACACACTGGACTCACAAACACACTTTCACTCTTGACTTTCCTGTGAAACACAAGTCCAGCCACAATCCCACAGACTCGCCGGACAAAGAATTTAAGTTTCTAATGATCTGCTGGAGGAAGAAGATTTTCATAAGAGGTAAATAAATCCATCATGCATTAATACAGAGATAATACTACACACGGACTGAATGATAAATTTGTCTCTAGAAGAGGAGGCTTCTGTGATGTCATTAAAAATGTTACAAAATAAATACAAATTCAAAGATGGTTTTATTTTGCAACATCATCTGCTTTAGAATAGTTTACCTTGAGGAAGTAGTTACATCCCGTTGAGAAGAGATCTCAATAATGTCACAAACTGAGCTCGGAGTCAATCTGATTGAGTAAACTATTAGATTAATATAATGAAGCCATGAATAAAGAGATGTAGTTTTGCTGGAACAAAAAGAATGAAGATGTGAGCACTTGTTGATCTATAGAAACGCACGTTACTGTTCGATTCATCATGTTGAACATTTAATATCTTTTATTACTTTTAGAACTGTTCTTCTTCCTTCTGCAACAACACGCTTAAACTTCATCATCACCTTCTCGTCTGAAACGCAAGAGAGAAATCTTTTGATGATAGAAGTGCAGCAGACAGCAGGGGTCGACTTTAAACCTAACATGACCTTTAGCCTTTAATCATCCCACGTCACAAAACTCCTGCATTTTCTCTTTCCCTTCACATCTGATGTGCATTTATAACAAACCGTCATCTCCCTCTCAGCCTGTTAGAAATGTAGGCCACAGAACGATCGACCACAACAAGGCGAAACACGCTGGTGGTGAAAACCTTGACTGTAAATGTCACCAATGAAAACCAGCTGTTTGTTCAAATGAAAAGCAGGACTGAACTCCTCCATTTTCAAACGTCAAAAC
>CM056462.1:1178084-1226301 GCA_029783895.1 Triplophysa bombifrons | reverse complement strand
GAGAGAGAGAGAGAGAGAGAGAGAGAGAGAGAGAGAGAGAGAGAGAGACCCAGTGAGGTAGGCTGATCACACAGGACATGTTCTTGTGTGTTTCTGTACAGTTGTTTTTCTGTCTGAACACATGTTTGACAGTCGTCTCTCTGTGTTTTCATCGTCTCCCACCGTGAGCTCTGGAGTTGTAAGACAGCATGTCAAGTCAAAAGAAGCACCACATTCTATTTTGCCCTAATTTCTTGCCTATTATTTATTGTTCGCGTGTCATATGAAGCTTCACAAATGTGTGTTGAAGAGAGCGTAACAAGACTGACCTCACAAGCGTGTCACCTGCAGATGTTCTCTACAGTGTCTGAAGCCTGATGTCATCGTGAGTCGTCTCTCTGAAGCTCACTCTTATACTGCGTGTCACTGACATCATAAAACCCTTGGAGAGATGAAATAGTCACAAATTACTTTTTACATACACTACAGTGCCATGTTAATCACTGTGGGTGGCATATCTCAATTGTTTTGCTCTTGTGGGATGAACAGTGAGTTCATATTGAGATGATATGGTCAGATATGGGATGCTGACCACTGTTGGATGAGAGATGAAGGCAAGAGAACAGAGAACATTTAGGCATTTTTGGCAGACGCTTTTATCCAAAGCATTATCCTATACATTTATAAATAGTTATTTGCAATCCCCTGGGATCAAACCCACAACCTTGCGTTGTTAACGCAATACTCACCACTGAGCTACAGGAAAGCTATAGAACACACTCACAGGACCTCTGTCTGTCTGTCTGTCTGTCTGTGTTTGTAGAGAGAGACACAGGGATAGAGCTCATTACAGCAGAAACAGAGAGAGAGAGAGCAGTGGGGGGGGTCACCCACCGAGGGCACCGTCACCATGGCGATGTGGCAGATCACTGATCATACTTCCAGTATTACAAACACACACGTTTGCCCTTGACAGTCACACTGACAAGTAAATTATACCTGAAGACGCTGTAATGAGCACATGCACTGTTGTGTTTCATCTGTGATGCTTTTACTAAGAAAAAATGTGATTCTTATTTTCACATCAATAATCAGGGGGTGGGGGGTCAAGAAAGGGAGAGGAGTTCAAAGGTAAACAGTTTAGCTAAACAGAATAATTGTGTTGTTTGAATCTTTCGTTTCTTTTCTTCGTTGTGTAAAGACGGTTCTGGTGTGAATGTGACATGAGTATTAGATTCAGCCTCTGAGAACAACAGTCACAGGGTTTGAAAGAACAGACAGAGAGGTCACTGTGAAACACTTCAGTGTGGTCACCCCTACAGACTGATCCTGGGTCAGTTGAATGATTTACAGGCTGCGTCTGAAATGGCATACTGTGACAGTACATACTGAATGTTCCCGCCTGTCGGACGTTAAAACAGTACGTTCTATATAGTATGAGCTCTCTATATTTTGGACATAAACGGCGTCCACCATGTTTTATGGTCATGTGACCTGTATGCTCTTTGACCTATGACCTATTAACTACATGCACAAAAGTGTTGATAAAAATGTAATTTAGTCAAGAGAAAATCATTTATTGGCACTTACAACAGAAACAGAAGTTTTCCGCTATATTTATTTGTTTTACTAAGTGTCCATCCGATCCACACTCACCAATCTCAGTGGAAGTAGAAGACCATCCTGTTATTTCTCGCCTACTGTTTTTGCATACTATACTGGTAACGGCTGATGTAGTGTCAGGTTAAAGGTCAGAGATCCTGAGCTCTTTGTACAAATACAGTCACACACAGAGAAGAAACACACACACGGAAAATGTCAACAAATACAACAGCAAACACACACCCATGTTGACTGAGATGACATATCATGAGCATTTCTACTTGATGTGTTCTTGATGTGGGATTTCTGCCAAATTCTGAAGGGCCACTGATACTGCAAGAGTAGAACATCCATTCAGCTTTTATCCAAAGCCACTTACATGTGGGGTACATGTGGGGTAGAAAGAGGCGGGTGAACACAAACACACACACACACACAGGGGGAAATATGGAAGATAATCTCTGGTTCTGTTTTCACATCATCTGTGTGTGTTGAGATAATGTTGATCTGTGCAGAACAGCAGCCGGAAGCAGAGACCAGAGAGAACTGGAAAGTGACCCACATTCACACAACTCCATTCTGCTTCATAAGACATACTGGACCTGTCTCAGACACGGTCAAGAGAGAGAGATGGAGGGAGAGAGAGTGAGCGAGTGAGTTAGTGAGCCAGAGAGAGAGAGAGAGAGAGAGAGTGAGCGAGTGAGTTAGTGAGCCAGAGAGAGAGAGAGAGAGAGAGAGAGAGAGAGAGAGAGAGAGAGAGAGAGAGAGAGAGAGAGTTAGTGAGCCAGAGAGAGAGAGAGAGAGAGAGAGTGAGCGAGTGAGTTAGTGAGCCAGAGAGAGAGAGAGAGAGAGAGAGAGAGAGAGAGAGAGAGAGAGTGAGTTAGTGAGCCAGAGAGAGAGAGAGAGAGAGAGAGTGAGCGAGTGAGTTAGTGAGCCAGAGAGAGAGTGAGAGAGAGAGAGTGAGCGAGTGAGTTAGTGAGCCAGAGAGAGAGAGAGGGAGAGAGAGTGAGCGAGTGAGTTAGTGAGCCAGAGAGAGAGAGAGGGAGAGAGAGTGAGCGAGTGAGTTAGTGAGCCAGAGAGAGAGAGAGGGAGAGAGAGTGAGCGAGTGAGTTAGTGAGCCAGAGAGAGAGAGAGAGAGAGAGAGAGTGAGCGAGTGAGTTAGTGAGCCAGAGAGAGAGTGAGAGACAGAGAGAGAGAGAGTGAGCGAGTGAGTTAGTGAGCCAGAGAGAGAGAGAGAGAGAGAGAGTGAGCGAGTGAGTTAGTGAGCCAGAGAGAGAGAGAGAGAGAGAGAGTGAGCGAGTGAGTTAGTGAGCCAGAGAGAGAGAGAGTGAGCGAGTGAGTTAGTGAGCCAGAGAGAGAGAGAGGGAGAGAGAGTGAGCGAGTGAGTTAGTGAGCCAGAGAGAGAGAGAGAGAGAGAGAGAGAGAGAGTGAGTGAGTGAGTTAGTGAGCCAGAGAGAGAGAGAGAGATGGAGGGAGAGAGAGTGAGTGAGCGAGTGAGTTAGTGAGCCAGAGAGAGAGAGAGAGAGAGAGAGAGAGTGAGTGAGTGAGTTAGTGAGCCAGAGAGAGAGAGAGAGATGGAGGGAGAGAGAGTGAGTGAGCGAGTGAGTTAGTGAGCCAGAGAGAGAGAGAGAGAGAGAGAGAGTGAGTGAGTGAGTTAGTGAGCCAGAGAGAGAGAGAGAGATGGAGGGAGAGAGAGTGAGTGAGCGAGTGAGTTAGTGAGCCAGAGAGAGAGAGAGAGAGAGAGAGAGTGAGCGAGTGAGTTAGTGAGCCAGAGAGAGAGAGAGGGAGAGAGAGTGAGCGAGTGAGTTAGTGAGCCAGAGAGAGAGAGAGAGAGAGAGAGAGAGTGAGTGAGTGAGTTAGTGAGCCAGAGAGAGAGAGAGAGATGGAGGGAGAGAGAGTGAGTGAGCGAGTGAGTTAGTGAGCCAGAGAGAGAGAGAGAGATGGAGGGAGAGAGAGTGAGTGAGCGAGTGAGTTAGTGAGCCAGAGAGAGAGAGAGAGAGAGTGAGCGAGTGAGTTAGTGAGCCAGAGAGAGAGAGAGAGATGGAGGGAGAGAGAGTGAGTGAGCGAGTGAGTTAGTGAGCCAGAGAGAGAGAGAGAGAGAGAGAGAGAGAGAGAGACAGAGAGAGAGAGAGAGAGACAGAGAGAGAGAGAGAGATGGAGGGAGAGAGAGAGAGAGAGACGGAGGGAGAGAGAGTGAGCAAGTGAGTTAGTGAGAGAGAGAGAGAAACACAGTGAATTTGATAAAAAAAAAAAATCATGAAGCTTATGTATAAGGACAAGAAATATTGAAAGTTGTAAACAGAGAAATGTTAATTGCGTATATAACAATAAATACGTATTTTTTCCCAGTAAAAATGTTTTCCTGTGAACTATTATACAATCGTGTTAATACTCGACATTGGCTCCTTAATAAGTAGGTCAAAAAAGACTTGACAGAGTGTCTTACGATGAAAGTTATTACAGTGATATAAAAATATACCTGACCTGCACAAACCGACCACCATTTAACCAGAATAAATCGTCACTGTAAAAGCAGTTTGTGGTAAAACTGAGGCAACTGCAAGTTGTCGCCTAGCAACAGCGAACAATCCCGTTTTTACATTTTGAGCTGTCATTTTCCCAGGAATGCCGCACCACGTGACTGAACCGGCGCCTCGTGCGATATTCTTCTCTTCGATCCAAAATGGCGCCGCCGCATGGCGTTGAACTGAAGGATTCAAAGTGCCGGTTTAAGGGAAATATGGAATCAGACGCGTCTCTGGATGCGCAGGTCTTATATGTTTTACTCTTCTGTATCTGCAGATGTTTAAATGAACGTGTTGTGACGATGAGAAAGCGCCGTTTGAGAAAACAGTTTGTGAACACGTGGATGTGCGCGCGTGCTCAAGGCGGATGTGAAGTTACAAATCTCGTTTAAATCTCGACAACCGATTGATTTTAAACGTATCAAACGCTCAATTATTATTAAGTTACGTGATCGACGACAAACAGGTGCAGTTTAAATGTGTTTTCTTAGTTCTGATTTCATGTGTATACGGCACGGAAACTGCTCGAAAATATTCTACGGGCATATTTTTATTATACAAGAAATTAAAATAACTAGTATAAACTCTTTATAAAATAAAACATATATTACAAGGTCAAAATTCAATTGTCGCGATGGTAAAAAGAACGTCTCTTCTCAGATCAGTGTTAGACACCGTTACATGTAAATGTATAACATATCAGTCTTTTGCTTGCATTTGATATATTTCTAGTGGAGTTAAAACATAACACATGTAAAAATGATTGAATAAATGAGTGAGCGAGTGGATGAATGAACTGAATCCTGTTTCTCAAGCTCGTGCTTCCGGTTGTCCAGTACTTCAAACGTCGCTGACGTGTCTCGCGCACACGTTCTGCCTGTACTTCAACATCAGTGCATGTGACTGAAGAACAAACAGAATCGTGTCTTTATTCATCTTTACTCTGTTAAAAACCTCATGAAATCAAAAGACGAGTTTAATGGTGTTGAGTGCTCGTGTGTGGGGCAGACGACCGTTTGTTAAGTTCTGTGGTGTACTAAACACGATACATTTCATTTTAAGCTTTCCTGTAGCTCAGTGGTAAGAGCAAGGTTGTGGGTTCGAACCCAGGGGATTGCAGATACCTATGTAAAATGTATAGGATAAAGCAATGTAAGTCGCTTTGGATAAAAGCGTCTGCTAAATGCATAAAAATGTAAATGTAAGTAGATTTGAAGTGGTTTAATATTCAAGCCAGACAATATTCATCACGCAAATAAAAGACTGTTTGCTACAGTAACTAAACTGTGGTTATAGAAATGTTAATCTGTTTGCTATAATAAACCCATGACTAAACCACAGTTTGCTCTTGTATAATGAACAGTGAGTTAAGTTCATATATTTTTTTATATTTTGACTTATAAAGATGATAGTTACTGTGGTATTTTTCTAAAGATGTTTTGAAGCCATTGACACTATCCTTAGTCATACAAACTGAGTTAAGGCTGTAAAGCGGGGTTTATACTCGATTCATTTATAGTTCTACGTCGTTGTCCGCGTTGACAGGCAATGACCACTATGCATCAGAATCCACATGCGTGTTGCTTGTGTAACCAAGACAAGAGCTGAAGAAGAAGAAGCAGCAGCTCGCGTGAGAAGTTTTATCAGTGATAGCAGCAAGCAAGCAGTCAATTTTGTTTCAGATTTGAGATTTTACTTATATAAGTCATTCGGAAAAGCGTTTGAGTAAAGATGACTCTATCGCTGAGTTTTTTGACCAGAGGGAGGGGTTCAAACAGACCAATCACATCGCTTGTGGTCCACGTAGGGTCTGCCATGAGTTGACGCGTTGTTACATTTTTGGAGAGGTGCACATCAGGCGTAGGTCCGACGCTCAAGTATAAACTGAACTTAATACACTACAAGACTTTTGTACAGATTTTCAGTCAGCGCCAGTCTTTATTGCGTAGTGTGCGATGTCTAGTTTTTCAAGTCCAGTAGTGTATTGCAGCCTTTATTGTCACATGTTTTATAAGAGGGCATCGTGTAGCATCCGCATCCTTTTATACACCAAACAGTTGTCAATGAGTAATGTGTAGCTGCGACGATGAGATAAAAGTTTTGTTTTTGTTCACAGGGTGAATCTGGGAAAAGTGATTTTCCCGTCTTCGAGCTGGATGTTGAAAAGACCTCTGATGGAAGTCTGGAACCTTCCATTCTGTCCATCTTTCAGGAGAAGACTGGAGAGGTATTTCATGTCACGACTGTATTTGTGTATTTGTGAATCTGTGTATTTCATTTATTTGATTTCATTTTTTCTCAGCCGTACAGCCGGTTGGACGCGGAAAATGAAGCGTCGTTGCTTTCTGCTCTGACTGAGATTCTTGACAGTGTGGATGTTGAGACGTTATCACCATTCGACACGCTGCCAGATTCTGGCATTTTTTCGCATCAGATGGTTTCAGATGACAGGGTTAGTTTGCTGATGTGTTCATGTCGATTCTCTGTTCTCTGATACTTGCATGAATTCACAGTTCATTATATTCTGTTGATTGTGTGTAACTTGTTTCTGTAGCAGCACTTGTTTCCAGACATCAAAATCTCACAATCGCCGGTGTCAAAGTTAGGAAAAGTAAGTTTCCTTTGTTTGATCCCATTACTGAGCATCAGATGGTTTCAGATGACAGGGTTAGTTTGCTGATGTGTTCATGTCGATTCTCTGTTCTCTGATACTTGCATGAATTCACAGTTCATTATATTCTTGTCTGTTGATTGTGTGTAACTTGTTTCTGTAGCAGCACTTGTTTCCAGACATCAAAATCTCACAATCGCCGGTGTCAAAGTTAGGAAAAGTAAGTTTCCTTTGTTTGATCCCATTACTGAGCAGATGAATGTGCCGTATTCTCTGTAGAGTTCCTGTTCCACCCAACACATCACTGTTCTCTTGAAACTCAATGTTTTGGGTTTCAAAGCAGGAAGCTGAAATGGGGTAAAACATGAGCAATAGTTGTAGGAGATTAAAGACAGCGAGAAGAATTCTCATGTGGTGTTGATCGTGTATAGTGTTAATTAGGGATGGGAACCGAGAACCGGTCCTTCTTTAGAACCGGTGCCCAGTGATTCGATTCCTTGGAACCGTTAGCGTATCTGCTTAACGATTCCGCTTATTGGTTCCGCTCGTTGCAAATGTGTCATCATCATGTCCTCACACAGGCGCTGCGTTGTTTAGGTTACGCAGCAAACATGTCATCGAGGCAGAAGCGACCAAAAGCGTGTTTATATTTCACTAGAAAAGACGCAAATGCGGTCATTTGCAACAACTGTAAAAGTTTAATTTCGGCAAAGGGAGGAACTGCCTCCAATATGCAGAAACATTTGGCCACACAGCACGCAATTAATTTGCAGGACTGTCGCGTGTTTGAAACACTACTACACTATTTGTTGTTGCGACAGAGCAACAACAAGTGATAGTCAACAAGTGAGTCAAGCAGCAGCGGAGCTAACGAGACGTCGTCTGCTATTAATGCCGAAGGTAACTTCTCTATTTAGTTCATGTGAGCGCCATTTCATTGTGTAAACTTTTACTATATGAATAATAATCCCCATTGTCCTTGTCACAAGCTCTTCCTTGACTGTTTGTCTGGACCAATGATGAATGTGAAAAATTCTATAGGTCCCTGGACTTTAGTTTGTAGCCTACTTTTAGGTTTGTTCTGAGGTTGCTACACATAATTTGTGTACTCTGAGTATGTGCTGTGTTCTTATCAGATATTAAAGCGAGTTAATACAAACAAACAAATTAGTACTTATTCCCTCCCCCAATGAGAATCGATAAGAGAATCGATAAGGAATCGGATCGATAAGCAATATCGATAATGGAATTGGAATCGTTAAATTCTTATCAATTCCCATCCCTAGTGTTAATGTTTGGTCTGGTGTTTTCCACCAGGATCTTGTCATTTCAGACAGACAGCTCCGGCCCCGTCGTCAGACTGTCACATCACAGCGTACTGACGGTGAGAAGAACCTGAGACAGTCCAAGAGCCACTCCGGAAGAACCTTCCAGATCGAATCGGACCCCATGTTCCCTCAAGATGAACTTGAGTTTCTTTTAGATTTAGTGAGACACATGCACCCGTACTGCCTCAGGACTCATGTGGAGAAAGACATCAGGAACAATGACATCCACGTGTCCTCGGATGAGGAGGAGTTTGTTGATGTTGAAGGATATGACGAACAGGAAGAGAACGTCGCAGAACTCTCAGGGAAAGACTCTGATCTCAACTCTGTATCAGAAGAAAACAATGTCACATCTTTGCACAGAGATGGTAATAAGATGCCACAACGCAGCGCTTTGGTAAAGAAGAGCGAAACAAGTCGAACAAAGAAAAGAGTGAGTTTTGCTGTGCATTTAACTTTAGTTTATGAGATTCCACCCGAGGAGTTGGATTCTGATTCGCCCAGACCGTCAGCTTTGGAAGACCATGTGGATGAATGTTTCAGTCCTGGATGCGACGAACCGGAAACCTTATCCTCGAAAAGTGAGAGGATGTGTGACATCACATCCCCTCAAAAGCCCAAATCACTCAGTCTGCAGCAGTACCGTCTCCTCAGACAAAACAAACAACTTCCTCTGGATGAGAGAAGGATGGACCATCGAACTAAATGGCCCTCGCTTCTCGACATTCCCAGTGAACTTCTGCCCATCCTGCCACAGGTGACTCTCAAAACACCTCCTGATGAGAAAACAGATGCCAGGTCAAGCGAAGGTAGACGTTCCTCCTGCAGAAACGCTGCAAAAGTCAAAAGTACGGAGAGGAGGTGTGCAAATATTTGTGTTGATCCACCGAATCCCACTGTAGTGACCCTGAAGGCCAAACAACACAAGTCAGAGTCAAGCACAGGCCCGTCTGAGGTTCAGACCCAGCCACCCCAAACACATCCAGCAACACACAACACATCAGAACCGCTGATTTCACACTATCTTGAATCAAAACCTGATGTTTGTTCTTCTTGTGATGATGCTCGACATCCTGAACTTGAACCTGCGACAATCACGTCAGGGTCAAAACCCCAAATGTCTTCACCTCAAATAGTCAGACAAGAAGAAGAAGAACCCATCCAGACGACAGCTGGAGAAATCGGCGAGTTTATAGTTTTTGCCGACATATGGTGTGTTTGTGTGTGTTTTGTGTTCTAACGTTGTGTTGTGTTTTACAGGAATAGAGGCCACAGACTTGACCAGCCTTCTGGAGCAGTTTGAAACACAAGGTAAGAACTATGGATGTGTACATTTTTGCCGATAACAGTTACCGATAATTCTTTAACATTGGAAGCCGATAACCGATATATTGGCCGACACACAGTATCTAAATAATAATATAAAATTCCCTGAGACTGAAACAAAAGGCAAAAGCTGGACAACTGCATTTATTTGAAAACATTCACCGTAGAAAACAACCATTACTTCTCTTGTTTCCCCTGAAAATCATGTAACAAGCCTACTTTTCACTAGTGAACCATTCTTTAACTGTCAACCTTTTCTGTTATATTTTTTGTTTAATTGAAAATTATTGATGTGCTTCTAGTGCAGGGGTCGTCAACCTTTGGGACCAAAAGAACCATTTTTAACACAGGTTGTTATGCATGTAAGGTAGTAGTTACCCAGTTGCACCACTAGGTGCAGTAAGTGACTGATCACGGCAGAAAGACAGTACTATACTGTATTTTAACTGTGAGCTGCGTGCAGCTGAAGAAGTTTAAACAGAGGAAATTATATTCATTTACATTTATTCAGCGCTTTTATCCAAAGCGACTTACAGAGATTTTGGGGAGCAATAAGCGATATGTCATACAGATTATTTATGATGCTATAATTTATCGGCCTACATTTTATTATCAATACCGATATGGCCGATAATATATCATGCATCCCTAGTAAGCGTATGTTTATTTTCACGTTGTGTGAGTGTAATTGAGAGAGAGGAACTGTATAAAGAGAGTTGGCTCTCTCTGCAGCGTCTGAAGGCCAGATGACATCCAAAGACAAGTGTCAGGATCTGTGGTCACATCACAACCGGCTGATGGACCTCGGAAGTACCGCGGGTATGTTTTAAAAAGATGCCAGTAAACAGACAGTTCAACTAAACATTTAACTTCTCTCAGCATTTATTCTCTCTAATGTGGATGTAATTCTGTATGCAAGTTTTCTTCAGTGGAACACGACAGAAGATGATTTGACAAATGTCTCTGTGGTTTTGTGTAGGGCTGTCACATGACAATTATTTGCAAAATAAAAGTTTTTGTTTACATAAAATATGTGTGTATACTGTACGTAATAATTATGAATATATAAATACATACACATACATGTATATATTAAGAAATATTTACACATGTATATACATTTTTATATTTATCTGTAATTTATATTGTATATAAACATAAATATTTTATATATACAAATATCATTTAAAATTATACATTGATTTGTGTGTTTTTATATACATAATTGTTATATACAACATACACACATATTTTATGTCAACAAAAACATTTGCAAATGATTAGTCATGATTAATCATGTTACGGCCCTAGTTTTGTGCTCAGTTTGGAGTTCAGCGTTGTTCGATGATCAACATTCTTCAAAACCTCTTCTTTTGTGTTCTGCAGAAGAAAGAAACTCATACAGGTTTGACATGATGTGAGAGTGAATAAATGATGACAAAATTCTAATTTTTGTCTGAACTGTCCTGTATAAAATTTCTGAGAATAAATTATTTGTATCAATGTATTTTTCTGTAGGTCTGACACCACCAGCGACACCTCCACATCAAACGTGTAAACGACTTCTACCAGTCAAAGGGGCTAAACATGAATCGATGAAGCCGTCACCCAGTAAAACTATTCAGATTATTGACCCTCGTCCCCTACCGCCCAGCAAAACTCACTCAAAGCCTCCGTTGCCCTGCTTCAGTCCCACGCTGAGCCCAAATCGGGCGTGTATAGATCACGATTACTGCAGCACCTCATACACTGATACACGTGTGCCGTCGAAGGCTCGATTAGATGACAGGACGGAGCGTCTGTCTGGATCGGTTCTGCTGTCTCCAGACACCTCGCCCTGCAGGACGGATGGGTTTGAGTCCTTACAGTTTTCCTCGCGGTCTCCCAGCCCTCAGGACCGGGGCAGGACGCGGAGGCGGGGTTACAGCGACAGCTACCAGTGCTCAAACTCCAGTTCAAGATCGTCTTGCTCATCTTGTTCTTCATCCTCATCGTCGTCTTCTCGTTCCAGGTCTCGCTCGCCAGCTAGAAAAAGGTCAATATAAGTCGTCACCCCACCGAAAGTAGAGCTGGACAATAAAGCCCAGAAAAGCATTTAAATGATTGTGACTATCATGGATTATTTTCAGGTGTCGGCTCAGGCATTCTGGGAGCAGCTCCTCCTCACGCTCTAGTTCACGGTCGCCTTCTCACTCCCCTCCACGCAAACGTATACGACTCTGTACCAGATCACGATCCCGATCTTTATGTCGCTCGGGTTCTGGGTCCAGGTCACCTAACAATTGGAATGAGGATCGATGCAGATGGCAAAGGTTAGTGTGAGCGCAACCTTAATGGATTGACTCCAGTTTATCTTCTTCACTGAATGCGATAATGTCATCGTGTGTCTTCATAGATCGAGGGAGTTTAACCGACACCACAGACAGGAAGAGGCTCATAAAATGTGTCAACAGAGAGCTATCGTAGGTGTCAAAACATTCACTTTTCTGTTATCGGAATGAACTGTCTTGTGATGTTAGTTCCTCATTATCTCCAGGAGGAGCGCAGGGTGGTGTATGTGGGTGGAATCCGTGCAAGTATGCTGCCCTCTGACCTCAAAGAAAGATTTTCACTCTTTGGGAAGGTTGAGGATAGTACAGTCCACATCAGGACTCATGGGTAAGATTTACTCCTATACAAACGATATGGCTTTGCTCATATGAAGCATGTTGACGTTAATATCTCACGATTCTTCTCTCTTTCAGTGATAACTTCGGTTTTGTTACGTATTACAATACAGACGACGCTTTCGCAGCCATCGAGAACGGAAGCAGACTGAGGCGTGCAGATGAGCGTCCGTTCGACATCTGCTTCGGTGGTCGACGGCAGTTCTGCAAGTCTGACTACGCAGATTTAGGTTGGTTGTTGAGTTATTATAGGATGTGCTTAAAGGGCTAGTTCTCCATTTATTCATCATTGGAGTTTGGGTTCCTCGCCACAGCAGGGCAGGGAGACTGCATTTATTTATTAGATATTATTTATTAGAATGGTCTTGCTTGGTCTATAAACACCATGCACTGTCCTGTGTTTTACCTTTTTCTGTTTTTCTTATTTGCTCCTGTAATTAATTTATTGAATTGAATAGATCACAAAAAATGAAGATTCTGTCATCGTTTACTCACCTTCAGATAGTTTCAAACGTATGCACATTTCTTTGTTCTGTTAAACACAAAGGAAGATATTTGTAAGAATGTGAGCCATTTTCAGTTCTGTGATTGTGTTCTACCATAGTATGTTTTTTTTTAATCTTTTTTGTTCTTTTGAACACAAAGTGAGATATTGTGAAGAATATATAATTATAAAACTGCCAGTTCTGGTCCTTGATTCTGATTGGCTGAGCGGAGTTCTAAGCCGTTATAAAATACCCCGATATATAAAGGCTGACCGTACCACATAGCCTAAATATCATTTTATTTACTTTATTTAATGAAACCTTGCTAAGCATATGGAGTAACTCCGCTTCGCGTCGTGCCTAACAACGCCCCTTAGCTGTTATAAAATGCACTGTAACCCACGGCTTCTTGGGGCTTATTGTTCAACAGAATTGAAAATTGCTAACATTCTTCTAAATATCTTTCTTAATTTAAACCGGGTATGAAATGACATGAGGCTGAGTGAATAATTACAGAAGTTTCATTTTTGGATGCACTATCACTTTATCTCACTTGAATACTCTGTGTGTCCTTTAGATTCCAGCAGGGACATTAACCGTGCGTCCAGTGACTCGCTGGACTTTGATACGCTGTTGAGACAGGCCCAGAGAGGAAACAGGAGGTGACAGGAAGATCCACTGCTGAACACATCAGTCTGAGATGAGTCTGCTGGTGTACACATCAGATGAACATCTCATTACTGGTTTCCAGTATATCACATGTTTAAAGCACTTTCACATCTGGAACACATTCTATAAAGGTTTTCTTTGTCAGAAACACATGCACATCAATTCACTAAACTGAAGTAAGATTCACCTCCTGACAGTCAAATCTTTCTGTTGAAGGACTTTTAATGTACATATGAATGACATTACAAGAATTATTGTTAAAGAAGAAAATTCAACTAGTGTATTGTTCATCGGTTTAAATATATGAAGTGTATAGTGTGGGTATTTTATAGTGATACCAAAAACTTTCTTTTCTCTGTCCTGGTTGTAATAAGGTTACTTTACATGAATAAAAATGCTTTACATATTCACCCCTGAAGTCTCTTTTTTTAAAGGACCAAACTGGCAATAAATGAATATAAACAATAATACGAAAATAAATAAATTACTTAATTAAACGAATACAATTCTTAATCAAGTTTACTGATTTTTTTAATGTATTTTTGGGTTTGTCCTTGAATATTTTCTATCATTTCTGTCGCGTCATTCTTTATTATTACATTTGTTTATACGTTTTGTTAACGTATTTTTCCGTGATTATTTACACATAAGTGAACCTCGCAGACTTTTTCCTCATAAAATGAATCTACGAGAAGCTCCAGTCGTGTTATTTTGTGACATACAGATATTTAAAGTGTGTGTCCTAACATTCAAGACATTAAATGATGTATTTTTGTAATTGTCTTAATGTTGTGTAGCACTTTCATACCTCGCTCGAGCTCTTCACTCCTCAAAGCGGCAGCAGACACGAGCTCGCGCTGGTGGGCGTGGCTTCACTGACAGGAGTGAAGTGCGCGTGCGCGCTTAGTACACGAGCGCAATAAGGAAATGGAGAGATTCTAAACATAAACATTAATCCAGACGACAGTTTGTCAGGCGATCGAGGAGTGACATCGACACAGAGCTGAAGACGAGCTGTCATCAGATCGATCACATTATATTCATCATTAAATCATGTCAGAGAAATCAAAGATCTTCCTGAGCGGAGTAGTCGAGGGTGAGTGCACGAAAATACACACGTGACACATGTATACAAGATATCATTACTTTAAATTAATATATGAATTAATGCGATCATTGTGCACGAAAAGGAGATCGATAGATCCAGGTATTCACGTTATTGATCAGGTTATTGTTTGTTTTTATTGTTGTATTAGCATATATACTTTATGTGTAATGCTCTGGCAGTATTGTAACTAAACACTATCATGCCAAGAATGTACCTTTACATTGAGAATCACAGATATCTATAAATTGAGATAGAAAGAAAGAGAAACATACACAAAAGATGTTGAAAGTATACTGGTATGTCATTGCATGTGTTCTTGTTCTCTATTTTACGATCCTCATGTTGAAGCATCTCAGCTGATTTTGCTGTTAAAAGTGACCTTTGTGTTTTTTAGGGTTTTATGGACGGCCGTGGACTATGAACCAGAGGATGGAGCTCTTCAGGAGGTAAAGAAACTGAAGACTGAAATCAGCTATCTCTCATCATGTGTTATCTGATAAGTGCTGATGTTTATCTCACGCTCGTATACTGTGTGTTTGTTGTCATATATCTAGGGAGCAGAAATGGGGATTGAACACTTATCTGTACGCCCCGAAAGATGATTATAAACACAGAATGTACTGGAGAGATCTTTATTCTCTGGAAGAAGCAGGTGAGGAACGAGTGAAAGTCCCACTCGCACTTTACCATTCTCATGACTCCTTTATCGTGTCTTTCAGATCAACTGATGGCTCTCATCTCCGCTGCTAAGGAGCATTGTGTTGAGTTCATCTACGCCATCTCTCCGGGTCTGGACATCACCTTCTCCAACCCTAAAGAGGTGGCAGCGCTGAAGAGAAAACTGAGCCAGGTGTGTGTCTGACATCATTCAGATTGAGGTGAAGAAACTCTCTCGCTGTGATTTTATCTCCGTTACATGTGTGTTTTTCGAGGGCAGGTTAGTGAGTTTGGCTGTCGCTCGTTCGCGCTGCTGTTTGACGACATTGAAGCAGAAATGTGTGGGGCAGATAAAGAAGCTTTCAGCTCATTCGCTGATGCTCAAGTGTCCATCACCAATGAAGTGTTTCAGCACCTGGAGGAGCCGCAGATCTTCCTCTTCTGTCCCACAGGTATGCTGACACATTCGTCCATCTATTGGTACTAGACTTTGTACGCCTCAACGACACCTAGGACTGAAGGTCTTCGCCAACACAGCGCCACCTATGGGTCGGGAGATAAAAAAATTGGCTATTTTTGCTCTTCGCTTTTGAAATGTTTTCTCTTGTTTCTGTAGATTACTGCGCTGCGTTCTGCACTCCTAGTGTCCAACTGTCCAAGTATTTAAACACGGTCGGAGAGAAACTCCATCCGGGAGTCGACGTCCTCTGGACAGGTGACATCATCTACTGATAGACACATAAACATCTCTAAACTTTCCAAACTTTTAAATGGAAACATACGACCCATTACATCTGTTTATTTTCCGTTCTTCATTGTGCTCCATTGTATTTTTCATTCTCGTCAGGGCCAAAGGTCGTGTCGAATGACATCAGTGTGGCGTCCATCGATGAGGTGTCTGCTGTTCTCAAGAGACCGCCGGTGATTTGGGACAACATTCATGCCAATGATTACGACCCACAGAGAATCTTTCTGGGACCATTCAAGAACCGGCCGGCAGAACTGATCCCTAAACTCAGAGGAGTTCTCACAAACCCCAACTGTGAATTTGAGCCCAATTTGGTTGCGGTTCACACGCTGGCCACCTGGTGCAAGTCCGGCCCCGGACAGAAAGATGTCTCCATGGGTAACGAAGTCATGCACGTATCTCAATATCTGCATCATCTGCCGTTCATTGACATCTGATATATTCATTCACAGATGGTGAAGATCAAAGTTCCGACTACGACCCCCATGAGGCTTTGCAGCTGGCGCTCACTGAATGGTTGCTTGAGTTCGGTAGAGCAGATTCCCCCGACGGTAAGAACTGAACTCTTGTGTGATTTCTGTGTCTGTGACCGGCTCTGAATCTCAACGTCTGTCATCTGCAGACTCTCCATCCCGCGGCGCTCGCTCTAAACGAGAGGCGTCTGATGAAGAACCCATGCAGACAGATGGGCATGTTCCCGGACCCAAAGACAACCCGCTGTACACAGCCGAACCCCTGACGCTGGAGGATCTCACCCTGCTCTCGGAGCTCTTCTATCTGCCGTATGAACACGGCCCGACGGCCGTCGCCATGTTGAACCAACTCCACTGGCTCCGCAGCAACAGCGCCGCAGCCACGACCGGTGCCGTCACATCCGAACATGAAAAGGTCGGCGAGATGATGTCGAGATTATTCTGGAAAAGCATTGAAATGAAAGCATCCGGACTGGTGAATCTTTGCGTGTTTGTGTTTTCCTGCAGATTATCGAGTGGCGTCAGAGAGCCGAGAAGTTTGATGACATGTGTGCTGCTGTCGTTCAGATGTTCAACAGACTGTCAAACGTCCCAAACAGACGGATCCTCTACGACCTCTACAACTACATCTGTGACATCAAGAGCGGAGTCTCTCTGGCCAGAGCCTTCGTCAAAACACTCGGTACATTCTCTAGACATCAAACTGAAATACATAATAAAAGTCTCTGATACACATTATGAACACTATTCTCAGGAGGTGGAACCCCTCACCCGTGCATGATTATAAATGATGATCCTGAGCCGTGGGGTTTCAGAGGAGGTCTTTCTGGAGAGTTCCAGGTACACTTAAACACTGACCTGAAAAATCACTGACCTCTGACCTCTTCACTTCCTCATGATGCATGTGTTGTTTAGAGAATGCTGCCGTGTCATGGCAACAGAGATCTGTTCCGCACTCCTCCTGCAACACGCGTGTACACCATCCGCCCGAGTACTGCTGAAGATCAGGTCACAACACTCCACATGTTAACATCACAGTGTGATCGTCTCACTGAGTGTCAATGATAAGTCTGTGTGTGTGTGTTACAGCTGGCGGTGATGAAGCTCTTTAAAGAAATGAATGCTGAAACACAACAGAGCGTGGAGCTGATTGGAGACAGGCGAGTGTCTTGATCTGAATTTGAGACATTTAAATGTTCAGCTTTTAAATGTAGTTCTGCTGCTGACGCATCTGTGATGATGTGTGTTTTGGTGTCAGGCTGGTGGAGGGTCTCGTGCCGTCCACCTCAAACTGTAACGTGATTCTAGAGGATGAGACTGGTCTCTGCGGTTACGTGTTTGCTCTCGCCGATGCTAAATCTCTCATGACTAAAGCTCAGGTGCTGAACTCTCAAACACAAATTACTGGACACATACAGCTCCTGTTTTTAACCTTCATGTCGGTTTGCTTTCTTCAAGTATCCAGAAGCGATGCTGCGTGATTTCCCATCCGTCATGAGCGTTCAGATCCACCCGAAGGTTCCTGACCCCACGTTAGCCAAGCGTCTGATTGGACAAGTGTTGTCATCGCTGAGAGAGAGCGGTGAGTTTAACAGCACAGGATCATTAACATCAAGCAGATCAGTTTTTGATCAGTATCTGTCATTGCGTGTCACAGGTTCTCAAGGGGTTTACTTGGAGTTCAGGTCCAATGACAGAAGAATGATGGACTTCCTCAAGACGCTCAACTTCTTCCAGGTGCTCAGAGTCGAAGGGCTTCCGGCCAACCTGGTCGTTATGGGAACTAAACTATGACATCATCTACATTTAAATGATAAAACCTCCAGTTGATTCTAATCATGTTTATTTAATTATGTAAAATATTTCTAGAGTGTTTGATCTTTCCTTTAAACTGTGAATGTCACTCGTTATGATTTTAAAATCTGTATTAAATAAAAATATATATAACAAAACATCTGAGAGACATCAACATTTCTTGAATATTAAGTCTTTATTTGCATATTTAATTGAATATGCATGCCTGAGACAAAGTATTATCTTTTCATTAATGTCAGAAATCAATGACATTAAATCATATAAAATTCTTCAGTGTAGTTCATACACTATAAAACCCTAAAAACAGACACTAAAATATAAATATATTTAGAGGTTTTGCATTCTAGACAACAAATAGTTGATATCTCTTTTAAATGAAGACACTTATTGCATTTTCCAATGCATATGTTTGGGTTAGAGACTCAATTATTGCTAGTAGTTCCCTGAGATCCTGTAGTAAAATCTTCAACATGTGACGTCACTGTCCTTATGTGTTAATGTCCTGTCAATCAATATACACTAGAAATGATTTCATTTCTTCCATTTTGCTCACGGCATCTTGGGTGACAGGTGTCTGCTCGGGTCAGACTGCTCGACAACTGCCACGAACAATCCACTGAGTTCATTTCACACCTGCACATTCACTCTCAGTCTATATAAACTCCAGACCCTCAAACTTGACGTCTCCGATTTTAGTTTCGGGCAGCAGGACGCGGCCGTCCAGTGTGAAGGCGGTGATGTAGGTGGCGATCCGCCCCGCGTCCTCCTCTGATTTCAGCGCTACTATAATCTGATCATCTGTGTCCGGGACGAACTTGAAGGAGGAAAATCCGTGGGTGAGATTTAAAGGGCCGACGCGGGACATGGAGATCTGACCGAAGTCAGATGAGCATCTCAGCATGAGGTTCGTGCCGCGGCGCTCATCCGCCGTCTCGTCGTAACGTTCGGAACTCGCGCGGCGTGGGAGAAAGAACCAGCGCTGCAGCCGCTCGCTCCAGGCGGCCGATTCGTGGATAAGATAACCTGAGACGAAAATGAGAAAAACATTTTTAATAATAATAAAAAAAGTAAATGTTCGGCCCAAACATCTAAATGACCAATCAGCACACAGCAAACTCTCGAGGCTCCTCCCACAGAAACGCACTCACCTGGCGGGTTGATCCCAGCTGCCCTTTTGAGCGCGTTATAATGCGGCACCCAATTCTCATGTTCCACGTCTCCATGGAAACCGATCACCTTCACCCACTCGGGATTATTGTTGACAAACTCGCCGGTGATGGTCGTCCATTCCTTCCCAAGGCCACCGACATAGAGACGCTCGTCTTTCACAGCCATCCACTCAGCTTTGAAACCTGACAAGAAATCAAAATCTATTTTAATTCTTCTAGAGCAAATGTAAAAATACTGAGATATGTTTTGAGCATCGTCAACATCTAGCTGGGAATGCACTGTTCTGAGAGTATTTGGGTCACATAAAACATGACAGAAATATAAAATAATCAGCTGGAACTATACTATAAAAGTTAACGAAACTAAAACAGAACAACTATTAATTATGTAGCAATGAAAAAAAATCATGAAAGCAAATAAACAAAATGGCTAAAAATATAAAAGTTGTTGTTACAGTCCTTTAGTACCTTTAGAAACGCTGCCATCTCCGTCAGGCAGTATGACCCACGGCACGGCCCGATCACCCTCTATACGGTACACCACACCCGTCCGGTCATCTACACTGTACAGATGACCGTTAAAAGTCACCAGCTCGGACAGCTCCATGCCCCGCCCCTTCTCTGACAGATGACTTTCCAGGACCACCTTGTCTGCGTCCCACTCCACAGACACCCGGTCACCGCTGTCAGACACCAGCAGGTGTCCTCGTTTCAGGTAACTGAACCACGTGTTGTTCTTCCTGCTTTGCGAGTTGGTGTCCAGATCGGCTATCACTCCGATCCGGTAGCGGATCCCGTCAGCCGTGTGTTCCGGGGGACTGAGCGGGTACGTGTCATTGTAACCGGTCCCCAAGGATTCGGCGGCCACCATCCCATGGGACACCTCCCGGCCGGATCTGATGCCCGAGCTGTAGTCGCTGGAGTCTGTAAGTGTTTGGTGCACGTAGAAGAGCAGAGCCAGGGTCAGCAGGGCCACCACTGTAATGGCCCGCCATCTGAAGCGGAAGCGGGGGTCAGGACCTGTGCTGCCGATGGAGGAGAACATGGAGACGCCGTGAACAGGGTCCGGTGTGAAGGAGTCACGGCTCGCTGTTGACACAGAAATCATCTGGATTTTAAAAATCTGACGATATACAAAACTACCGAATGAGAAGTCATGAAGAGTCTGTCTGGTGATCAACGTTGGACGCTAAAATACTTCAGTCCAGAAACAAAGCTCAGAAATGACAAAGATACCAACAGTAGCGTGAAAGACAGAGAGAATACAAAGACAGGCTTATTTCATCAAATATTCATTTTAAACCGATGCTTAAATACACGTAAAACCTCTTTTCTTTGCAGTATTCAACATCAAAGCACTCATTTATGAAAAATCTTAGAGAAAAGAGTTGCTTCTGGTGACAAAATTCCTAGAAATGTGGACGTTTACAGAAAAGATCCTAGTAAGGAAAAAATTATAAATAAAGCGTCTTAACCCTTAAAAGAGCTCTTAAGGTAAATATTTGTTAGGAGTAGCGAGGAGGACTTTTAAGAGACTTTATAATTTCTTTAGCAGCAGAGAAAATGGACGAAACATGAAAACTGAGAAGAAATGTGTAGCAATGCATGACTCTCTCCATAATACTTTCAAGGTTTATCTGATTTTTTTTATTGTTTTTTATGTGTTCAACTTTAGTTTTGGTTTTCTTGTACAGCTGCTTTGATGCGCGCTAACGTATATTAAATTGAATTGAATGACAGCGAGTTAACAAGACACAACACATAAGATCGTGCAGGGTTCATGTTTGTGATCGATCGTAATAGAGACACACTAACATCACGCTAACATCTCCAAACACAGTGCAGAAAAGCCATAGTGCCAGAAATAGAAGAAATCATATTTACATATTTGGCCACTGGAGAAATGCAGCTGTGCAGTAGAGATGATTTTGTTCTGTCACAAACGTCAATAATGATCACACAAACAATTACAGCACGTACACAAACTTACTGTGTCACTGTTCATTCTCTATCAAATATGTTGATATTAACAGCATATATATATATATATATAATTGTTATGCAATTTTGAACGAACGACCCCATACTTAACAACACCCTTTTTTCCTTCTTGGCCTACCAACCAATCACACTCTCTAAAAGACTGTGTCATCCATAGCAACGGGGTCAGCCCCACCTCCTCACCAAGATATACACTTTTCTCTTTTCCTTGCTCAGAGTTTCTCTCAGATTGATCCGGAATGACTTTTAAGCCAAGACTCCTACGGTGACATTTTCAAGCTAAATTAAGATCTTTCTTAGAGGAGTCTTAGAAGCTTAAATTATACGGGCGCAGATCGTTTTCTTCTTTTGACCTGTTTGTCAGATCTGGTGTACTGAATGAGCTCATGATTGACAGACACGTGATCTGTGTCCTTGGCTCGAGAGTTTCTCTGATATCTGCTCAATGAACCCTTAACGCTTCTAACGTGACACTTTAAATCATTCTGCAACCTCCAGTGAAAATCTCTTGAAGGAATCAGTATGTGTAGCACAAGTCAAAACACAAACATGTAAATATCTTTTGCCTACCAAAATACACACCTATTTCATGTCATAAGTGTACACTACATTAGGGCTCCTCGATTATGACAAACATTTATTTTGGCCAATATTGAGATTCCGATTATTTAACAGGATTACTCATTAACAGTGTTGTGTAACTTAATCTAGAAAAGTAATGAATTACTAGTTACATTTTCAATAGTGTCATTACATTACTGTAAAACGACTCTCTCCAAAAAAGTATTTAATGACTTATTTCTGTCTATATCCTACATCAGCGTTGATTCAAGGATAGACATGAAACTGCTTATTTAATTTATTAAAATAAATAATAAATAACTACATCAATTATTCTTATTAACTGACCAAAGTATACAAATGTGAGAAAGATACATTAAAGCAGGGGTGTCCAAAGTCAGTCCTGGAGGGCCGGTGTCCTGCAAAGTTTAGCTTCAACTCTAATCAAACACACCTGAACAGCCAATCAAGGTCTCACAAAGCAGACTAGAAACTTCCAAACAGGTGTGTTGAGCCAAGTTGGAGCTAAACTCTGCAGGACTGCGGCCCCCCAGAACCGACATTGGACACCCCTGCATTAAAGCATACATTGTTAAGTTAGAATCATAATTTTGATGTCATTTCCACTATCAAATATATAACACAGTATTAAGTTCAATTACATCAGAATAGATATATATTATATAATAACTGTAATTAAATAAAAAATAAGAGTAATCCCTTACTTCACTTATCAAAGGGTAAAGTAATTAAATTACAGTAACTCGTTATTTGAATATTTTGTTTTAGTGATAATCGATGGCCAAAATTGACAATTCATTTTCAATTAATTACACAGCCCTACACAAAAATTAGTGGTACTGTACAATAAACAAACACTAACAAAACAACAACACCATACCTGTCTGAGACACACGTGAAATACTCAACACAATGTTTAATGAGTCGGATGAATCATAACAACACGCTTCATTACACACACACACACACACACACAACATCACACATCTGCATTCATGATCACAAAAACATATAACACTTTACTTCATCCACACAATCACAGACATCTTTATATAACCACGGCTTCTTCACATGATCTCATGGATCTTTCTCCTGGTTACTACATGCCAGAAGAAGAGGATCATTAGATCAAATAATAGATAATCATCCCTACAGAATCGTTCTTTCAGTTCTTACACTCTCACAGTGTGAGTGTCACGTTCATCATAGAACAAAAGAGTCATTCTCACCTCGTCTTCTCTCCCTCATGTCTGACGTCTTTCTCTTTCTGATGTGAGTTTTCATGTAAAGCCTTTCTCAGCGTCTCATGAGATCACTGAACCTCGCAACGGTGACACGGCAAAAAAACTCAAGAGAACGAACCCTTACCTACACCAACACACAAGAAGCCACTGATGGTTCTGTGTCACAGGTTACACGTGAACATGTTCTCTGTGAAAGTCCAGAGTTTCTGATCCGCAAAGGTTCATTGTGTAATTGTGTGTTTGTTAATCTGAGGTTGAGTCTCAGCGGCTCATGAAGATTTGTTTGAATGGAAATGAACACCAGTGAGAGTGAACACGCTGTTCTTTCTGCTCAAACTCACTATATGACAGAAGTGAACTCTCAAACCAAACACCTTACTTGATCTGTCACTCATTCAATCAATCATTAACAAACAATACACAAACACATCCATATAAAAATATAATGAAATATAAAGGTAAATGATCTGTTAGGCCTAATAAAGAGCATGTTTAATTCATGAGAATGGTTGTTTAGTTGTGTTCTAGCAGTGATGGCATGTTGCTTTTAAATATCATTTATAAATGATGAGTGTGAATTGTGACCTCAAAAAAACAAAACGTATTTCATTTTGTCATTTTGTATTCATATGTGACACAAATCAAAAGCAAATCACTTTAATACAAGAAGCAGTTTTACAAAATACATAACTGAAGTTTTCACCAATAAAATATATAACACTACGTTTTACTACGAAATGATTTGTAATTATATAGTCAAGTCAGATTTATTTCTATAGCGCTTTATTTGTATTGTATCAAAACAGCGTTAGCCCATAAAAACTAAAGAAAACAGATGTTGGCCAAACATAGAATAAATAAAGACAAAACCTTAAAAAGTAGTAGTATAACATACACTGGAAAGCTTTCCGCAACATCTCGCGAGACCCGAGCAAAAAGTCTCATGATTCATATCCAGAACATGATGGGATACGCTAAGCGAAGCGATATTCAAGCTAGTGTGGGTTTAGTGTGTGTTAAACGCCCTTTGGCATTGTTAAGACATTGGACACACAAGTATTTGGACACACAAGTATTTGGACACACAAGTATTTGGACACAGCCAAAGAAGAGCTTTATTGCCAAGTGTTCTTTCACACACAAGGAATTTTATTTGGTGTTGGAAGCATCTAGATTATGAGGGCAAACGAATTTTTAAAGACCCACAGTGATAAACTATTTAAAATAAACGCTACAATATTTCATGAAAAAATAGGCATTGTTATTTTTTATTTCATTGGGACTTTAAACTAAATTCAAAGCTAAAGACTTGAGGTAAAAAGTTACTTCAATTTGTTTACTTGAATATTTAATTTCACTCCGCCATAAAAATGTTTTATCTTTTATAAATCATTACGTTTGTTTGTGTTCTTATTTAATATATTAAAAACCTCACCATTAACCGGAAGCGTCCCGATGTGCGCATGCGCTGCTCTTGGAGCGAGCTGCTTTATTTACGATTCATTCCCTCCACTAAAAACCCACAAAAGCCTTAAAAACGAGATTAAATCATCGCGTGTTTATCTGACCCGCTGTGGTTCTGGAAGATTCGTTAGTTATTAATATACTGACGCATAGTTAACACAACAGCTTCAGAAAACTCGCCTCAATATCACTGTTAAACTGCAAACGTTACAGTGTTTAAACCAACAATCTCGCATTGGCTGCGTTAACACGATTATATATGATCTATAAACTCAAACTCACTGTATTTCTCCAGTTCCGGTGATTTATTTTATCCAGTCCGGTGTTATTTCACCCGCGATTCATCCCGTGAGAAACGTCGTAACCCTCCGTCCGGGTGCCAACAAACCGGCTACACCGAAACTCTCCTCGCAGCCCCGCCCGCTTAATGAATATTAATGACGGAGTGCCACGTTCGGCGAATATGCCTATATGATTGGATGAGCGAAGACGTCACGAACCTTGCATTCCGACGGTTCATAAATATTAATTGAGTTATTTGATCTCCGGTTCCTGTTCGCGTCATCTGATAAAAAGTATAAACCGAACATTTGCCACAGATTATGATTTGCGCGTTAGATGTTAAAGTTGTTTTTAAATGATGCTAAGAAAACAACACTAAGTCGCGTTTGCGCTCTGTCTTTGTGTCATTGATTGAACACATGATTTGTGTCCCACTACTTTTCCACACAGACACTGTATTGTGTTAATAGAACAGTTCCTCTATTGACAGACTCTTGTACCAGTCTACGACAAACAAATACAACCTTCATATATTTATACTTTATTAAGACATATTCTACAAACACTTCTGATGAGATTTTAAATGATGGCTGTGACTAATTTAGGTGCATTAAGTTCAATTAAAATCATTTAAAGTTATTTAGTTTCAGTTTCACTTTTGCCTTCATTAAATCATAAAAAACAACAAAAATACAGTTTGTGTATTTGGAAACATTTAAACAACAAACATTTAAATGTTCTGTACTCCCAACAAAACAAAACACCTTTGAATGAAACCAATTACACAGAACGTTCATCAAACAAACACATACACATTTGATTCAGTGACTGAAATAAACGTGTCTGATTTTAAAAACTTTGTGCAGGAGCCGTGCATTATGGGTTATTTGGGTGAGTCAGCTTTTCCCCATCATCTTTAGCAGGAGCTTTAGAAGATAAGAGCTGTTCAGTTAGTAACATACAGTATGTGAAATGAGTTTAAAATGAGAATAACTCTGTTGTGTGTAACTGTACCTGTGTGAGGTGATAATTCTCATCCACCAGCTGCTCTATGATGCTAAAATGATCCGTGTTGGGAACGTCTTCAAAAGACACTTTAAACCCAGCCGACACCAACAGCTAAAACAAAACACACACAAAACATCATCACCAATTTATTTTATTAAACATGTTTCCGGGAAGTTGAAAGTGTCATGTGAATGAATATAAAGTCTTTCACTGTTACAATGTTTCTAGTGATGGTCTTTTCATGTTTGCAGTACAGACGGTGATATGTCTTAGTAATAAAGTCTAAAATCTTACTTTGAAATATTCCTCAGACTGTTTGCGGAACTCGGGCGAGTCGTCCTGTGCTACAGCTATCACTATATCACACGATGAGACGCTAAGCCGTGACACCAGCTGACTTGGGCTGTTCCTTAAAGCCACTTCCCTGTGATTTATAACACACGTATTAACAATCCAACACATCTGAATGAAGATATAACGATGTTATGCTGAACAGATGAAACACTGACTCTGTCATCTTCAGCGGCTCGTTCACGTAGGTGGACAGAATCGGCTGTAGGTCATAAATACCGCTGACGAGAAACACACCTGAGAAATACATGAGAAACACAGACTAAACCATAGATATACAGTTTATATAACATTCATACACATGCTCATAATTGATCTGAATCTGGGAAGAATCCACAAACAGTCATCTTATTAAACACAGGGGGTGTAAAGTCACCTTTGAGTTGAGGTGATATGTCATATTGGGACCAGTCAGTGGACAGAACCATAGCAGCCAGATGTGCTCCTGCAGAATGACCACACAGATAGAGCCCACTGTGAGAGAGAGAGAGAGAGAGAGAGAGAGAGAGAGGCGAGAGAGAGAGAGAGAGAGAGAGAGAGAGAGAGAGAGAGAGAGAGAGAGAGAGAGAGAGAGAGAGAGAGAGAGAGAGAGAGGGCGAGAGAGAGAGAGAGAGGGCGAGAGAGAGAGAGAGAGGGCGAGAGAGGTCAGCACAGATAAAGCAGCACTCTACTGAGACACAAACAGAAAACATAAGTGACCTGATATGTGAATACTGCTGAAGAACGGACACAATGCTTCGCCGCACCTGTGACACCATCAGATCCATATTTCCTAATGAGATAAACAAACAACCATAAATATTTCAATAATAAATAAATCCTTGATAAATCTTGACCTTTCTTTAACGCTCAAAAACACATTTGCTGTTACTCTTTCTGCTTAAACCATCAAAAGTCTCCTGTACCTTTGGGGGCGATGCTGTAACCCACGGCAACCACCACCACTCCTTTCTGGACCAACGGGATGACCAGAAACCCAGACTCATCTTTACTGTGAGTGACAAGAGATCAAAAACATACCAGAACCCATGCTTCATGTGCAGAACCAAAGTGACTTCTCAGCTATGGATATTAAGCCATATATTTATCTGTACATGTGTTTCTGAGAATATGAGGAGAAATCCTCATATTCAAAGCTATACACACATGCAAATGACCCGGACCCACAAAACATTTCAAATACATGGAAAGATACCTGAGAAACTGCCAGTAGCCACCATGAAAGTAGATCAGCAGTGGAACATCTGAAACATTCCACATTCAGAGCTTCATATATCAATCAGTGGAATGTTTGCTGTGCATCTCATTATTTTAATTCGAAAATAAAGAAGATAAATATAAAAGCTAATTTTAAGAACCACCGTGGCAGTATTTTAGTGTATTATACAGAGTTTTTTTTGTCTGATGCTTAGATCAGTGTGTGTCAAAGTATATAACACTGGATTTATGTGGTTTGACTGTCTAATGGCTCGCACCTGGAGACGAGATGTTGGGAACATAAACATCAAGTTTCTCTTCCTCTCCATCACCGTACGGGAAGTCCAGCAAAGTCTGAGTGACAGCTCGAGCCTTCTCAGTGCCTACAAATACACAGAGACGCACACACACATCTGGTCAGATCATAGAAACCTTTTTTCATTAAAAAAAACATTGTTCTGTACAATGTATAAGCTTTTTTGGCTGTGGGGACTAGCACCAGTTCCCATGAGTTGGTGGGTTTTCAGGTTAAGGTCCCCCCTGTGATATAAAAACAAGGCCACACACACACAGTTCTTCATTTGTTGACATCTCCACATAACAAACTAGAGATGCTCAATGTTGATTTATGAACACACACAGCACACAATTACTTGCTCAGGCTTATGTAGGTCACGTGCTCAAAGCTCATTGAAAGTACAGAATAGAATAGAATGCTTTATTGGTGCTACTCGAGCGGATGACAGTCACGTGCTCATATAGCTCAATAACGTTACTGTGACACAGGGTAGGAAGACAGGGTCATCTGTAAAGTACATTTAAACATGAGACACACGAATCACAGCAGACATGTTATAAACACACCTGACTTTAAAGCGGCCACATGGGCTTTGATGACATCATCGGCGGACATCCTGTGAGACCAGCGGCTCGGTGAATACTGGCGCTCGAGCACCTGTCAAAATGAAAACAAACATTTACCCACAAGCGCACAACTCCACCAAAGTCCCTTCAGATAAAGTCTCCGCACTACACCGCCATATTTCCAGCTTTTCCAGCCATACAAGACGTAGCCACTTAAATGGGGAAATTAAAACAAAGATCTGTAAAATATGTCGTTAAGGTCGTAATAATTCAACAAGTACCATAAAACGCGCTTCAAATTGCACAAAAAATACGTGCTCAAACTACTGCGCATGCGCAAAGCACTCGACACAAACACGACTCCTTTGCAGAAAGACTGCACTTTCACTTCATACACAGGAGCAGCTTTGAGTCTGTTAACATTCATAACCTTTGACGTTACTGAGATAAACACACACAGCGCCCTCTGTCGGCAGGACTACACACTTGCAGCACACATATCTAGATATAAAGGCAACCATATCTGCAGTATGAACGTATACTGTGAACATGTATACTGTCAGACTGGATGACCTGCTACATTCAATACTAAATGCATACTACACCATATTGTGTGTCTTAAACCTTTATTTTCAGGAAGAATAATCAAGCGAGGCGAAATTCTTTACTATACCTTTTAACTGTCAACATTTAACGCAGCGTTAGATTAACGGAGGGTCACGTGACGATAAAATGACACTACTTGTATTTTTCCTCCCCTTTCACATTAAACCTTTTTTATAATAATATGAATAATGGCAGCCATTTTAACGTACACAGTTCAGTTTCGACCAAGACCGTTTTTGATACAATAAGAACACAGACGTCATTACCCAACAACCATTGTTCATGTTTGATCAATAATCTCACCGGATTTGTTATTAAACACTCACATCTCTGCTCATATTCTTCCACTCGCTCATGATGATCTACTGCTGCTCAGAAACTTGAACAAGACCTTTGAACCAGCTGAGAACTAACCTAAGTAAACACAATGTCAGCCAATAAATGTGATTTACAAACGCTCACAAAAGTGAAAAACACGTGCACTGCCCAACGCGTTGTTTTACTCCGCGCGTGTTTAATGAACGCGCACATTAACACGACACTGGTGTTAAACAGCATAACTTCAGAAGGAAAAGATTTTAACGATTTCATTCACTTAATAAAATCCAGTCATCTCTCCACATTCCCGCCCGGCTTTTCTTGGACGTGACGTCATGGCTGATTTATAAACACAGCGGATGGCCGAACACCGATCGAATCACCGAAAAGGTAAATCCGGTATCTTTGGTAGATCAGTGCGCGAGAGAGTATGCGCGTGTCCCGCAGCCTTATTGGTCCTTTGAGTGACGTCACGACGCAGTTGTAATAAATGGGGAGAAAAAGCAGCTCTGGCGGGACATTCGAAGTGTCACAGTGCAGAAGTGCAGTGAGGTTTTAAACATATTAATAAAAACTACAAGATGGATTGTTTGGGAGTGGCACGTATTTTACCCAATTCACCGCGTAAAGTGAGGGGACAAATACAGGTGAGAAATGAATGTAGTAAACATTTAATACATTTCCGTTTAACCAGCGAATGTTAAATGCAGTGATACTTTTCAGTTTTGCTCGTGTTTTTAAATATAAAACATGTCGAAATGCTTCAGTTCTCTTGTGTGATTGTATTGTTCGTGTCAATGTGAAGTATTTAAGAGTGTAAACGGAAAATGTCAAAATTGTCTCTTGTTCTCAGGTTGTTTTCGGACCGATGTTTTCGGGAAAAAGGTGAGTCAGAAAACGTGTTATTCGTGATCGAAACGTTTAAGAACTAACGTTACTGTCAATCTGTGTGTGTTTGGTTCCGCGGATCCGGTGGCGCCAAATGCAGTTAGCGCGCAAATACCTCGATTACATTGTTCACGATTCTAACATTCAAACTGTAACTTATACCACCATTGTTTATAAGTCACTTATGCATTTTTCTTATTAACTGCTGTGCAGGATAGTGAAGGCGCTGATGAGACGGATATAACAATTGTTGCACACACAGTAACACAAACAGCTTTGTGATTAATCAACTTTATTCCGTTTTGCAGCACTGAACTGATGCGTCGCGTCAGACGCTTCCAGGTCGCGCAGTATTCCTGTTTGCTCATTAAATACGCCAAAGACACGCGATACTCACAGACGGGGATGGCGACACACGACATGTAAGACTACAGATTCATTTATTTTTTATACACCGAATAAAGCTGTTGAGGTGTCATTGACTGACGGCTTTTGTGTGACATCTGCTGTAGGAGCACAATGGAGGCGGTGCCTGCGAACCGGCTGAGTGACGTCAAGACGCTGGCGCAGCAGGCGTGCGTCATCGGCATCGACGAGGGCCAGTTTGTACGTTTCCAGATTAATTATTCAATCGCCTGCTGACAGACTTTATTTGAAAAGTTCGGTTCCAAAATGAGAACTTTTTTTTTGTTTGTAATGTTATTATAACATTACACAATAAATAATATCATGTGTAAGTTAGCTGTATTTTTTTTTTTTAGTTATGGCTTAAGTCAAAACAAACCAACTGCAGTTTGAGTGATATTAATTGGTATGCACGATGAAAACATGATTTTATTTATAACTGAGTGATCTCATTTTGGTACCAAACTCTTCATTTGTTATGTATACAAATAACAATAAGAAAAAGACTCAAGTTGTCGAAAAACATTTGACTGAAAGGTGCTTTGCATAACCGAACAACAGATTTGATAAGAACCCTTTCTAGTGTTTGATAAAGCAGCAGAGGTCCAGTCATGTTTGGTGTTCATTTTAAGTGAAGTTTTATTGGTTTATTTACTCTTGTGTGTGTTCAGTTTCCAGACACAGTTGAGTTTTGTGAGGAGATGGCCAACATGGGCAAAACCATCATTGTAGCTGCTCTGGATGGAACTTTCCAGAGGAAGGTACACGCGTGTTTATCTTCATCATGAATTTCAGAATCGTGTAAACCATTCTCAGAAAGCGTGGCAAACATCATCCCTTTTTAATGTAAAACTACACTACATTAAATATTTGTGTAGTAACATTTAGCAGTGTTGACGATGACCTTTAACCTCTGTTCTATCTGCAGCCGTTTGGTAACATTCTGAATCTGATTCCATTGGCTGAAAGTGTTGTCAAACTTAACGCCGTCTGCATGGAGTGTTACAAAGAAGCCGCTTACACCAAGAGGCTCGGAGCAGAGAAAGAAGTGAGAGCCTCGAGGACATTGATTTACTTCAGGAAGAAGTGAATTCCCTCTCATGACGTCTGTTTCCTTCTCTTCCTCAGGTGGAGGTGATCGGAGGGGCTGATAAGTATCAGGCTGTGTGTCGAGGGTGTTACGGGGGTCTGGTGGGCGGGAAAGAAAATCGTGATCCTCTGAGAGAAGAGACGCCACCACATCTGAACTCAAAACAGCTGGACCGAAGCGCTCCACGTAAACTCTTCTCTTCCCTTCATCTCTGATGATCGTCACGTGTTGTGAAACGTCACTGTATAGATGGAAATGAACTTTTCCTGTGTATATAATCGCATCTAGTTTTAGTGGGTCTAGCGAAATGTTTTTATCTTGTGATGATTGTAACACAAGTTTGTTTTTACTCTAGGTATGTTTGTTTTAAATGATTTTAATTTATTTGTCTGACAAAAACAACCAGCGAATGTTATAAAACACTGCCAAAAAACACATGTGATGTGTTAGGATTAATGTACATTTTAATAAAAACATTTACTTAAATATTTTTAACAGCACATAAAAATTCATCACCTTTCTATATCTGCGTTCAGAGCAGTTTTGAGTGATTCTGTACTCTATTTGAGTTTCCTAAAAATTTGTGCCAAAATTTACACAACTTGTGAATAACTAAATTTTAACAAGTATGTCAAAACTAATTCCAGGATAACAAATTTATAGTGTGTGTGTGTATTCAGTGCAAACCCTTACATCCTTAAAGGTGGTCAACTTCACAAGTGCATTCACATGAGCTAGAGGAATATAAATAATTTCTTGGATCGTAACATGAAATCTAAACCTGTTGGCTCACCAACAAGAGGCTTCAATTCCCTTTAATTTTGACTGTGGTCTAAAATTCATATTGGCAGCAGCAAGAAAAAACAGGAACACGAGTTTAGAAATTATTTTTGTGAATGTGTCCTAAGGAGAGTACCTAAAAAGAACATGTGTACCAAATCAAAAACAACCCTAAAGCATAAATTCTAATGTAATTAGTAAACTTTCACAGCTCATTTCGCTGTGATGTAAAACATAGATTTGTAAGAGAAAATGAAGCCAACAATACATGTTTGATCAGCTGGAGAGTACAATAATACTGATCCAGATCAAACAGGCACGTGGATGAATGTATGCGGTTGATCCAGTATATGATTCGTATTAAGCAATGCTTCATTAATGGAAACTTCTCAGACTGATGGCCTGGGAAGAGAAATTGGCCCACATCGGCCCTCCAATATTTTTGTCACTGGGGGGTAAGTGCATGGTGCATGGCTAAGCCTAAGGGAGGAGGGTTGCATGCATACATGTCTTCTGCATTCACATTGCGTGCATCTGAATTTATAATACGTCTGTCTGAGCGGCAAAAGCGTCCGATCCGGCCTCATACTTTAGTGGCCCGTAGGGAAAACGCCCCGTACGCCAGATGGCCAGTCCGCCCCTGCGCTCTGCGAACGAATGACGTCTTGTCAAAAAGGTCAAAAGTCTTTCACGTACCTTCTCTGGATCGGTTCAACATTTGTGGAATGATCTGCCCGCTGCTACAAGATCTGCAGATTCTATAGCCATCTTTAAGAATAGTCTTAAATGCATTTCTTCCATCAACACCTGACCGATCAGTTCTGACTTCTATCTCTTTTCTACTCTTTCAATAAAAGCTCTGTATATTATGGTAGGCTATATCAGACCAATCTTTTTGATTGCACTTATGCTTTTTGTTGTCCTTATGTTGTCCCAATTTCTTCCATTGTTTACCTCATCTGTAAATCACTTTGAATAAAAGCGTCTGCTAAATGTGAATATAGTTCTCATGTTGTGATTGTGGGGCGTGAACTAGGGATGCACTGATATGTACATTTTGTTTGATAATGTAATGTAAGTCGCTTTGGATAAAAGCGTCTGCCAAATGCCTAAATGTAAATGTAATGTATCTTAACAATGAGCAGCGTGCAGCTGAAGAAGTTTAACCAGAAGAAATGATTTATCGGCTAGAATATATCTGCCTAAATTGTATCCCTAGCGTGAACCATTACGTCGCTGTCATGGACACCTACTAGACTGTCTCTCTTCCTTAACATTGAGGAGGACTCTGGCCTTTAAGCCTCCGTAGGACGCGTCTTTTCTGTGTGTGTAGTTGACTTCAGGTCAATATTATCTGAGAGTTGAGCAGAGACACTAAACAGACGCATGAATTCAGATGAAACTTTATATGTCTGAGTATTCCCATCACAACAGTCATTGTAACTCAAGTTCAACACCAAATCATTTTTTCACTTTTTTTTGTAAAATGCAATTGAAACTTACTTGAAAAAACATTTACACATGAGCTCGTTCACAGCCAAACCGCTTTTATTTCCTTTTTCAGGAGATGAGAAATCTGTCATCTGGAAAATGAACTGATGCTCATACAAGCATTCTTCTGTTGTTCATGAGCACAATGAGTGGGGTCAAGAACACACAGCGTTTGTCTGTTTCTGTCCAACACACCACATTCCAACTGAAAACACTAAACACCGCCGTCATTCCAGCCAGGAAACACAACAAAGACATCGCACCGTCCGAGGCGTACAGCCGTCGGTGGTTTCACATCTCTTTACTGCAAATCTGATCTAACGATCAAATCAATCGACAAAACATAAGAAATAAGAAAACAAGAAAAATATTGACAGTTTTTCTCATCACATGTGGAAGTATCTCATCTAACAGCTAACAGTCAGTCCTCCTATTGGCTGTTTAAGCTCCGCCCATATCATGAGCTATGTGACGTCTCTCTCTCTATGTGGTGTGTCAGTAGGTGGGTTGCTGATAGTTGCTCTGTCCGATCGGATCGGTGTTTGATGTGAAGGGTGGTTGCTGGTAGACGTCTTGGCTGTTGTTCTGGAAGGACGGATATGTGGGTGGGGTGTATGTCGTGGGGTAGGGCTCGACCGGATCGGCGGGCGCCTCCAGGTTGTTCTGGGTCACGTCTCCAAAACCCTGACGCATCCTCACCAGAGCGAAATAAGTTAGCGCACCCTAGAAGAGAAACCGGGAGTTATTTAACAAGTCTTCAAAGGAGCCGTGATCCCCGAGAGATGCAAACACTCACCCATGAACCGATGGAGAAGAATGAGAAGGCGATGACGGCGCGAGCTGCGTCCAACGGGATGCCACTCATGTCTACGGTCTTCGACCACTGATCTGCGGTCAGACAGAAACACACGAACCACAGGAACGTCCAGGATCCTGATCCAGAAAACAAACAATGACATTAGAGTCTTTATTTCATACGAGCACATCTAAGATTCAGATGAAACCTTTACGTGCCAAGATCTAAATCAGAAGATACACAAGAGAGAATATGAAAACTCTCTAACCTGACAGTGTCAGATCACCCATCACAATGTATTTTCTCTCCTGAGCGTTGCTCATGGAAGGCAGGAAAGCGTCAGCCAATAGGAAGGCTGCACATGCCAGGAAGGCGATGACACCGATGCCCACCCCATAATGACAGATGCCATCGATTCTGTTGAAGATACACTTGACGTCAGATTCATTGGCGGCGTTCACGTAACCTTCAGCTGTTATAGAGGAGAATACCACGATAGCAAACACCTGTGACACACAGAACACAAACATCCATCAAACACGGGGAGGAGCTTCTTTAACACCACGGTTGCTAAGGTGTTGCTAGGGCCCAAACCCTCCCGCATGTGACTCATCACGTGAAACAACCAGGTGAAGATCTCATCAGAGCTCAGGAGATTCCATGAGTCGAGTTCTCATTTGTAACTCCGATTTTTCTCCTAAAATTGGTTTGAATAAAATAAGAGAATCAAACGAGAGTGTAATTGTGTAAACACATGAAGAGTCTGAAAGTGTGAATAAATGTCGATTTTCGAGGTGGGTTAGGGTTGGGGTTCGAGGTGAAATCATCAGGATTTGAGTAAATGTGATGAGAGTTGATATTGAGATCTTCACTCATTTTGACTTTTGATCGCAGACGAGACAAATCTGATCTCAGTTTGACACACTGTCTCTTCTCAAACTCTCATAACATGTGTCAGATTTCAGACTCTTTTTCTCAGGAGAATATCTGAGACACACATGAGAAGTTTCCGTTTCGTCTCCATTTAATGTCGAGGAGAAATAATCGAGATATTAGAGAGATTATTTTTCAAACTATAACATCAGTCAAAGTTCTTCTTGCTCAACACACTAACTTCTTTTTTTAGATATTAAATATATTTTTCTATTTTAATATATGTATAATCTGTATTTTATTTATTCTGTGTTGTGTTATTGGTATGCACTGTGGGACTGAGAGTAACCAAACTTTAATCCACTATATGTATGTGCTGTAAGAGGCAGAATTGACAATGAAGCAGACGTTGACGTTGACTTTGAACTGAACAAAAATCAAATTCAACCTTTTTCTTAACATGCCCATTTACTGTGACACAAGTATTCATGTCACAAATGTCATGACAAATGATTCTTGAATCATCTTGTAATCATACATGAGTCATTAATACATGAAGTGAAATCTTGAGAGACAGGAAGATGGAAACACAAGAGGAAGAGGCCACAACCACACGCTTCTGTTGACGTGTTTCATGCAAATGTGTCACGCAGGAGATGGTGCACCTGAAAGCTCGGACTGCAGAATGAATGTAGGACCCGCTCATGTGTGCTGAGGGGTCACGGGCCTCTCCTGTTACCTGCCATCTGTTGTGTTGACATGTCAACACCGTGAGAGGAGGGTGAGGTGAGGGGCACATTCTGTCCTCGTGTAGACACCAACACTCGCTCACCACACCACACCACACAAGACAGACTCGTGCAACAACAACTCGTTCAAGACTGATTCAATGACTCAAAAACACGCTGAGGGAGATGTTTATCGCGGGAATGAGAATCCGCATTTACAGTTTCATTTCACTGTGGAAAGTCCCTTCAGCAGACTTAACAACAAAACTTCATTGAATAAACATGAACAGACACTATATTATTTACAAATGAATTATATGGAAACAGCCTCTGAGATCGATCAATGTGCTCCATTATAAAAACAGATGCACGTGAAGATGAATTAAGTTGTGCAACCGAAGACTGAAGTGATGCAGAAACACAGGCAGATTCACTTCCAGAAAATAACAATTCACATTAAACTTCATAACCAGACATTATCTCGGTTTACAGGTGAACACGAATACAACGAGACTTTATTCTAACAAATGTGAAATAAACAGCCACCATGAAGACTAATGAACGATCAGTCGCGGTGTCACAAAGTAACTCGGGACTGAAAGTTTTAAAGCTACTGTACCGTTGATTGACACATGTCACTCACCCAGCTGAGGACGCGCGTGATAGTTTGAGGTTGTTTGATGAATTTAACGAGATCAAATCCCGATCCGGCCAGAGACGCTCCGTACACAGTGCTCGACTCCATCTGTGTGTGTAATACGCGAAACACACGAACACACGCGACAGCTGAAGAACACAAACACACACAAACACACACGACAGCTGAAACACAACTCACTGACTCACACAGCGCTGTTTGCTGACAGATCGATGTCTGATTCGCGAAGGAACGATTCATTTGAACAGGTTCTTTTAATTGTTTCGGTTGACCTCGACTCCGTTCATTTTAAACACTGAATCTGTGTAGCTTAATCTAAAGTGGGCTTGAAAAGAAGGAGTTTAACTGACTAAACAAGTATTTATTGACAAAACGATAAAACGTAAAATAACGTGTTTTTTCTTGGAAAAACAGTCCATGTCTGTCTGAATCGGTTCATTTCGAACCCTATTGAAAGGAACCGTTCACACGAAGTGAATTGGACAATTGATGCTTTCATACTAAAATCTTATACAAATCCTAAAAATGACACTTACCAAATTTCAGATAAACACAAATGATTTGATTTCAAACATACAATTCATCAGATAAGTTAAGTTTGATCTGTACTACAGCATAAGATGTAGATTTTATTAGACTAGCATTTTTCACTCAAATGTATTCATCTATTTTTTAAAACAATATTTACTCATTTATTTAGTTCTTTCACAAAACCACACTCACACAACCAAAACACAACACACACGTCTATTAAATTTGAATGTGGCACATTCATTTGAATCTGACAGTAGACACATTGTTGACTGCTCGCTGTTTCTGATTGGTCACAGAGCATCACATGAGCGTTTGTCCTTTGTCTCTGTTTGAATAAAACCTTTGTCTGACCATCACATAATACTGAATGCAGGAATGTCCACAACATATGAAGATACGCTTGTGTGTGTGTGTACCTGGTAAACACTACGGTATGGGGAGAAATATGGCAATATCCAAAATCCTTGTCAACCTTATAAATCACACAGAAGTAACTTTTTTGTGATTGTTTGATTAGGGTAGGGAATATGATATACAGTTTGTAAGGTATAAAAACCACTGCGTCTATCGAATGTCCCCATAAAACATTCAACCTTATATGTGTGTGTGTGTGTGTGTGTGTGTGTGTGAGAGAGAGGAGAACCACACAGCCAAACTCAGACAAAAAAAGATTCATTAGTGTGACATTATTTTGAGACAGCTCCATCATACAGGACGGTTTCATCGACCGACGACTCGTCCTCCTGTCAAACAGAACAGTAATGACATTAATGTTGATTCAAGGTGGTATTCTGATCTCATTTGATCAATATCTGTAGATATCACGAGGATGTTATGACATGCACCTCAGAATGAAGATCACTCGTTCTTTCAGCGTGGATGACATCCTCCTCATAACCCGACAGCATCTGAACACAAGAACAAAACACGATACATTAACAAAAACAGGTGTGCTGCCTACCTAGACAATCTTTTTAGACACCGCATGTGCATTTCTCAAAAATTCTATATTTTAGCCAAACTGTACAGAAGCGTCTATTAAATCCTGTCATATCATGCAATCCCAGAATGCACTGCAGTCGAGCTTGGTGAAAAAACAAGATTCCATCTATCCAGACAATCATAAACATATTTCAGTGGACACTGAGAGACGTTGTTAAGAGAGCAACGAAAAAGCACACTCTTGTTTATTTATGAGCCATCCTCACTAGAAAATCTTTTTCATCATCTTCATCCTCATGTGTAGATGTGACGTCTGTTTCTCCCGCTCTTAAAAACAACACAGAGTTCAACATGATCCTACATCACACCTTTCCTTCATGAAATCACCACCACAAAGAGAAAGAAAGCGAGCTCACAGATATTTCCTGGAATATCTTCTCCCTGCGAAGATAAATGTGACGTGTTTAAATGAAAGAGGTGGTCTGCTGTCATGGATGTGATGGTGTAGAAGAGACTGCTGAACTCACTTAAGACGGCTCCAGAAACACAGCAGGAGGTGACAGAGACCACCAGCAGAATCAAACACGAGAAAACAACAACCAGCACTGAAGTGGAGACTCTGTTCAGCGCTGAAGAGAAACAACACCATCATTCAAACACAAGACAACATGACGTTCAAATCACCTGAAGTTTGTGTACCGTCTCTGTTGATCGGTATCTTCAGACTTCTGACTGTGTTGGCGTTGTCGAATGTGTCCGAAGCATGACAGTGATAGAAGCCGGAGCTGTGTGGACCCACAGACAGAGAGAGAGACGAGTTGTGTGTCCCACCCACAGCGTAGAAAGACCCTCTGCCCTCCAGTCTGCTGTTATTCAGAAACCAGTGATACTGAGGAAACGTTCCTCGCTCCACCTGACAGCGCATCACCACACCAAACACCTGAAAGTCTACAGCCACGTGTTTGAAGAGCGTCACCGTCACAGCGCCACCTACAGACTCTGAGCAACATGAACAAACACTTTCAGACTCTTCTCATTTTTACAGTCATCTCAGACGTCGACAAGATGAGGCAAATGGAAACGTCTCGTGTGTGTCTCAGATATTTCTCCTGAGAAAAATTCTCACAAATGTCTGTGATTAATGTCAATATTAGTGAAGATCTCAATATCAACTCAAACATTTCTCATCACATTTCCTTAAATCCAGATGATTTCACCTCGAAAATCGACATTAATTTGCTCTTTAAACACTCACTTGAGCCTTCAATGAAGCAGGCCTGAGCAACCCCTGAGCAAACACATCATACGTACCCACGCTCAGACTCTTTGCGTTGCTCAGCATCCAGTTGCCATGGTTACTGGCGTTACATCGCACCCAGCCCATGTCTCGATTCAGCTGAATGGACACGTTAAAGATAGCCTGAAGTCTGTCCGTGGTTTCTGCGGCGATGATGTCTGTGTCATTCAACAGACTGAAGGTATTGAGAGGCGTTCCTGTATCACACCGACACCTGACGATCGCTGTCAAATCTCCCGCGGCGCTCTTCAGAACATCCAGAGAGATCTCAGGCTTTGATATGTGTTCTAGAAACAACAGAACACCCACAGCATCACTCTTTCTGCTTGAGTTACACATTGAATGTGACTAATAAGAGATGAATGAGCAGTCTGACCTTTGACCTGTACGGATATGACATCACTGCTGGAGTTATACACGGTGGTGTCGTTTAAACGGTTTGATGCGACACACTGATAATCTCCCGTGTGATGAAGAGAGAGAGAGGGAATGGTCAGTCTGGACGTGCGAAAACTGCTGTGAAGCGGGGTTCCATCCTTGAGCCAATCATAAGAGACGTGTGTTCCTCTAGTGATGTCACATTGCAGGGTTAAAGTCCGTCCCACCCACAGGTCATCGCTGGACAGATGAGAGACGATCATGGCTCCCTCCACCGGAGCTGAAACACACAACATCATTCATTCATTGCTCTTCTGAAGCTGACGTCACACACAGTCGTCTCGTGTCACATCACTCACATATGACTTGAAGGTCCAGGCTGTCACTGAACGTGCGTTCAATCTCCGTGTTATTGTTCCCGCTGGCTTCACAGATGAGTCGTCCGTCATGTTTCTCATTGACCACCAGAGGGAATACTGCCAGTTCTTCAAAGAGTACAGTGTGATAACCAATGGACTTGTTCAGATTCCCCTCAGCGTAAAGCTTGAGGACCACAGACACATTTGTGGGAATCCAGGGCATTTTACAGGTGAAGTCCTCCACTGAACCTTCTAATGCGGTGGAAGGACCAGAAAGATGAGGTTTATCAAGCCGAACACCTGACGTGAGAACATCCGCAGATCAGCAGAGCAATGAAATCCAGAACTCTGCTTGAAAGTGAGCAGTTCACCCAAAAACTACAATTCTGACATGCATTCTTTCTCAATCTGTGTGTGAGTCTTTCTGCAGTGGAACACAAAAGAAGATATTTTGAGAAATGTCTCAATTGGTTTTGAGTTCAGAGTTCTCCGATGATCAACAGTCTTCAAAATATCTTCTGTTGAGCTCTGGAGAAAAAGGAAACTCACACAGGTTTGACATGACGTGAGGGTAAAGAAATGGTTGTTGGGTGAACTGTGAGATAATAGTGAGATGGTAAAGTTTGTTACCTGCCACTGGACACCAGACATAAACTCCTGCTAAACACACACACACACAACATGACAAGAGATCTGTCAACAGATGACATGTACACACATTTAACATGCGTTCAAGAGAATTCTCTTCACCTATGAGAATGAGAAGCGACGCTCTCATTCTGTCAGAAGATCTCTTCAGAGAACATGCAGTCTGCAGAAATCTGAACTGTGATGAGAAACACACAATAGAAAGAATGTCTCTCTCCCTCTGAAAACAACACAATCAGACGTGAGAGAGAACTTACCTGCTTCATGCTCAACAGACAACACGCAACAGTTTAAACACGTTCACTTACACAGAGAGAAGCAAACGACTGACACTACAGAGAAGTGATAAACCACACCCTGAACATTCATTCATATGGTCGACACAGATAGGACAAATGCCCCCCACAACAACTCAAACACTTTCAACACTACACTTCTAATAAAGGGAGGCGTCACCCAAAAATGTATTTTGTCACCATACAGATCTGTATAAATGTGTTTGTTCTGATGAACACAGAGAAGATATTTGGAAGAATGATTATAAGCAGGACCACGACCAAAGAACAAGCAGCACAACACAAAACAACACTGACAGGACAACACACACAAACTGACACCCTCATTGAGAACTTTAATTAAAACTCTTTTTCTGTTTATATTGAGATATATATATATATATAGAGAGAGAGAGAGAGAGAGAGAGAGAGAGACAGATCCCTCATATGATTGTGAAGCGCTTTGGGTTTACAGCAGCACATAATGAAGAGGTCACGTCCGGTCGGACAGAACCCACACGGAGGCAGAAGTGAAGGGGTTAAATAATATTTATTAAGGCACAAAATAATAAACCCACGATGGGGCAAACAAGAAACTAAACAAACAGAAAACTTCTCACAAGGGGGCAAAAAAAAGTTCAGGATAATCTAAATAATAAATCCAAACACAAGGGAAGCAGGAAAAAGGTGATCCAGACACGAAGTAACAACAGGTAATATCGAAACCGAAGTATTAACACGGAGTAACTAGTAAATACAATGAACCGACAAACAGCAAGAGAAACAGGGACATTAAATAAGGGCAAACTAATGAGGAGCGATGACAAAGGGATCTGGACGGGCAGGTGACAAGACTTAACAATGAGTGCGACTATCAGGAAGAGACACAGACAGACAGGTGAGGGAGAGGAAACACTGATGGGACGCTCGACAGAGAGACGAGGGGGCGGAGCTACACCGAAGACACGCGGCGACATGTCAAAACAAACCGCCACGTGTCTCCACACAAGACGAAACACACACTCACAAGACGAAACACACACACACACAAGACGAAACACACACACACAAGACGAAACACACACACACAAGACGAAACACACACACAAGACATGATATTGTCACGGCTCTGTCCCCAAGGCCCGAACACTCACGACTGGACGGACAGGACCGTGACAGAAGCACTATATCAATGCCTCATTCATTCATTCATTCATTCTGGGTTCAATGAGGGAATCTCAATACATGTTTCTGATGTATTTCCTGATTTGCTTTTTTAATGGATCAAATATTTTTTTAGAAACGTCTGTTAGAAATATATTTCTTGATATGTAAAAGTCACACAATTACAATATAACAATGCTTCTATATCAATGTTAATCTCTTCTGAACTTCTAATGACAGAGACATTTGGGAGATTTCTGAATCCTTTCCTCCTTTTCCATTTGTTCTACATTTAATCTCATTGATATTTATAGGAGAAATAACTGAGATAGAAAAGATATGTCATCTGTGATTTGTCTTCCGTGTGGTTTGATTGACATGTGTCTGCTGTAGTGACTGATGTAAAGAGATCTGCTCTCATCCCTAAAGATGTTAAGATGAGAGGAAAACAAACACATGTTCTTATTATCACAGACACAAACTGGAGGGACTTTATTAAGAAAATGACTCAATACATCCACCTCTAGACCTCTAATCCCACTACCAGAGTTTTCATTTCTATACTTTGTGTTTCAAGACAAACATCAGCTCCTGGAAGTCCTGAATCTCTGTGATGGACAGAAGAACATTGTTTACCGCACACACATTTTATCCAACAAAAAAAAGATTGTATTCCAGATTTCATACAGCAATACTCACATTATCGGGTCAGTTTGATGGACTTCTTCTGACATGAGATGAGAAAACAGAATGTGATGAAAACTTCACTTATAGAAAGATGGTCAAATGGAAAGCAAGAACTCACGGTTACTGCGGTGTGTCTCAATGGCACTGCTGCGGTTCCACAGGAGACAAAATGTTCCTCCAACTATCACCATAGACAAGAACCCACAGAAAACCAATGCAACGATCTCCATGGGCACGACTCTGAAACCTGCGGAAAAATTCATGATCGTGACTTTCAAACGTCATACATGTCTACATCTGTCTGTGTGCAGTAAACAGACTTGTGACTTGTAACTTTTGAAACAATGATTTCTGTCTCACACATCTTAAGAGTGAAATAATGTTACCTGTCTTCTGTATGTGGATGTCTGAACTCTCCAGCCACATCGAGTTGTGATTAAAACTGTCCCTCACGGCACACCGGTAATATCCAGCGGTCACCGCGGTGATGTGTGTGATGATGAGAATCTGAGCGTGTTGAGCGAGAGCGTGAGAGTCGCTCTCTGCTGGTAGAGATGTGTGATTCAGAGACCAGGAGAACGCTGGAAATGTTCCTCTGCCCGGGACACATCTCAAACGGGCCGCTGTCACACCTCCATCAGCATCATAGAGGTACGTCACCATCACCTCCACAACGCCCCCTACTGGAACTGATGTCAAATCCATTGAGAACACATGAAGGTTAGTCTGTTTACTGATGAACTTCACTCACAAAACTGACAGATAAAAATCATCTTGCCAACATCACAGAGCCATCGGGTCATGCTCGAGCCGATGAGGCAGAATGACTCCTTTAGAGGAGTTTCGTTTAAAGGAGAAGTTTACCTTCATAAGGAAAATTCTGTCCTCTGATAATTTTAAATCTGTGTGACTTTATTTCTTCAGCAGAACACAAAAGAAGATATTTTGAAAAATGTTGGTAAAATCCCCTCATTCACTTCTATTAGATGGACATAAATCCAATGCAAGTGAATGGGGGGCTGTACAACATTTTTTAAAATATCTTCTTTTGTGTTCTGCACAAGAAAGAAAGTCACACAGATTTAAAATGACAAGAGGGCGAGTAAATGAGTAAATGATGACAGAATTTTCCTTGTGATGGCAATCTAGTCCTTTAAGACATTCAGTTATAAACCAGAGTTAATAAGTTCTTATTCATAATTACAATATGTATCTGTGTGGTCTCTATAAAGAAAAACTGAAGAAATGATCAGAAATATTTGTCTTGTCAACAGATAGAAATCAAGTTTTCTAATAATTTCTTCCGTTTTCGACAGAGTCGTTCACAGACCAGCGGCAGGGAGGAATATTATAACTCTGACACACCCACTGCCAGATTGACAGGATCAGACGTGAGCTGTTGTGTTTCTGTCTTGGCTTTACATCGAGCGGCTGTCATATTCCCACGCACAGAGACGGGCTGAAGGAACCACGCAGTCAGTGTAGAGACCTGCTTCTCTTGAATCTCCACCTCGTCCACCAGCAGGAGAAACGTCAGCGGAGGACTTCCACGCTCCACAGCGCAGCTGATGTTAGCCAGCAGATCAGACCCGTCACACAACACTGTGAATGTCAATCTGGGTGACGAGATGAATTCTGTGAATCATAAAGCTTCATCCTTACATTGGTACTGGAGATATTGCGTCTGTCGTGTATAATTATGCGAGGCTTTCTTCAGTGAACACAAGAAGATATTTTGAGAAATGTCCGTACAACAGAAGTCAATGGGATTCGAAGTTATTCTTCAAAATATTTTCTTTTTTGTTCTCCAGAAGAAAGAAACTCACACAGGTTTGAAATGACATGAGGGTGAATAATAGATTTGTATTTTTAGGTAAACCATTCACAGGCTGATTTTCTTTCATCACGTGACGTTTGTTTGGATTGACAGTGAACATGAACGTGACGCTGAAGTGATGAATTCTTACTCTTCACAACGACTTCCAGATTTCGGCTGCTGGAATATCTTGTGTCGTCATCCATTTGGTTTTGGGCCGTGCATGAATATGTCCCAGCATGCTGTTCACCTGCCCTGTCCACCGTCAATGTGCTTTCTGACAGGCGGTAGAGTTCGGAGGATGATGATCTCACTTCCTGTCTGTTATGATACCACATGAAGGACAGATGTGTTCCTCTGGAGACGGAACAGCGCAGGACGAGTGGTTCTCTCTCGTAGATGACGGGTGGATCGGGCTCTGAAGTCACACTCGTACCCTGCACAGGGACTAACAGACATTCAGTCAGTTTCCACAAGCTTCTGAATTTAATAACACATGCTGATGCATCGACCATGGAAGATTATATCAGTTGAAAGCGCTGTTATGTTTCTTTTTTTTATTGTATAAGAGAATATAGAGATAAATGAATGAATGAAGTATGAGAGCTTTAATGTTCTATCACATCTCATTTCACTTACTCACTACTTGTAAGTGTACAGTGTTGCTTTGGCCGCCTGTGGTCAGTCTACAGTAGTATTTGCCCTTTGACTCCTCTGTGACCTTCAGGCTGAATGTGACCATGGTGTTGACCTCTGTGGCAATCAGATATCCGTCATCTTTTCTGAGTTCATAGGTCAGAGGTGAAGTCCAGCCCGGAACCTCACAGTGAAAGTGAACTCGAGATCTCAGATAGGCCCGGCTGGGTCCAGATAGAACCGGCTGAAAGTGAGATCTACCTGCACACATGTGACGGATGTCAATGAGTATTTTTTACTCATTTACTAAGTAATCATTTGTCCACAAAAAACATTATAATTTAGTTTTGTATCCTTTTTTTGTTGTTTAGTTGTTTTTTATCTTTATTACGTGTTGACGTCATTTCTGGCCAGCTATAAGTTTGATTAAGCCAACTGTATGTTGTTCACAGTATTTTTTTTGTATTACACATGTTTTAGAAATGGATGGATTGTATTTAATGGTTTTATTACCGAGTACAGCGGTTTGAGTATGTGTGTGCGTGCCAATAAAACATTGTGATTTAAACTGATTAAATAACTGTTTTAAATCTGTGCAGGTGAAAAATCACAATCTCCTTGTCTTCTTGTAATGGGGTAGAAGATATAGGGACTACAAATGAGATGGACTACAAATCCTGCAGGTCAGGTTGTTATAAAAGGAAGTCCAATTTTAGGGACTTCCTCTTTGAAGCATCATGTGGTTTGGGTACTTAGGGCTGTGTAAGAGCTGATGATAAGATCACCGATTAACAGAACTGAATTGGTGATGCCCCGTCAGAAAATGTTGTTTGCTGCTTCAAAGAATTAAGCAGACCTATTTTAGAGCATCAACGGTCATTTTAGTCAAATCCTTTTTGCTATTGCGAGTTCGCTTGGTTTTAATATTTATATCTGCCTTGTGTTTTAGTGCCTGTTTGGATCAACATACTTTGCGTGTCTCAGAGATTTAAGCATGTAAATACAGGTATTAATCCGTACTAAATTCTAGGATTGAGTTTAAACGTTTGATATTTGAATTTGTTTTATACTTGATTGTAAATGTTTTTAATTATAGTAACTTTTTATATGGTGATTATACATTGTGTTTCAGTCTTTTGCAGAGAATGCATGATTGCCGTTTACTTTTTGTTTTCTTCACCAGAAATGATGGTGGCTTAATGGGTATTTTGGTATGATCCAAATGTTAAACCGGGTCCTTTATGGCAATGTGATTTGAGTTATTGTTGTATATTTTTTTCTTACTTTGTTTGTTTTGTTTGTTTGCTTGTTTGTTATCCATTGTGGACCCACAAACTGTGGGGTTCTCACTTGTATATGCCATGTGAATTACTCCGCCAAGGTGATGGAATATAGGTGTTGTGATTTTGATTTTGGGTGATTATCACTGTCTAGAATTTGAAGTGAACTTTTGCTTTCTCTTGTGATGTAGTGTGAGTTTGCACTTATTGGTGGAGTATTCTCTATGTGATAAAACCAGTGGGCCCTGTGTTCTGTAGGTGTTCTAAAGTGTCTTGTTTTACTCAGTTTCTTTGCCAAGTCCATTTATCCTTAAGCTATTCTTATTATTGTGAACAAATACATTTGTGCAGAGAAACAGACTGTGGTTTGTGCTTTGTGTTGAGTCCCCTTCATCTCGAATAAGATGTCCGGGTTACATTCTATTACACAACGCAGAGCTCGAACAGTCGCTAGAATTGGGCCGGTTACACACACAGATTGAAATAAACACATCAACACACGCAAAATGCGTTATATTAGGTTTGTTTAGTTTCAGTGTGTTTGTGTTGTTAATAAAAACAAGTGGCACCTTTAAACAGACTTCAGTGTCATTGTGTGGGTTTATCGCAGTTTCTTCTTCATCAAACAAAACTCATTCAATCAGAACAGTGTGACTGTTTTAAATAAGAATTCATTAAAATAATATTTAAAAGAATGAAACATACCAGTTTGTGTCAAAAGACCCATCAAAACTGAAACGCAACAGAAAACGGCAGTGAATTAACGTGATGTGAGAATCAATGCTGTCTCATCAAGGCTTTACTGTAGTAAAAATATGAGTAGGCAAAACTTACAACACATTTATTTAATTGTTTATAAGATATTACTTTAAAGAAAGATCTTTTGCTTGCTCTATAAACACAATGCACTGGGCTGTGTTTGATCTTTCTGTGATTTTCTTATTTGCTCCTGTAAAGCAATGCACATTGTGAATAGCGCGATATAAATAAACTTGAATTGAATTAAACTTACCAAAGAGTGACATAAAGAGGAAATAAACGCTTTCTTCCATTCTACAGATCTTCACATCGTGAGTCATGTCAGTGCGCGCGCTCGCGTGAGAGAGCTCGAGGCAGAATGTGTGTGTGTGTTTTTCAGAGATAACTGTTTACAGCTGCACGTGACTATTGTGTACACATTAAAATGCTTTATTTAAAAAACAAACAAACATAACAGGATTGCAGAAATTTCTGTATAAAACTGATTAAAGTGAACGCGTGTCAGAGAGGAAAAGAACACTTTGGAAGTCGACATGATCAGACTCTGACTTCGCTAATACAAACTCTGATCTGAGATCAGTCATTTCATGCATCAGTGTTGGACATGTTTGTTGCGTGATGTCTTCTGTCGTTGCATCGTGTTGTGCTTCTTCGC
>CM056462.1:1145584-1173084 GCA_029783895.1 Triplophysa bombifrons | reverse complement strand
ATGAGTGCTAACTCTCTAATGTTAAACTCAAGTCTCTCGGCCGTCTCACCTGTGAACATCAGTGTTGGTGTCAGCACAGATCCACCGATGATCACACAATACAACACATTCAACAAAACAGATATCGCAGAAACACAAAATAAGCTTTGACTCCAACGCCGAACCGACCTGCGGACAAAACACAACATCATTCACAACCTCGTTCATCTGCGGCTCACAAACTGAGCTCAGACATCTCAAGTTTATTGAACATTAAACATTTCTCGTCACTTTAACTCTCATCCAGATGATTTCACATCAACGATCTACATTCATGTACACCTCAAGACTCATACCGTCTCATTCACGCAACTTTAGGTGAAACATCTGAGACCTCCATCACCTCTCACCTTCGATCTTGTGCAGTGTGTGTCTCCATAGCAACAGTCCCGACAACTTATTGCTGATGTGCTCCTTCAAACGGCGTCTGGTGATCTGTTGTTTCTGGCTCCATGAGTCCCAGCTGCCAGCGGGGTGTTTCTGTTGCCATCGCTCAGCTCTGTTTCACACAGTCGGTGTTCAAGTTAAATCACCCGTGTGTCACGTTGTGAAAGTGTTCTCAGGTCAGACGTGTTACCTCTCGGAGCGGATGTGTCTCTTGATCTTCAAACACACCAGCAGAGCTTGTGGCGGTACACTGCTCTCCAGCATCCGCCGCTCATCATCCGGGTGAAGGTTGTGTTGCTGTTGTCGGTGAGCCTGTGAGCTGGGTAACTGTGCAAAGATCTCAGTGTGATGATAGTCGCACGAGTCACTCGACTGAACCGAGCTCACGCTCTCATCTGAACACACAAACACACAACATAAAACACTCACTGTGTGTGTGACTCCAGTGAACTTCACAACACCGCCAACGTGTGTGATACCCAGCCAGCACGTCTGTATGACGTCTGCTAAAGATCTGGAAAACATCTGCTGTGAAAAAACATCTGCTTGACATCTCAGAAAGAGCTGTTGGACATCCATCCTGAATCAGAAACATCTTACAGACATATTCTAGAGGTCTATATGACATCTGACAGCAGACGTTTCCAGGACGTATTGTAGATGAGCAAACTATGTATTGCAGATGTCTTCCAGATGTAAATGGACAATTCCGTGAAAATGTCAACCTTACCACGAAAAAAAAATATTTTACCAGATATCAACATTTGGTCGCTCAAATCTCTCTTTAAATCTGTAAAGCATTTTTTTAATTTTTAGTTCATGATTTTTCATGGTCGGGTAAGAGCCATTTTCAGGATTGTCACATCCATAACGCTACATATTCCTTATAAATGGACACATGAAAATGAATATAAAGTAACTATTTGATGTTCTATAAAGAGGCATCACTTCTCCATTCATTGGGTATTATTGCTTCAGGATTGTGCATTTTATTTGACAGAAATCCTACAAAGTTTATTGTCTCCCAAAAACCGCATCCTTTTTCTGTCACATCCATAACACATGTTTATTTCCCCTTTTTTTAAATAGATTTTTCTGATAGATTGACACTTTTCTGATGTTTAGACTCTATCAACAAGGGTTCAGTGAAATATAAACAGATGGTTCAATATAATCGTAACAAATTCATTCTCTGAGCATTTTTTATGTCACGTCCATAACGATGGAATTGCCCAAATGTAGTGTGGTGTCAGCCCAGATAGCACGGGTACATCTGTAAGACGTCTGCTAAATGATCTGGTAAACATCTGCTGTGTAAAACATCTGCTAAACATCTCAGAAAGAGCTGTTGGACATCCATTCTGAATCATAAACATCTTACAGACATCTTCTAGAGGTCTATATGACATCTGACAGCAATCATCTCCAAGACGTCTTACAGATGAGCACACTTTGTTTTACAGATGTATTGCAGATGTACAGTAAATGTAGTGTGGTGTCAGGATAATAAGCGTAAACAGACACATAAACACACGCTCACAGATACTTCCTGTTACACAAACTCAATGCACAGATACGTCTGCTAAAGATCTGGAAAATATCTTCTGTGTGGAAACATCCGATAGATGTTTTAGAAAGTTTTATGTACAACTGTTATTCAGCAGCCGTCTCAGAGACGTATTGTAGATGAGCAAACAATCAAAACTGTGTCTTGCAGATGTAAATACAGACCCCTCCCAGATGTGTGAGTGCTATCAGGGGCTGTTACACGTATCAGAGAGCAGTGATGAATTCTGACAACACAACACAGAAGACGGAAGCAAAACCTCTGATCAAAATCTGAGGAAAGAGCTGCACATTCACACTGAACACATCAATGATGCTGACGATCACAATCATTCACTTTATCCCTCTGACACAACCAAAGACTGTTACATCATCACCAACACGCACGATCACAACAACACACACAGGTCTTTGTGTTTCAAACAGGTACTGTACCTGATATGAGTCTCTGGAAGTGTGGTGTCCCTGGTTCTTCCTCCTCCATCATGCGTCCTCACAAACACACACAGCTCCACAACTAAAACGTTGACGTTCACTGTGCGCTCTTCTGAGAAGACCACGCATCACTGCAGGAAGTCATGTGATGGAGTGGGTGTCACTCAACATCATGAAGAACATCTTAACACAATGTCTTGAGTTGAGTGTGGAAATCTAAGCGACAACATTCTCTTTCAATGGTCGACAGTTTGACTTTTGGGAATTTCGACACTGACGTACACATTTATGCACAGATGATGCCCGTGAGATGTCATAGACTTATGATCAGTATTTGTGAACGTGTGTGAATATTGTCATTTCATTCTACTTTTGCCCTCTGTCACATAATAAAGTGCTTTTGTTCAACACATTCTCTCGCTTTCTCAAGTAACACACTCTCTCTCACACACACAATAATATTAGAAATATATGTAGCTTATCTAAATGATGATGTTCCACAAACTTGTATAGTTTTTATACAGAGCAAGTTGTAAATACTTTAAGCCTGACAGAAAACATTTTGGCAGTTAAAAGAGGAAGGTTTATCTCCGGTTATTTGGGTTCAAACTTGTCTCTAAAATACCCCTCACACACACACACACACACACACACACACACACACACACACACACATCCTCTCTCTCTCTCTGGGTTCAGTGTGTGAAACAGAAACTTCCTCATTTACTCTTAACACAAAAACAGAACAAATGGGTGAAGCGACACACAAAACCTTCATGTCAAACTATCACAAACCACCAGATCTCACTCATATCTCTGATTATAGTCATCAATGAGTTCAAATGGAGAACAATCGAGATCTTTGTGTTTCTCCTCCAGAGCCTTCAGTGCTTTGTGTAGAGTCTCACAATGTTCTCGTCATTCTTTCTTTCTGCTCATAAGTTGATTCATGAGTCAGTCTGATTCGTGAACTGAATCTCAGCTGCTGCCGAAGTTTCAAACAGCCCCCAGCTGTGAATTGTAATCGTAATTCTTCACTGGATTTAAATCTAAAATTGTACTTTTTACTAATTAATTCCACGTTTACAGCGATAAGACCCTCGTGTGAGAGAGAGAGTTTGTGTGTTTATTTGTGTGTTCGAGTGGACAGACTTCACGCCCCACCGGAAACCAAGCGCTTCGCACTTTGTCCTGCGCGCGTGCGAATTGTTCTTGAGAACCGAGTAATGATTCATATGAACTGAATCACACGGGAACGACTCAGCGGAGAGAAACAGCGGTCTGAATCTAAAACACAGGATACGTGACATTTAATGCATAAATCATACGAAACCTGGCTTAACTAAAACATTAAATACCGCGCAGACTTCTGTGAGCGCTTCTGAGTGACGATTCAAACGAATTAATGAATCGTTTCTTGAAAGCGGTTTTTCCAACGATTCACAGGAATGTTTGAGTGTTTCGACACTTTTTCGTTGTTGTTACACGCAGAGGCATTTTTGTCAGACGAGCGCGAGCGCGGTGAGTAACGACTCGTATTTATTTATTCATTCATGCTGATCAAAGTATCGATGAACGACATGAATAAAAGTTGTTATGTGTTTTCATACGAGATAGAATCAGGGGACGAAACTTCAGCAGGTGTGAACGATGAACATATTGTGTTGTTTTAATACGGTGATACGTGTCTTGTTCGTTTCATCTTCACAAACTTAACTGCAAACTGCTTTGACTCCTAAACTAAATGTTCCCTTTCTAGTGGACAGCTGTAGGGATCAGTGCTTCTCTCCACACACTCACTGATCTACAGACAACACTTCAACTCTTAGTCTTCATGTGTGAAGTGACTGTTACACATACTGAACTCTAGTAACATTCATTGAAACTGTTGTGTAATCAATAGCATTACCGCACCATAGTAACTATTAAAGTGTACTGCCGTGTTTTTCGTGACGTGTTTCCTGACAGCAGGTGTTTGTGTCATGTTGTCATTTGTTGATGTTGCACATGAACATCACACATGTTGTTTTGAATGAACTGTGAATGGAAGCACACACACAAACATGCGTGTGAAGAGGAATGTTTTCTGTTGTGTAGTGTGGGATTGTGTGGAAGTGTTTGGATCAGATTCTGTAGGTATTTTACCCAGCATGCATTGAGGCCGGTAACTGAGGTCATTGGGAGTGAACACAACCAGATTCTCTGTTGTTCTGTTTCCAGATGTGTGAATGTGTGCTGGATCCAATGATTCTTCATGTTTGTGAGTGTTGGACTTGTGTTTGCTCCTCTTATTCTGCTCTGCTGGGCTGCTGAGATGAGTTGTTAAGGTCCTTTTTTTGGGTGCCGTTGCCATGGTGAATGGTATTTATCAGAGCTCCATTGATGATGGCTTCTTATAGTCGTGGTGCACACTTAACCCAGGATAAGACTAGTGAAGTAACTCAAATCAGTGCTTCTGAAACCAAAAACTCTAAGTTTCTTATTTCTAAGTAAACCAACTCTGAGTTCAAGGTTTAACCTACAGTTGGTTGAACCTGCTTATTGAAACGGGCCCAGTGTCTCACACACACAAACAGATGTGCTTTTCTACACTATCATCATGATATGAATCCTGTGTGTGAAATAAATCGGAATGATCATATGTTGATGAAATTGTTGATGATGCGTTTCCTGCTATGGTTTGCATCGCACTGCTGCATTAAGAGAGATAGTCATCCATTTCTGTGTTATTGACTCATAATGTGAAAGCCTCAAACGCACACATGTGTCTCTTGAGGGTTAAAGGTCTTTTATGGAAGGCTTTTGACGTGTCTTGTGACCGCAGACTGAAGATGTTCCTCCACCCACTCACTTCATCTGTTACATGAAACGAGTTGATCTCAGAAATCTGACGACTTCAAACTGTGTTAGTTTGTGTTCATCTGTTTCATGACGCCGGTCGCCAGCTTTAAACCCTGAATCAATGAAAACTCATCATGTACACGCTTACACGCAAAAGACATCTGCATGGACCGATGAAGACGTTTCTCTAGAAGCACAACTATGAGGAGTTTAGATTAAGAGCGTGTTTGTGTCTGAAAGTTTATGACACGATGATGATTTTGCACAATAGATTTTTTATTGTGTGGAGGAGAAAACCAATAATAAAAGCCTACACATTTCATGTCATTTGATTTGAAATTAAATAAAATGAATAAAATTTACGTCTGTGAAAGTATTGATGACAAGCCAATAAAGTAAAATAAATTAAAACTAAATCAAATTAAAAAGCAGTTGTGTCTTAATAAAATTCAGATGTAACCCAACGTCCAAAAGATCTCTTTCCTGAGATTAACAAAGCTTTATTCACAGTTAAAGTGCAGTAAGTGCATGGTTTTTTTGGGGGGAAGTATGGCTTTGTGGTTTTGGCTTTTATCTGTAGTAAAATAAGGGCGACGTAGAAACATCACTTAAGTGCTGAATAATTCAGATGTCTTTTTATCGTATGTGAATCCGAGGGAAAAAATAGACATGTTTCTGAGTGTGGATGGACTGCACTGATGAATTAATAACTAATTGAGACCTCACAAAGTACATTTGGGTTTCACCGGGGCTTTAAAGTCAACATGAAATGGATGTTGAGATTGAGTGCAACGGCTTCTGAAATGAGTAAAGAAGAAGTGGGGGGCTTTATTTTGCCCTTCCCATCTTGATTGGTTTGGTGTAAGTTGGTCATTACAAAATGGTTTGGCAGGTTTGATTGGCAGGTCACAGTCTCTTGTGGAGGGCCTGGTGAAGATGTCTGGCCGATAGACAGTCACTATAGCTCCACCCCTTTTTTGTTGCTCATGTCATGTGGTGAAGAGTTGTTGTTGAGAGGGGGAGGAGCTTCATGTTTTTGATTAAAGATCACAAGTGCAAATGAATTGAAATAATAATGGTGTGCAGTGCATGGATGAGTTATTTATAATAATCACTGCTACACTGTGTGAAACACACAATATTCCTGTTTGATTTCATGGACTTTAAAGGCATAGCTGAGCCAAAAATTTGTCATCATTTAATCACCCTGAAGTTGGTCCGAACCTGTAGACATTTCTTTGGTCTGTTGAACACAGAAGATATTTGGTAGCAACTGACATTTCTGGGGCACCGTTTAGTTCCCTAAAATTGTTCAGTGAAATAAAGAAAGAAATGTGTGCAGGATTGGACCAAGTTGAGTAATTCATGTCAGAATGTGGCGGATCATCCCTGTGACTACACAACCTGCTGCTGTACCCCCACGACAGCACATTTCACATGAATTAAAATGGGAGTGTTGTGAAATCATGTAAGAGCGAGTGGAAGGCTTGAAGGCAGTGGTGTGTGTTTGAGTTGTGTGTTTGTTTTGTGAAAATGCTTTTGTTGGTGTGCTGAAAGGTTTTGAGCGGACACACCTTCAGCTCCATATCACTCTGTGTGTGTAGTTACAGACCTGCTGTGACATGATGAAGCTGAAATTCTTTCTTTTTGTGTGTGTGTGTGTGTGTAGCAGTAGCAGCAGCAGCATGACGGCAGTCCGTGTTTCTCTGACGGGTTCATGAGTCGTGACACAGATCATGGCCGGAGGAAACAGTTTTCAGTCTCCTCATCGGATCATCGATCTGGAGTAAGTCACGTTTACTGTCTTTTACTCTGTTATGATGTCACTAATTAGTAATTACATGTGTTGTTTCACCATTCCCTATTCTCGCCCTTCCTGTTGTGTGTGCTAGTGCGCGTGCACGTGTGTGTGTACTTGGTTTATATATGTTAGTGGGGACCTAAACCTGAATGCACACCAACTCACGGGCACTCGTGTCCCCACGGGCACAAAAGCTTATAAATTGTACAGAACGATCATTTTGAAAATCTAAAAAAGCGAAAAGTTTTCTACGATCTTTAGGTTTAGGGGTTTTGTTAGAGGACAAAATATACAGTTTGTACAGTATACAACTCATTACACTTATGTGTGTGTGTGTGTGTGTGTGTGTGTGTATGCATGTCCGTTTGTTGGTATGTGTGTGTGTCCATTTGATTTTTAGATTTCAAAAACGGTTACACATGAACAGGGCTCTAGACACATTTTTCGCACTTTCTCAGTTGGTCCCACCAACTTACAATTTGGTCGCACACTTTTTTATAGCAATCTTAATGACCTCAGTTGATGTATCATTTTGTTCATTTGTCACTCAGTCTTTTAAAATAGTGGACTACAGACCGCTTCATATTTGCACTTTAACACTTGCGAGCCCAATAAATCCCAAATAATTGCAAAGAAACTTTGTAACTTTGTTTTATATTCAAGTTGTATATCATATATTACTACACATTGTCATAAATAAACATCAAATACTAAATGGTAACCACTCTTGTTGAATGGTCTGTGCTCACTTGTGTTCTGATGTGTTTCGAGTGACTGATTTGATGGGTTTCAATCAGTGAGTATCGGGAGTTCAGTGTTTGACATACGAGTTGTTTCAACAAAAAGAATCGGTTCAAATGAGTCATTACGTCGCAAATCAGACATTAGCGGACACTGCAATAGTATGTTAGGACATCGCAAAAGATAGACGTTATAAAGCAAAAGACTTCAGCTCACTGGACAGGAGTTTTCCTTTGTGTCAGCTGATGTGCGGAACACATGTCAGGGAAGAAAAAGCATCCTGCGACATGTTTTTGATGTAATAATGGTCAAAATATTCTCCATGTGAAACATTGATTCTGTCTACAGACCTTGCTTTTGATTAAAGTGTGTGGGAGAGACAGTTCAGAAACCACTGTGTTCCACTTCATTAATCACTGCACACAACATCAGAACATGACATCAATGTTCCGTGAGAGCGTTTTAAAACCATATGTCTGTCTGAGGTATCGAATCCCCCCTCGAATACGGTCCCCTTTAGGACCCCGAGTGATTATATTGGCTGAAAGAACGTCTATTTGGGTACTCTTTTAGCACCTGATTGCAGCTCTTACAAAATAACATCATTATACACGTCACTAGAACTATACTAATATGACCATTAAAGTCTTTTACATGAAGTGCTTGCTATGCTAGTATGTACATGAGGCTATGGGTAGTGAAATCAAACAAATCTCATTCTTACTGTTTAAGTTAGCTTACCTATCAACTAGCATAGCATAGAACTACGTGTTTTTTTTCTTATCGAGTACAAATTTTTAATTCAGCAAAATGTCATCAATAACTACACGAAGGAAACTAATCTGGTATGGAAGGCTCAACACAGTAGATCCACATTATTCCCAGACAAATAGAACTGTGTGGTCCGCTAGGGCTTGTGAAAAGAAGCTAGACTAGCACTTACCAAACATTCACACAAATAAGAATTTTTGTATCAGTCGGGATCCTAAAGGGGACTGAATTTGAGGGGGAAGTCGGTCTGCGCAACACGGAGTGAAGACAAACACACACTTTAGTTTGGAGACAGATGGAGTACAAGCTCTCTGCTCGCTCTTCCCTGCAGTGCACTTATCACAAGCGCGTCATTCACCGCTCATAAATCACATTAAATGTTCAAGTTAATCTTTGGCGGGGATTTAATTAATTTGTTTTACGCACTTGCACCAATGCGACCCTGTGAAGTTTTACCTCACACAATATAAAAAACGATTGCGTTTGGATCGCAGTCTAGAGCTCTGATGAATTCAAGCGTCTGTCTCTGGGTCCGTTTGGATCACTGTACAATAAGTCTTTCTTTGATCATGTGATCACAGTTAATGGTGATGTCATCACTGGTTCATTTCCACATTCTTTGTTTTCGATGGAAGTGTCTCATTGTGTTATGATGTGTGATGTGGTTTTACATTTATTGCTGTTATTCATATTCTACTGACATTGATCTCACAGAAATGTCATGATGTGTGTGTGTTACAGGAGTCCGGCTGATGAATTCGGTGTTCATGATTCATTCAGTCAGCTGATTAATGAACAGAATCATGACCTTCATGCTGATATCATAGAGATGACCGCACTTGACCAGGAGGAGGAGGAAGGTCAGATCTCTCACACAGACACACACACACATTGATTTTCTTTGTGATGTCTGTGTGTGATGTGAATGTGTTTCTGCTGTACGTGTCACAGATGATGTCATGGGTCTGGAGGGTCCAGCGTTTCGTCCAGTTACAGAGTTCAGTGACGAACAGCAGCAGACGGATTCTCTGATTGGAGAACGCTGGTCATCTGACACACTCAGAGTTCTCTCATCTATGCCCAGTCGAACCATCGGTGTGTATGTGTCTAAGATGTTTCTCCTGAGAGTCAGAAATCTCAGAAATGTGTGAATCATGAGAGTTTGAGAAGAGATAATGTGTCAAACTGAGCTCACATTCGTCTTGTCTGCAATCAAAAGTCAATACAGTGACTTTTCAAAACTCAACATTTCTCACCTCTACAATCTGCATTCAATCACAACTCATGATCTATGAGAGAGTAGAAGCTCAGAGAGTTCACTTTTAAAGACATGTCTCAGTTGTTTCTGTATTTTATTTGTAGAAATTAGACACAGATTAATTATCCAGCAAGACTATAGGCAGTCTTTCTCAGGTGAAATACAGGCCTGCAATAATGTGCGCGCTGCACCGCATGCACATCCCGCGCGCCCGCCACGTGTCTGCATTGAAAATAACTGCTCAAAATAAGTGAAATGTAAACGGGCCTCAGAGGAACAGTCGTGGTACTGAAGATCTCTCTCTGCGCAGGTCGCAGTCGCGGGGCCATCATCTCTCAGTATTATAACCGCACCATGCAGCTGCGCAGACGCAGACAGAGCAGACCCTCCATCCAGCACTTTCCTCGATCTGCTCGTCCCAGCATCCGTGGATATCGCGTGGAAACAGACGGCGCTGGTTTTGAAGAAGGAGGTAAAAAACACGCATGTTTGAAACAATCGTGAGTTCATGTTGAGTGTTTTTTGCTCATCTCATGTGTGTGTGTAGAGAGTAAGAGGGAGCGTTTGGTGAACAATCTGCAGAATCTGTCCGTCAGTGATCGAGTGCGTATGTTGAGAGCGATGCCTCTGTGTCTGGCTGAGAAGAAAGAGCTCAGGTACACACACACACACGGAATACACTATTTATGCTACAAAAGGGCGTAGAATAGTGCATATGTGCGCGATTTGGGAAGCACCCATTGCAACTTATTGTACAAAATGATATGAATGCAGGAATGAATAAATACACATATGAATACACAAGTACCATCACACAGATGTTGTCTGTTTATTGTATTTGTGTTCATCAGTGTGTGTGATGTGTTTTTCAGGATGTTGGCCATGAATAAAGTGGAACACTCATTGTCTCAGAGTCAAATCCCCTGCTGTAGTCAGTTCAAGTATTACATCATCACTGTGAGTCCATCACATGCATTATGACGTCATTATTTGCCCTCACCGTCTCCTGTCGTCTAGTGCACTATAATGGGTGTCCACCAAAACAACTTCATTCCTCATATGTTACTTCACTCTTTTACCCACAGTGCACTCTGATTGTGCATCTGATGCCATCTCATGTTTTCCCACACTGCAAAAAATCAAAGCATTATTGTCTTGTTTTTGGTGAAAATATCTAAAACTTCTTAAATCAAAATACGATGACTGGACAAGAAAAGTAAATAAACTTATTTTTCCCATCCCATGACAGATTTTTTTGCTTGTTTTGCCATAAACTTACTTAATTCTTACATTATTTTTCATAAAACAAGATCAAAAACCTTTGGTCGCTTTTCTTGTCAAGTAATTATATTTTGATTTGAGAATGTTTAGATATTCGTAATAGAAAACAAGACAAAGACAATTAGTAGTAGCTCCCATGATGCACCGTGAGTCGACCACCTGACTGATGTCAGCTTGATGAATGTGACGGACAATAAAGATTTATATGAGATGTGTTCGTGTTGAGGGTCTTGTGTCTCACTGAAGGGGCTTAATTCATGATAACAGTCAGCTGCTTGTACATTATCCCACTTATTACACGGCTACTTGCCACATGAGAAAAAAAACTGGACATGAAATATGAATTTGAAATATTTGATTAGCTCATTTTTACTGAATGCAGACTTTCTGTGAGGAAAAGGCGTTTAGTTTCAGTTTTATAGTAAGAAATGATGCTCAAACGTCACAAACAGGCAATTAGGTTTCATCATTTGTAAATATATGTTATTAAAAGACATATTTATAATACATGTTTGTGTAATATTAAACTCTCAAATGATTTGCAGCATTAGTGTTACAGGGTGTTATTAGTTTTGAGCGCTTGTTATTTGAAAATATAACAACCCTTGGAATGTCGCGACTGGCCAATCAGAATCAAGCATTCAAATGAGCCGTGTAATAATGATAATAAACATGACAGACAGACAGAAAAGACCTCCCGCTCATGCTCTCTGACATATTTAGTTTACGTGACCTCCTCATATAGTGCACTCAGATGTCATAGGGACTAGTGAAGGAGTGAGTGGTGATATGCAGATCTTGTAGTATGCAGTGTGACCTCTGACCTGTGTGTCTTCTGTGTGTGTGTCTGTCAGGCTGTGAGACACGGCTGGTTCAGCTGGCTGTCGTTTCTGTCGTCGCTGCAGTTGTGGCAGACGGCTCTGAAGTGTGTTGGCGGTCGCTTCGGGACGGGCGTTCTCTCCTACTTCGTCTTTCTCAGAACTCTTGTCTTCTTTAACGTCTTCCTATTCCTGGTGACCGGTTTGCTTCTGGTTGTTCCTCAGGCCGTAACGCCCCCACATCATGAGCAGATCACCAGCACCTGGGGTCTCGAGATCCTCACGGGGGCCGTAGGTTTCACTCTTCTCACTTTACATTTCATTTCAAGTCTCACAGACCGTAGTAATCCTATGTGTGTGTGTGTGTGTGTGTGTGTGTGTGTGTGTGTGTGTCTCAGGGTTATTTCTCTGAGTCTCTGCTGTATTACGGTTACTATAGTAACCACACACTGAGCCGTTGCTCATGGATGGCTCAGTCAGAGAACGGGACGTCCTGCACTTCTTCATTCTCATATAACATGCCTCTGGTGTATTTCTTCACTATCGGTGCGGTGTTCTTCGTCACCTGCATCATCCTCGTGTACAGGTGAGCTTCAGCCGCGTCTCCTCACATCTACAGACGTCATGATCGTGAGAAACTCGCTGGACTTTCTGTGTTTTCATCCTCCAGCATGTCAAAGTCCTTCGGTCAGAGTTTTCGCATCGATAAATCTAAAGGACTGTTGGCCATCAAGGTTTTCAGCTCCTGGGATTTTAAAGTGAGCAAGAAAACTTCAGTGAGACTCCAGCGTGAGAACATTGGCACACAACTCAAAGTAAGAACACAAATGTGTGTGTATAGTGCATGTGTGTGAAACGTGTTCTCGTGTGTGTGTGTGTGTGTGTGTGTGTGTGTGTGTGGTGTGGTGTGGTGTGGTGTGTTTTCTCTTGTGCATGCGTGTGTGTGTGTGTGTGTGTGTGTGTGTATAGTGTATGTGTGTGAAACGTGTTCTCGTGTGTGTGTGTATAGTGTATGTGTGTGAAACGTGTTCTCGTGTGTGTGTGTGTGTGTGTGTGTGTGTGTGTGTGTTTATAGTGTATGTGTGTGAAACGTGTTCTCGTGTGTGTGTGTGTGTGTGTGTGTGTGTGTGTGGTGTGGTGTGATGTGTTTTCTCTTGTGCATGCGTGTGTGTGAGGGAATAAAAATAAGAACACAAATGTGTGTGTATAGTGTGTGTGTTGTGTGGTGTGTGCAGGAGCTGGTGGCGGAGGTGAACCGTCAGGAGTTGGAGTTTCCTGTTCTTCAGCGTTTGTGCCGGATCTTCGTTCACATGTTGGCGTGGATCATGTGTTTGGGCAGCACGTTGTTGTGCGTTCTTGCTGTCTATTACTTCTCTGAATATACATACATGGTACGACAACAAACTCACACACACACATGGAGATATTTGTCCTCAATTGACCCTGTTAGACATTTGACTCTCTCTGTGTGTCTCTATCTCTCTCTCTATCTCTCTGTCTCTGTCTCTCTCTCAATCTCTCTGTTTCTTTCTCTCTCTCAATCTCTCTGTTTCTTTCTCTCTCTCAATCTCTCTGTTTCTTTCTCTCTCTCTCTCTCTCTCTCTCTCTCTCTCTCTCTCTCTCTCTCTCTCTGTCTCTCTCTCAATCTCTCTGTTTCTTTCTCTCTCTCAATCTCTCTGTTTCTCTCTCTCTCTCTCTCTCTCTGTCTCTCTCTCAATCTCTCTGTTTCTCTCTCTCTCTCTCTCTCTCTCTCTCTCTCTATCCCTCTATCTGTCTCTCTCTCAAGATTCAAGATTCAAAGGAGCTTTATTGACATGATAAAAGAAAATGTACATTGCCAAAGCACAAGATTAAATATAAACATGCAGAAATACAGATTAAGATAAAAAATAAGATAGAATAAAATTAAAAGTCTATAAGTAAATATATATATATATATACATCTCAATATAAACAGAAAAAGAGTTTTAATTAAAGTTCTCAATGAGGGTGACAGTGTCAGTTTGTGTGTGTTGTCCTGTCAGTGTTGTTTTGTGTTGTGCTGCTTGTTCTTTGGTCGTGGCAGGACTTGACATATCTTGCAGCAGGTTTGAGCTTCTTGAGTTCTCTCCCAGTATGTATGAGATCTTGTCCTTTTGTTGAAACTGGTCAAAGTCTTTGTGTAAGTTTGTAAACTGGGGGAAGAATGTTTCTCTGATGTGTGTGTAGTTGGGACAGGAGAGGAGAAAGTGCAGCTCTGTTTCCACTTGATTGTGTGTGCAGTGTGGACACAGTCGCTCTTCTCTCGGTGTCCATGTGTGTCTGTGTCTGCCCGTCTCTACAGTGAGCTGGTGATCACTGAGTCTGTACATGCTCAACACTTTTCTTAGTTTAGGGTCTGATACGCTTGTGAGGTATTCTGACACTTTATATTCTCTCTTTAGTGACAGATAACATTCCAGTTTACTTTGCTGAGCTGTTGCTTCTGTCCAGTGTTTGAGATATTTCTCTTTTTGTGTTTTGATCATTTGCTTTAGTCTGGCTGGGGTTTGGGGTTGACTTGGGCATGTTTGGGGTTGTAGAGTTAGTTGTGAGATCAGTTGGATGAAGGGGTTTCTCTCTGGGCTCAGCTCTTGATGTCTTAAGGCTTTGTGATGGAGTGTGTCTGTATCGCTGTTCTTAAGGTGTGTGTAGAATTTTAAAGCTCTTTTTTGTATTTTAATGATTAGAGGATACAGTCCTAATTCTGCTCTGCAGGCGTTGTTTGGAGTTTTTCTCTGTACCCGTAGAATGTTTTTACACATTTCTGTTTGCAGAATCTCTATTGGGTGTTTGTCCCATCTGCTGAACTCTTGGTTGGCGAGAGGACCCCAAACCTCACTTCCATACAGCGCGATTGGTTCTATAATTGATTGTATTATTTTCAGCCAGATTACAGTTGGGATGTAAATTTTTATATTCTTTTTGATTGCGTAAAAGGCTCTTCGTGCCTTGTCTCTCAGGTCATTCACAGCCTTAAGTTTCCGGTGTTACTAATGTTTATACCAAGATATGTGTAGTTCTTGGTGTGTTCTAGGGGCACGTTGTTTAGTTTGAAACGGTGATGTTGGTTTTGGCTACTGGGCTTTTTTTGGAATATCATGACTCGAGTCTTCTTAAGGTTAACCGATAGGGCCCATGTTTGGCAGAAAGTGTGCAGGGTGTCCAGATGTTGCTGTAGACCCTCTTTTGTGGGTGACAGCAGCACCAGATCGTCTGCAAACAGGAGGCATTTCACTTCGGTGTCTTGTAAGGTCGGACCGGGTGCTGGTGACTGTTCTAGAGCTCCAGCTAATTCATTCATGTAAATGTTAAATAGTGTAGGACTTAGACTACAGCCCTGTCTTACTCCACGACTCTGGGAGAGAAAGTCTGTGTGCTTGTTGCCCATTTTTACTGCAAATGTGTTATTGGTGTACATTGATTTGATGATGTCGTAGGTTTTTCCTCCGATGCCGCATTGAATCAACTGAAGAAAAAGTCCCTCATGCCAGATTGAGTCAAAAGCTTTTTTGAAGTCAACAAAGCATGAGTAGAGCTTCCTTTTCTTTTGGTTTGTTTCTTTGTCAATTAAGGTACGAAGAGTGTATATATGATCGGATGTGTGGTATTTGGGTTGGAAACCAATTTGGTATTTTCTCAGGATGTTTTGGTTGTTTAGATATTGGAGAAGTCTGCTGTTAAGAATGTTACAGAGGAGTTTACCTAGGTTGCTGTTTACACATATTCCGCGGTAATTATTAGGGTCGAATTTGTCTCCACTTTTATGGATTGGAGTTATGAGACCTTGGTTCCAGATTGTGGGAAATATACCTGTACTTTTGATGATATTAAACAGTATGAGGATGGCGAGTGTAAGTTTTTGGTCTGCGTATTTAATCATCTCGTTTAGGATACCGTCGATACCACTTGCTTTTGGGGATTTTAGTTTTGGTATATTTTGGCCTAGCTCAGCGAGTGTAATTGGATAGTCTAAAGGGTTTTGGTAATCTTTAATTGTTGACTCCAGAGTGCATAGTTTGTTGTGTAGGTTAGTTTGTTCATGGTTCTTGGTTATTTTACTAAAGAGGTTTGAGAAGTGCTTTATCCATACGTCTCCGTTCTGAATGGGAAGATCTTCATGGTGGGGTTTGTTTAGTGTGTTCCAATGTTCCCAGAAGTGATTTGTTTCTAGAGATTGTTCAATTGCTTTTAACTGGTTTTGTGTATATTGTTTCTTTTTCTTCCTTAGTGTGTCCTTATATTGTTTAACTTTTTCATGGTAGAGTTGGCGTGTGTTTACATTGTCAGCATCTCTGTGTTTCTGATTTGATAGAATTCTTACTTCTTTTCTAAGGTTTTTACACTCCTTATCAAACCATTTCTCATTTACGGGCTTTTTGTTTGGTTTTGTGTTAGTGGGTTTTATGGTTATAGAGTTGCAGATATTGTAAAAATTTGGTTAATCCTGTCTACTGCTAAACTTACACCTTCATTATTGTGTGGAAATGGGGTATCTAGGAATTTATTCAGTAGGTTTTGAATTTTTGGTTCACAAGTTTTTAGGGACTCCTTTACGTTCTTTTGGAAAGGTTTTAAGGAGAAAAAGTCATATTTTAAATCCATACAGCAATGGTGGGATTATGGAAAGGTACAAATATAACAATTTACACAGCAATACACTCTAAATGTCACTAAAGAATTATCTCGGTCATTAAAAGAGTTAGAAAAACAAATAATGGAGTTGCAGAAATTGACGGAAACATCAGGTGATATCAAGTTTTTGGAAGACTTATTAAGGAAGAAAGCTGAATTTAAAGACCTGCTAGATCATAAAGCACAAGGGGCTTTGGTACGGGCAAAATTTTTGAATATTGATCAGTTGGATACACCTTCTAAATATTTCTTTGGTCATGAAAGGAATAATGGACAAAAACGTACACTTCATGCTTTACGTTCTGAGGATGGAACTTTGCTTTCAAATCCTAAGGAGATTCGTAAAGTGGCAAGTCAGTTTAATCAGTCCCTGTATAGAAGTGAGCTAGAGCTAGTAGATGGGGAAAAAATGGTTTCCTACAAGATCTACCAAAAATATCAGAGGATTCTAACAAAGAACTAGAAAGGGCCCTAACCCTAGGAGAACTTCATAATGCGCTCCAGGGTATGAAGTCTGGAAAAACTCCGGGTATGGATGGGATTCCGGTAGATTTTTTAAAATCATTTTGGCATGAGATAGGAGTTGACCTGCTGGAGGTGTTCAATGACAGCGTACAGAAGGGTGAGTTGCCTTTGAGCTGCCGAAGAGCAGTAGTTACCCTTCTCCCAAAAAAAGGAGATCTTACTGAGATCAAAAATTGGAGTGGTCTCACTTTTATGCTGTGACAGTAAAGTCTTTTCGAAAACATTGGCAATTAGATTGGCCAAGGTAATGGGACAGGTGATCCATCCAGATCAATCTTATTGTATGCCTGGCAGATCGATATTTGTTAACATCTCCTTAATTACAGATGTTATACAGGCTTCCACAGTACTTGATGTTAAATGCGGTTTGTTGTCATTGGATCAAGAGAAAGCATTTGATCGGGTGGAGCACTCCTATTTGTGGAATACTTTTGAAGCTTTTGGATTCCCAAAAAAATTTCTACGTATGGTAAAAATTCTTTATAGTGACATTGAGAGTTTGATTAAAATTAATGGTGGTTTATGCGCTCCATTCAAGGTTAAAAGAGGAATTAGACAGGGCTGTGCATTATCAGGAATGTTGTATTCACTTGCTATCGAACCTCTACTCCAAAAGATTAGAAAACGTCTGGAGGGTTTAAGAGCACCATTTTGTGATTTAAATCTTTGTTTATCAGAATATGCCGATGACGTTGTAATAATAATAAACAAACAAGATGATGTAAATGTTGTAGTAAAGATAATAGAGGAATTAGGAAAATGGTCCTCAGCAAGGGTTAATTGGAGAAAAAGTGATGCTTTGCTATTAGGAGCTTGGAATGATGTAAAACCAACTCTGCCTGAAGGTTTAGTTTGGAGTAGAGGGGTTATAAAATATCTTGGAGTGTTTTTGGGGGATGACAGTGTTGTACAAAAAAATTGGGATGGAATGTTACAAAAAGTAAGAGGTCGTTTAGACAAATGGAAATGGCTTTTACCAAATTTGTCTTACAGGGGTAGAACACTTATTGTCAATAATCTGGTTGCTTCACTTTTATGGCACAGACTGGCATTTACTGACCCTCCTGCAAAGATGTTGGCTGAAATTCAAGCACTCTTTGTAAATTTCTTTTGGGACAAACTTCACTGGATACCACAGAGTATTTTGTATCTACCAAAGGAAGAAGGTGGCCAAGGTCTAATTCATCTGCAAAGTAGAATTGCAACATTCCGCTTGAATTTTCTACAAAGACTCTTAGATGGACCAATGAATGTCAGCTGGAGAGCTATCAGCTGTGCTCTATTACGAACTGTTGGAGGGTTTGAATTGGACAGATCTCTTTTTTAATGGACCCCAAAAGTTTGAATCTCTCACAACTGTCTCCTTTTTATGAAAATCTATTTAAAGTATGGGACTTGTTTCATATTCAGAAAACTGAGAATTTTTATTCTAGTTACTGGCTGTTGAAGGAACCTTTGATTTGTCAGGCAAGACTGGACATTGCATCTATGTTTTCGACGGGATTCAGCAAAGCTCTACAAACAGCAGGAATTTTTGTTTTAAGCCAGCTACTGTCTTTAACTGGACCTCATTTTAAGGAGACAGAAGCTGTTGCGGAAAGACTGGGATTTCGATCTATTCGTACAATAAATCGCTATTTAGCTAGGTTAATGGAAGCACTTACAAGTGAAGAAAAATTGATTTTAGAAGATTTTTTCTTGGGGAATAATATCCCTGATAGTGAGGATGGTTTTCCTTGTTTGATAATTCAACCAAAACTTGAGGAATGTGAAGGTTTGTTTCTAAAACAAGGACAATCCCTTTCTGTTGATTTCTTTGCTTGTACAGGAAAAGTTTTGTATAAAATGTGTGTTCTTGTTTTTAATAAGAAAATGCTTGATAAGAAGACGGATACCCCATGGCGTTCAGTTTTTAAATTGTGTGATAATGTGAAACCTGAATGGAGAGTGTTATATAAACCACCATTATCAAAAAGAACAGGGGACCTGCACTGGAGAATTTTACATGGAGCCATTGCAGTTAATGTTTTTATTTCTGTTTTAAATCCTAATAATAGTTCTGATTGCCCGTTTTGCTCTCAAAGAGAAACGTTTTTTCATGCGTTTATGGACTGCTCTAGACTTTGTACGTTATTTGTGTTGATCCAAGAATTGTGTGTCAAATTTAAGGAGAAATTTGATCTCCAGACGTTTATTCTTGGTTTTAAATATTGAAGGAAAAACGCATTAAATTTCAATTATTGAATTTTATTTTTGGTCAAGCTAAATTGGCAATTTACATGAGCAGGAAAAGTAAAATAGAGCAAGGGGGTAATGATGATGTGATTGTTGTTTTTGGGGCTTTACTCAAAGCAAGAATAATGATTGACTTTAAGTTTTACAATGACATGAATGATCGATCAACGTTTGAAATGAAATGGTGCAGTAATGAAGTGTTATGTACAATAATTGAAGATGAATTATGTTTTTGATTTCTCTCTCTCTCTCTCTCTCTCTCTCTCTCTCTCTCTCTCTCTCTCTCTCTCTCTCTCTCTCTCTCTCTCTCTCTCATTTCGTGTGGTGTCCCTCAGGATCTGAAGAAGCTAGCTAGCTCAAACTCTTCCGTCAGTCTGAAGGATGCGAGTCAGTTGGCTCTTCCTGTGATGGTGTCGAGCATCAATCTTCTCCTGCCGGGTTTCTTCAACGCTGTGGCCTGGATGGAGGAATATGATTCTCCAAGTGTGCTGAATTACATCTCCATCAGCAGGTAATCACGCGTGTGGAGCGCTGGACCTTAAATGATTGTGAAGCCGCAGATTGTGAAGTCATGCGTGTGTTGTGTGTCTCTGACAGGAATCTGTTGTTGAAAGTGAGCGTGTTGGGTGTGTTGTGTTATCATTGGCTTGGTCGAGTGCCGTCAGATCCTGAGAGTCTCGGTGTACAGGTGAGACCTGCTGCAGATGTTGTGTTATTTCCAGGTCTGCAGGTGTGTGTGTGTGACGTGTTTTGTTGTGTTAGTGTTGGGAGAGTTTTGTAGGGCAGGAGTTGTATCGCTTTCTGCTGATGGATTTCATCTTCTCTCTTCTGGACACTTTCTTTGGAGAGTTTTTGTGGAGGTGAGACACAGAAATTAAGCTCTCAAACACAAACTCGGTGTTGAAGTGTTTGGATTCATTGTGTGGTGTGTGTTGTGTGTATCTCAGGTTGTTTTCTCAGAAAGCTCTGAAGAGGAAGAGGAAACCCGTGTTTGATATCGCCAGGAATGTTCTAGAGCTCATCTATGGACAAACTCTCGCCTGGTAAACATATCCCAGAATACTCTCATCTCCTGATGATTACACCTCATGATAGAAGTTCATGTAGATATTGTGTGTGTTTGTGTAGGTTGGGTGTTCTGTTCTCTCCACTCCTGCCTGCTGTTCAGATGATGAAACTACTGCTTCTCTTCAACATCAAGAAGGTCTGTGTGGTTATGTTCATGTGTGGAGGCGAGTCTGTGTGTGTATCTGATGATGTGTGTGTTATGTTTGTGTACCTAATGATGTGTGTATGTGTAGGTGAGTCTAATGATGAACTGTCAGGCGTCTGGGAAGCCCTGGCGAGCCTGTCAGATGACCACCATCTTCATCACGCTGTTGTGTTTCCCATCATTCCTCAGTGCTGCTGTGTGTGTGACATACACCATGTGGACGTGAGTGTTAAACATATACACACACACACACACACGTTAGGTTTCTATACATCATGGGGACTTTCCATAGAATATAAACTGTATGTTCTATTGCCTTCCCCTAACCCAACCATCACAGAAAACATTCTGCATTTACACGTTTTCAAATAAACATAATTTCATCGTTTTAGTTGAATAATCTATTTGAGTTGTGAGGAGCGGCCATCAGCACCACAATATGTTTTTCTCACTCTGTTAGACTAATCAACAGTTTGTCGCCACAGACCTGATGAAACTTAGAGACCGTTTTCAACCGAAAAGCAAAACAACGATGCATCTCGGCCGTTCGTTTAGACGGAAACAGTGTTTTGGGGGACTGAAAACGCAAATTTTTGCTGACATGTCTCAAAGTACAACTTTTTGAAAATGTGCCTTTTTTGTTTCCATGTAAACGTCAAGACAGAACTTTCCGATGAAGTCACACGCATGCGTATTACATGCTCGGTTGTGCGAGTGTAGCCAATACAATATGGCGGCTTCCCGTCCTGTGAGCTCTCACTGCTGGACTATGTATGAACGTTTCCTCAGCAAAATGTGGATTTGATTGACCAATAAGACCAGCGGAGACTCACTGTTTACATTCACCAGACTTTAAGTGAAACACGCACACCCGGATCAGTGGGCAGATATCACTGCAGCACGTGGCAGCAAGTAGAGGTAAGATGCCTTGAGCAAGCGCACCTCAGTCATCACCCGCCGGCCCTGAGAATCTAGCGTCAGACTTTCTAACGTTAACACCACGACTGCTCCACATATACGTCGACCAACGGTACTTTTGCCTTATAACTGTGCATGTGTGTGTGTGTGCCAAGGCACATCCTGTTTCTTTACACAACAACATCATCATCCACTCCACACACTACAGTGTTTTATCTGTCGTCCTGGACCCGTGTAAATGCAGACTGTTTTGACAACTCTGTCATGTGCACATTAAACATTTCAAAAACATTTTTCATCGTGTAAACGTTGCCTTAAGCATCTGTCAGTGTGTTCATGTGTGATTGATTCTCTCTGAGACATGATTGTGTGTGTGTATCAGGATCAAGCCATCCATCAGCTGCGGTCCGTTCCGGGGTTTAAAGACGATGTTCCAGGCAGGAAAACTTTGGGTGGAACATTTGGCCAGTTCAAGCAAACATCTGTCCTGGCTCACCTGGGTTCACAGTTCCCTGGTGGAGAATCCTCTCTTCCTCTTCCTGTCGGCAGGTGTCTTCCTGTGAGTCTCTCTTCCTTCTGCCCGTTTCTCTCCAGAACAACACACTGAATGAGTGAATGAATGTCTGCTCTCTCTGCCCGTCTGCAGGATCGTGATTTACTTTCACAGTCAGGTGGTGGATGGTCAGAGGAAGATCATTGAACTTCTACAGGAACAGATTGAAAACGTAACACAAAAGAACACACAATGATAGAAGCGTTCATGTCTGATTCTGGACGTGTCATCATGACATCATTTCCTTTCTGTGTTCAGGAGGGAGATGATAAAAAGTTCCTCATCACACGACTGCAGGACATCCATGAACAGAGACGTGCGGTCTCATCACGACGAGTGAGAGGAACCAGTGAGGTATGCACACACACACACCAACACACGCAAGTACAAATATGCACACACACACACCCGCACACAAACACCAACACATGCACACACACCAACAAAGGCACACATTAACACGCACACACACACCAATAAACATTTTGCTCTGTTATATTTTTCTCAATATGATAATAAACTCATGGGTTGTAAGATTCAACTTCCTGGGGCCCGTTTCAGAAGGCAGGGGTCCGAGTCCGAACTCAGAGTAAGTCAACCCCAGAAAACGGAATACTCAGGGTATTTGGTTCAGAATGTGAGGTATGTCAAACCCGCGACCGCGGAGTAAGTCAAGCCCATTTCAGAAATCGAGGTATCTTATACTCTGATTGAGTAACCAGAGTAACACACTCCATGAACATAACCCGGTCGGGAGCAGGTTTTATTCTGCTAACACAGGGTTTGTTACAATCTTCACCCCTTTTCGAAGCGCGAGCGGTGTTGAAATTGCATTCACCATTTGTTTATGGATTCGTGTTCCTAATCGCGCTCTATTTAGTCACACAGACCTCAAAAAGGCATGTTCGTTTATTCAGGAACCCATAGAAGAGGAAGCTGCATTAATTCACAGAGAGTTACATTTATCTCTAGAGAGAATTGTGAGGCCCCGTTTGGACATTTTATCTTAACTTTTAAGGCCAGTTTAAGTATTTAACATTTCCCAATCAGGCATCCTACTAGCAAGAGCATTTTATTTCTTTAAACTTTCCTGAATGAATGATGTTATTGTATTTCATATTCAGCTGCTGCCAAGATCTTTTTATTGCAGAAGGATTGCACCTACTTCAATTTCCTCCCATGACAACTCTTTCTTTTTCTGCTGTGGCTGTGTTGCTCTTTTATATGAATATCTGCTCATATTCACCGTACGCTTGTAACAGTATTTTCAATTCGATTGGCGAGAAATAAACAGAGCGCTTTTTGTCACGTGCCGTTGCCATGGTGAATCGTGCTATCTTCACTCAATTGATGATGGCTTTTCATCGCCATGCTGCACGCGCATAACCTAGAGTGAACTTACTCAGAGTGGATTGAACTAACTCAAATCAGCTGGTCTGAAACTGAAAACTCAGAGTAGCGATTCTCTGAGTAAATCAACTCAGAATTCAGATTTTAACTCTGTGTTGGTTGAACTTCCTTATTGAAACGGGCCCCTGGTTATGTGACTTTCTGACATGTTGGTGTTGTTTATGATAATGTTTATGTTTGTGTAATTTGATGTTATGATGTTTGTGTCGCTTCAGAACTCCAGCAATTCATGAGACGAGTGAACATTTCTCATGAGGAGAATCTAAAAACGAACTGGAAGAGACAGAAAAACCAGAATCACACACATGTACAGAGAAGAGTCTGATCACACTTCACATGATATAGATGTTGATCTCTAGAGGAAGATCAGCCTCAACTACTGGATTAAAGGGATTTTAACCAGACACTTGTCACTGGTTTGATGAATTGTTTGTTTGTTTGTTTAGTAAATCTGTGAAAACTCCCCCTGGTGACGTCTTTTGTTTGGAGACACTTTTAATTTTACTGTGAAAAGAGAGAATGTTTAATACTCACTGATGTTGACATCTGGACATCTTTTACATTGTTCATTTTAAAATAAACCATTTTTACATGAAATCCTGCCTTCGGTTTTATTTTCAATCTGTGATAATCAAACCTCATCTCTGTCAGAAAAGGTCTGATCTGGATTGTAATGTATTGTTCATTTATTTGATGAAGTCATGCAGAAAAACAGCATATGCAGATATGTACACTTTACATCTCATCCATAAATATGATTTACAGAAAATAAATAACATAACATAGCTTAATTTTTGTATTATAAAGGTAAATAACGACAAAGATCATAGATCCTTCAAATCCAACCAAAATCAATATTTGGCAAAAAGAGACGTGTTGAAACTAATCATCACAATAATGAGTCTTCTGGATATGAAGTGGTTTTGTGGTGAAATATAACCTGAGCAGAATCTGTTATTCTTCAATGTCTCCATCAACAACATCATCATGTTCCAGTATTTCTCCTGTTCTCAGTTCTGCATCTGTCCGTCATCTTCAGAGACGCACAAAAGTCTGGTTTTATTTTTACTGTCATGATCATCACAGAAAGTCTTTTGTCACCTGTTGTTATAAAGTCTTTAAAACTTTATCTTTATAACTTTAAAAGTCTTTAGAAAACATCCTTTAGTCTAAGAAAGGAAAACAGATATCATTTTTGAGAGAACTGATCCTGAACTTCTTCTGATTCCAACATTTGCATCGTGCTGTGCTACTCTCTCTCTCTCTCTCTCTCTCTCTCTCTCTCTCTCTCGCTCTATCTCTCTCTCTCTCTCGCTCTCTCCTCGCTCTCTCTATCTCTCCCTCTCTCTCTCTCTCTCTCTCTCTCTCAGGTGCCATTACTGAGCATGCCAAGTAGTTTGTTGGGCTCCATGCCCTGCTGCTGCGCCATGCGCTGGACGTCAAAGCCCAAGTGTGTGAGAAACTGAATGACGCTCATCTCCTGACCCGTCAGCTGATCTCTGATCGCGGGACACGTGGGGTTACAGTGAGGCCACGGACAGCTGTCAATCAGGTGCAGGGGACAGCCCTTGGGCGGAGTCCGAGCGATGCTGCTGTTGCCGTGGTTACGGAGGCCGTTCTGGAGACTGCGGTCCCAGCACTGAAGCGCTCGCGGGAGGGACGTCCCCTTCACCTGGATGTCCGTCCAGTAACTGTTGGAGAAACACACATGGGTCACTGCGCTCTTCACAGAACAAGACGAGAGAGACGCCGAGTGCTCACCTTCTAGTGATGATCTCATGAGACAAACACGCCGGCGCAAACATACCCCTGTCAATCAAAGCATGAGAGAGCCAATCAGAAATTAGTGGAACACACGACCTGGTCTTTTATATCGGGCGGTATTCCTGCTTACGGGACGTTCTTCAGGGTGTTTCTGAGTTCAGTGGCCAGGTTCTGAATGTATCTCCACTGTCCCTCCTGCACGGGCTGACCGCTCAGATGAATGTTATCAACCATCATCTGAGCTTCATCAAACAACCACTGCACCACAAACACCGGCCCTGACACACACACACACACACACATATGATGCTTCTCAAGGTTTTACACGCGTGTGTGAATTATTCTTCATGTCTTGTGTGTGATGACTTACTCTTCAGGGTGGGATGAACTTTATATCCAAAGAAACAGTTCCACTCTTCACCTTCATACACTCGACCGCATTGTTCTGGTACCACACTGCTCCAGTACCTGAATCACACAACACAATGTGTTTAAATCTCTCTCTCTCTTGTGTGTGTGTGTGTGTGCGTGTGTGTGTGTGTGTGTGTGTGTACGTCACCTGATTCCTCTCCTGATGGCTTCTGTCGGGTCACAGCTCACAGTGTCGATACAGTCAGTGTTACGAGACTGTTTATTATCTAGAAACCAGCCTGAGTCTGCCAGACCTCGCACCTGAACCGACGTGTGACCCAGATCCTTCAGAAGCTCCGCCACACGGTCCACGTTTAACAGAACACCTGTACCACCAGCACTGTTACACACACACACACACACACACACGATGTTGTGACAACGGATCAGATATACAGTAATATACAATATAATCACAAAATTACTCTTCAACTCATCTTGAAATCATACGTTTTTTTCTGACATTTACAATATGTAATGTATTATTCTTAATGTTGTGAACGTTTTAGGGCTTTTTTAGAAAATGAGAAGGTTTTATTTGCACAGCCAAATGTGATGCAAACCAAGGTGACAAATTCTTGATCAACTGGAGAAAAGACTAACCTGAATAATTGAGGTATTTATACATGCATAAATGTTTTAATGTTATGTTTTTAACAGGCATATTATTCATCATGAAGACATGATTTCACTTTATCCATTCATTCATTCATTCATTCTCTATGACACACACACACACCTGCTCCCCGCCAGCAGAAGAACTTTGGCGTTCTCCAGTCCTTTAGTTAAAAGCTCCTTCACAACCTCCTGAATGATCAGAGAGCCCATGAACACATAATCATCTGAACACAAGAGCGAGACACAAACACGTGTGTTATATACACGCGCACACATACACATGTATGAGTGTAAATCATGATGATTTTACTCTGTTCTGTCTTCATTGTGGCGCCACTCCACGCATCACTGGAGCAGTACGGCACAAACCTGCACAAACACACATCACAACATCATTCAAGCACATGTGTTTGTGAGCATGTGTGTATTCATGCGTGTGTGTGATCTTACACTCTGTTTGCGTTCCACCAGTGTGGATTCTCCTCAGGCTGTGGTGACAGAATCCCTGTGCCTGAAACAAACAGTCAGTGGATTTATTTATTGTGTGTTTGTGTGTGTCAGGTCTGTCTGACTATTTGACATTTGCAAGACATCTCAATACATAGTTTGCTCATCTGCCACACGTCTTGGAGATGTCTGCTGTCAGATGTCATATACACCTCTAGAAGATGTATTTCAGATGTTTATGATTCAGAATGGATGTCCAACAGCTCTTTCTGAGATGTTTAGCTGATGTTAACACAGCAGATGTTTTCCAGATCATAGGCAGACGTCTTACAGACGTACAGATGAGCAAACTATGTATTGCAGATGTAAACGCAGACATCAAATAGACGTCAGCCAGATGGAGTGTGCTATCAGGGAGTCTGGTGTTTTCTCTACACAACATCATCCCTTTGTTTGTGTCTGTGTTGTAGGCGTGTCTAGAGCTGGTTGTTGTAGATGTTCTGGGTGTTTGTCAGGTAGTTGTTTATCGTCTCATTTGAATAGAGTCTCCCTCTGAAGTCTCATGACACCATGTGTATTACAGATGAAACAGTAAATGTTTCCACACATTTAAAACTGACCTGTCCGTGTCAGAGGCCATGTACTGGAGCTCATGAGACGTCTCATGGTCTCATATCTGCTGTCACAGGTTTGTTTGCTGAAGCAGTACCATCCACCTGAAGAACATCACACACCGTTAAAAACTTCATCAACATCTTTTAGAAAAACATCATCATCATCATCACTCACCCTCCAGAAAGATCAACCACCTGCGG
>CM056462.1:1142881-1145084 GCA_029783895.1 Triplophysa bombifrons | reverse complement strand
ACAATAATCCACATAGTATCTGCAATGAACAGACTCTCTCTTTTTTTTAGATTTTCCAAAAGAGTTAATTCTGTATGATTTATAAGCTTGTGTCCCACAAGGTTATATTAATATTGCCATCTGTATGGGGACATTTTGTCCCCCTTCCGTAGGGTTTACCAGGTATACAAACACACAACACAAGCAACACGCACACCACATACACGCACAACATCAACACATTTATCATACGCAACACAATATAAAGATAATTTCTACTCTGAAATAAAAACAGTGTATAACAATCTTGTCATGTTTTAGTTGCTGCACATTCATTTACAATATCACAATAATGGTGTCAATGATGTAGATCATAGAGGTGAAATAATCGGGATTAGAGTCAATGTGATGAGAAATGTTGAGTAGATATTGAGAAGACAAATCTGAGCTCAGTTTGACACATTGTTGACATCTCTCATGAAACTCTAATGACAGACACATTTCTCTCAGGAGAAACATCTGACACGTATTTTAAACTTAAAAAATTCTTTGCCAACTTTTCACTCTCTGTTTCATCTGACTGACGTTTTTGGAGAAACAAGTGAGCTATAGATAGAGACCCAGTTTAAATGAGCTTAAATGTGTGTGTGACATCACTCATCTCACCTGCGGACAGCGTGAGCGAGCTCGTGTCGTCTTCACCTTTTAAAACATGGAGAGATAAACTGAACTGCAAGGATTCTTCCAGACGGATAATTCATATCTGTCCTGTTGTTCGGGAATGTGAGCAATAACACTGTCTGTTTGCCTGAATTATTGACATCTCGAGAGACGCTCAAATGAAATCCAGCCAGTACAGAGGAACAATGGATTCTTCACAGCCATGACATAGAAAACCCATCCTTAGGTTTCACAGAAAACCGTTAAGAAGGATGATCGTGTGGATGGTGAAGGTGCTTTATGGGGACACGCGACTGACTAAGAACTGTTCAGGAATCTTTCACTTTAAGATCTTGTTCATGTCATAAAACATCTTCACCACCAAACACACTAAACTCACCAGCCTACAACACAACAAAAGCCTTTTTCATTGAAAGGGACAAGCTTGAAGTAACAGGACATGACATACCCAGCAGGGTACCCATCATTACAGGTGACAGATGAGTTGATCAAGAACTGAAGCTTCATCTCCTGCTCCAGTTTTTGAGTCGAGCAGGGATAGAGAGACTGAGCCAAGTTCTTCACCTGAGTCATGAAACTGTCCATGTTTCCCTCCACCCGCCGTGAAATCCAGAGGAAAACTCTCGGCGTCTCTGACTGTCGGCTCTGAGCCCGGTGTCCTCGAACCTCCTGCTGTCCACAGAGCTGAAGAGAAACACAAGCAGGAGAGCTCGACTCATCATCTTCATCATCTTCATCACTAATGGGTTTCAATCATCTGGAGCTCCTCAACACTTGAATCCTGACATGAGTCCAGCGCTGCTCTCTCTGGCTGATGTTTCAGCTGCTTTATTGTTTCAGCTACTATATTGCTGTCCTGTCAGCCAATCAGCACAGAAGGCTGAGGATGGGGGAGCGGTCACTTCCTGTCAGCCAATCGGCAGTGGAGGGGCTGGTCAAAAGGGGCTTGGCCTCAGTGACACATGTGTCCCTTTGATCTTCAGTGTGTGGAGTAATATGTCAAGAGTCTCAGACTCTACTGTACATGTCTAGTGTTGTGATGTTCGACTGAAGCAGGTGTCATTATGATCAATCAGTCAGATATCTTACTTGAATGATGTTTCCCAAACATAAACCAGAAACAAAAACCAGAAACGTTGTCACTTAAGTTTGAAATATTACCTGAACTAAAACTGAGGTCAGATGAACCTTAATACAACATAAGAAAATACAAATCAACACGATAAAACAATTATAAAGCTATTGATAGAAATATGATATCAATGCATCTAAGCAACACAAGCGATTGGTTTGATTAACTGAATTTTATTATGACACCCATTTCCACACGATTGAACCGGTTTATCTGAACTCAAACAGGGTGAAGAGTACATGAAAATGATGTCGCCCCTACACAAAAGGACTAAGTTATGTCCAAACGTTGCTGATTTATGTCACTATTATTACACATTGAAATGTTCTTGAACAAGAAGAAACCAATAAAACGTGTTATATCAAACTATAATGATTCATTAAAACTCATTTTTGAGTGAATAATTATCTC
>CM056462.1:1125381-1137881 GCA_029783895.1 Triplophysa bombifrons | reverse complement strand
TGGGCCACCCACAGCCAAACACACACCCGGCCGTCTCCGTCTAAGATGTGCAGTCGGAGCTTTGTTCACATCTGCACCGTCTCACTCACAAGACTGTGTTTACAGCGCTGAGATAAAAGAGCGATCGTAGAGCATGATGGGTAACCTGTATCCTCACCCTCCTGCCAGTGTTTCTCACTCATGTGTCAGACATTAAGAGTGCAGTTTGGATCAGCTGGACGACACTCACTTCCCTGAACACTGTCCATACATATGAGATGCATCACGATCACTCAAGTGGATGTTTCTCATGAAGGTTTTCTTTGTGTGTGTTGTGATTCAGGTTCGTATCGCCCTGCAGTTAGAGGACGGCTCACGTCTTCAGGGGAATTTCTCCAGCGGGCAGACTTTATGGGATCTCCTGACACACTTTCCTCAGATCAGGTGTGCTGTGAATACGTGTTGTAGTTTGTTGATATTGATGAGACTTGGACACATGTCTCCTCTCCCGGAACAGAATCCAGTTGTGATTTTAAAGTGTGAAAGCTCTGTGGGCCTTTTTCTGATCTCCAGACACTGCTGCCAAGTTCTTTCAACATGTTCCCCAAGCTTCCACACACCTCTTGTGTCCCGAGGCTCCTCCCCCGGCCTGCAGACTCCTCCCTTTGTTTCCAAAGACTCCGCCCTGGTTCATCTTGTCCAACTGTGTTTTATTTTAGCGTGCTGAGGCAGATACGTGTGTGTTCTCTTCCTGACGTGTGTTCTCTTCACAGGCCTTCTGGAGTCACACCAGTGTGTGTATACATGAGAGATGAGGTGTGTTTACATGTCGCCTGCTGTTTGACACGCTCACATGCGCTCTCTAAATTGGATCAAACACTTACAGGATGCTGTGTGCTTCATCATGTTCACTTCTGCAGATCAGCGGCGAGGCGGCACTGAAGAAAACCTCTCTGAAGTCTCTGGGTCTCACGGGAGGAAGTGCCATCATACGGTGAGCTGTGAGGTCATATGGTTGTCATGTTATCGTAGCATTCCTGTAGCTCAGTGGTAAGAGCATTGTGTTAACACGCAATGTCGTGGGTTGAATCCCAGGGGATTGCACATACTTAGAAACAAATGTATAGGATAATGCAATTTGGATAAAAGCGTCTGCCAAATGCGTAAATGTCTCAATGTAGATGATGATAACCTCAATAACCGTGGGTTTGTTTCTGTCTGATAGATACGTGCTCAAAACCGCCTCTGCTTCAGATGACCTCACTGATGCCGTCCCCAAAGCAACCGAATCGCCGTCTCCTCCTCCAGAAACATCCATCCTCCCTGTTTCTGTGGAACCTCCAGCTCCACCCCCGGAGGCCACGCCCCCGGTGAACCAGACACTTCCTGTCAAACAGGAAGAGGAGGAGCCTAACAAGGTCCAAGAGCAAAGCGTGCGACCCAAAACTAGACCGGCTGCTGACCGGCGGGATCTGGTGACACAAACAGACGAAGAGCGGCCAGGTACATCCCAACAACAGCACGGCTCCGCCCACCCGGCCACGCCCACTAACTTTGTGCCATTTTCTGGAGGCGGTCAGCGTCTGGGGGGAGCAGGGACGAGCGGACCGAAGACCCCCACATCATGGACAGCATCTGTGTCCGCCAGCCCACCTAAAGCCAAAAAACCCAAACCAAACCATGAAGTCAAAGTGAGACTCGGGAGTCTTTCCCTTCTTTGATTGAAATAATGTCTGTTTGTTTGTTTGTTTGTTTGTTTGTTTTCCTTTCATGCATCTGTCTCTCATATCATCTGCTGTCCATTTGTTTGGAGAGACAGACGGTGTGTTTTTATTGTGTCTGAATTCAATCACGCATCACGTCACACAAGCACTCACAGTTTCCAGACATCTTGTGTTTGTTTCTCTCTAAACACACGCATGCACGCACAAACACACACACACACACACACACACATTTACAAGCTGTGTTTGTGAGGACTTCACATAGACAATATGATGATAATATTTACTAGATACACAGGCCTGTGGATGTGATTGGTTTGGCTGTATTTCTGATGATGACATCTCTCTCTGTGCTGGTATTGGATGAGACCTGTCACATGTGCTCTGTTCAGTCTGTTGACAGGGAGCCGCTGATCTTTCATCTGGACTCAGGGTCCCGTCGCCATGACAACACAGAACTTCCTGATGAGTTTTTTGAGGTGACGGTGGATGATGTGAGGAAGAGATTTGCACAGCTGAAGAGTGAGAGGTAAATAACACACACACAAGTTCTCATGCAACATGTTGATTTCACCACATATAACCTGAAACCCTTTCCTGTGTGTGTGTGTGTGTGTGTGTTAGGAGAGCTCTTGAAGAATCTCCTCTCATGACTAAATCTCTCAGAGAGGCTCAGATGAAGGAGAAGCTGGACAGGTATCCAAAGGTGAGACACCTGTACGCATCATCATGACATCATAATGTGATGTGATGTTCTGCTGCTGTGATTGGTGGTGGTATATGATCGTGTGATGTCACTGTGTGTGTGTGTCAGGTGGTGTTAAGGGTTCAGTTTCCCGACCGGCAGGTTCTGCAGGGCTTCTTCACACCTCTGGAAACAAGTTAGAATGGACTTTTGATTGTCTTGAATCTTTGACATCGTATTTAAAATATTGTTTATTTTATTGATGAATACTTTATAAATGAGTCACTGATTAAAGTTCAGTGTGATCTTTTACTGGCACAACAGCACTCATGGATTTATTAACACAGTCTCAGAGTTCTGTGATGTTGATTTTGTTTTTTTTACAGTTGGTGATCTGAGACATTTCATCACATCTCACCTGCAGGACCCACTAATGAAGTTTTACCTGTGTGAGTACACACACACACACACACTCAAACAAACAAACAGAAAAACGCACAGACACGTGCGCACACACACAGAAAAACACACATGCACAAACACATGCGTACACAAACAAACAGAAAAACGCACACACATAAACACAAACAGTGGACAAACGCACATACATACAAACATACATGCACACACATAAAACATACACACGCACGCAACAAACATAAACGCACATACACACACATGTGCATGCACACAAGTGCACACACTGATATTTTCTCAAATGGTGTGTGTCTGTGTATAATTTGGGTTTCTTTCTCTTCTAGTTGTTGCTCCACCTAAAACCATTCTGGAGGCTCCCAGTGTCACACTGTTTCAGGTGTGTGTGTGTGTGTGTGTGTGTGTGGATAGTCATCTATATATGTATATTTTTCTCTATTTTCCAGATTTTTAAACAGATTCACATTTTTGTCATTCATTTGAACATCATCATCATGAGATTGACTCCTGAATTCACCCCCCACAGACACACACACCGCTACAGCTGTCTCTCTGTCTCTGTGTGTGTGTCAGAATTGTTGAGCTGCTGACAGACTGTGTATTCATTTTCCATCATGCAATGGAAGGAATGTTACACACACACAGTCAGAGAACACACTCCCCTCTAAAGCTCACGTGCGTGCGTGTCTGTGTGTAGGTGCGTGCGTGCGTGTCTGTGTTTGGATTGTTAAAAAATTGTTTTTATAAATGTGAAAAACGATTGGTCATCATGTAATTATCATATTTTCATTAATGAGATTTTTTGACTCATAAATCCTCTGTCTGTGTGTCTCAGGCGAGTCTTTTCCCCGCTGCTGTGGTGTATTTTGGCTCTGATGTGAGAAAAGGTTTGTTAACATCTCTTTCATCTACTGTCCAAACCAATGACATCAACTTAATCTCATTTACTGGAAGCACAGAGTGCATTCTGGGTAACAGAGGGAATCTCATTCATCTGATATAGTTCAAGTGTTGTGATGTTGTGAGGCTGGAGCGTCAGTGTGTAGTTCAGATTCATTTACAGTCAGGTGTGTGTGTGTGTGTTTTCACAGAGTGTTATCTGCGCAGTGATTTGCTGGATGGCAGTGTCTCCGCCCAGCTGGCAGATGAAGTCATCACAGGGTAAATCTCAATGTATTTCTAATGTTAGCTGCTCACAACAGACAGAGCAGAGAATTCTGTGGATGTGTAGCGATCTGATGAGATTCTACAGCTGCACATGTTCAGTTACATGAGTGAATGATGAACATTTTAAACTCTGCAGAAGAGAATCACACGACAAACACACACACATGTATGTTTTATTATCTCTGTGGGGACAGTCCATAGGTGTAATGAGTTGTATACTGTACAAACTGTATATTTTATCCCCTAAACCTTAAGATCATAGAAATATTTTAGCATTTTTTGATTTTCAAAAATTATGAATCTGTACAATTTATAAGCTTTTGTGCTTGTGGTGACCTTAGTTTAGGTCCCCATGAGTTGGTTTGCATTCAGGTTTAGGTCCCCACTAACATAAAAAAGCCAAGTCCACACACACACACACACACACACACACACATTTCTTACTACTCACACACACGTTTGTACAGCTATCTTTATGGGTACATACATTGACGCAACACAATCTCTATCCCCTTACCCTACCATCAGAAGTGATTACCTGACCCTAAACCTGATTATAACCTAAACCTGATTATAACCTAAACCTGATTATAACCTAAACCTGAATATAACCTAAACCTGAATATAACCTAAACCTGATTATAACCTAAACCTGATTATAACCTAAACCTGATTATAACCTAAACCTGATTATAACCTAAACCTGATTATAAACTAAACCTGATTATAACCTAAACCTGATTATAACCTAAACCTGATTATACCCTAAACCTGATTATGACCTAAACCTGATTATGACCTAAACCTGATTATAACCTAAACCTGATTATAACCTAAACCTGATTATAACCTAAACCTGATTATAAACTAAACCTGATTATAAACTAAACCTGATTATAACCTAAACCTGATTATAAACTAAACCTGATTATAACCTAAACCTGATTATAACCTAAACCTGATTATAAACTAAACCTGATTATAACCTAAACCTGATTATAACCCTAAACCCTTAAACCAGGTCTTGACGCTCAAACAGCCCTTTAAAGGGGTCTCAGAAAGTGAGGACCGGCCAAAATGTCCTCACTTTACTCTCTTAGTCCTCTAAAACTCAAACTGGTCCTCATAAAGATAGATGTACAAGTACACACACATTCCTTACTACACACACACGCACACAATCCTTACTACACACACACGCACACAATCCTTACTACACACACACACTGCTTACTACTCACACGCACATACATAATTGTGTTCTTTCCGGGAGCGTCGTCATTCTTCCCACTGGAATTCCTTTGAAGTTCCGGAACAATGTGACATTCCGATGGTTGTTTCCTCTAACATCCGCTCTAAAGATAGCGACTGCTTTCCTAGAAACCCCTCCAGCACACACACACACACTTACACATCAAAGCAGATGTTGTTTCCTGTTGTGTCTGATGTGTAAACGCACACACACACAGAGCTCTTGAGTCGTGGCCGGTCGTGTGTATAATTGTGCTGTTGTGACACCAGACGCCATTCAGACGCAACACAACTTTGAACTTGTTTTTATCTTGACACGCTGTCTTACACACACACGAGACGTCCCATCTGTCCGATGAGAAAGTGTTGAGGATTAACTCCGTTCACGAGGACTACACAAGCATCCTGACACACATGAATTCACATGAGATTAAAGCTCTACAGGAAGTCTCTTCTCAGAGATGAAAGCATTTTCACCGGCGTGACGCTCCAGAGGTCGTGACCTTTGACCTGTATCAGTCACATGAAAGCGGTCAGAGCTGAACACATGCACTTCCTCCTAAACACACACACATGAGGAATAATGAAGTGATTTTCCTCTCAATCCTGATTCTCTCTGTCTGTGTTTGTGTGTGACAGCTGTATGCCGCGCTCTCCTCCTCCTCTCCTCCTCTCTTCATCTGTGACCTCTGAAGATGTTCTTGAAGACGATGTGTCATCATCTGGTTCCTCCGGTCAGCAGAGGGCAGTGGAGGACGAGTCAGACTCTCAAAGCTCAGCGCACAAACCGGTGAAAACAGATCCCAGTCAAGTACCCAAGTGGCTGAAACTGCCAGGTGTGTTTATCTCATAAGGACACTCACTTTATTCTGTTTAACACATTCTGTTATTGTGTCCTGTTTTATTTCTCCAGTGTGATGTTTCATACTGGATTCTGATTGGCTGGAAGTCTGCCTTAAAACGGTTGAATACACGGGTAGCTCCAGTCAGTTTGATCAATGTTTGAAATGAACTGACGAGAGTAACTCACTTTCACCTGTCTGATCAATGACACTGTTGACATCAATAACACCTTTCACTTGACAAATGACCATGATATAAGCGTGATAATCCACGGTTTTGGGTGGGGTGGTTCTTGGCCCATTAAAGGCTAGCTGTGGATTATCCCACATTTAGATCTCATGATATCTCTTCTTCACATGAGCGTCTGACTCTGGTGAGTGTTTCATGTGTTTTCAGGTAAGAAGTGACCGTGGAGATGTGACTGATGTCTGGACAGCTGTGCCATGACAGATGTACATTCATATTTTCACTATAATTCATCGTGTGACAAATAAAATCCTGATGTCAATTGGCGATCAAATTTGCTCTTTTTTTTGTCTCTTGTGTGTTTTGTTGTGCAGTTTTTGTTTTAACATAATTTGTTTTTTTTCTTGAGCTGTTGAGCGTCTCAGGCTCACGGTCGGATCAGTATGAATACTGTATATGTGTTTGATGGATCTGGACAGATGTGATTAAGATCTGATCTTAATGTCAGTGTGTTGAGGGTCATTTACCAATGAAACAGCAGCCGCATTTCTCATTCATTCATTCTTCACTTTCATTCTTCAGTAGATGTGTTCATGCTCACACAAACACACACTGCCCGTCTGAGAGCACTTGAAAGTGTACGCTGGGCGGTGGTGGGGGACAGTTTATAAATCTGTGCCCCCAGCAGTGTCATTCAGTGTTAATAATGTCCAGCTGTGAAGACGGAGCGATGCTTTTGATGAAGAACTGAAGACACTGAATGCACCTGCTGACCATGTGAAGGGCCCTAAACTGCAAAAAATATGAAATTTCTGTGAATTTGTGCTTAAAACAAGCAAAAATCTGCAAATGGGGTTAGAAAAATCATCTTGAATTAAAGTCGACCTTTTTCTTAGTCACTCAATTCAAGATTATTTTTCTTACCCCCTTAGCAGATTTCTTCCTTGTTTTAAGCACAAATTCACTGAAATTTCCTCTTTTTAAAAATTAGACTTATTTTCTTAGGTCAGTTTGCTCATCAAATAATTTTTTGACATTTTTACTGGAAAAAACAAGAAAAAGAGACTAAAGTCATTTTCTGCGGTGTACACTGGTGACTCCTCAAGTGTATTTACTTTAAAACAAAAAACGTCAAATCTAATAATAAAATGAATAGTGATTGAGAATACATTGACCCACATTTTACTTTTTAAAACACTTTGAAGTCTACTTTAATTGAAAGAGCTCATTTACAAAAAATTTTCATTTTCAACTACATTATTACTGATGCTGATAGTCTTGTATTAGCACATTTTATTCTTGGATGAAAGAACGCCTAAAAGTTAACTACACTGAAGATAACTAGATGTTTTATAAACTTATCAATTCTTTATTCCCTTAGAAAAATGAACCGTGGTTTAAAACAAAAATTATGGTTTTACTATTGTTAAAAAACAAGGTTCCTATAGTAAAACCATGGTTACCACTAAACAACTTTAGTTATCAAACATATCTTCGGTATAATTTAGTGGATGTGCCAATAGTAATCAATACACATAAAACTACATGGTTAAACTTTTAACACCAAAAAAACATGGTTCATTTTTGTAAGAGTTTAAGTGAACTTGACATCATACTTATAGTTTACCATTCATAAAGTAAATGTTTAGGTGTTCTACTGTGAACACTAGTTTTACTTTTTTTAAGTAAATGTCTTTGATCAGTGTGTGTATGAAGAAGGTCAGATTCGACTTCGTATACTGTAGGTGTTTGATTTAATCTAAACTATTCCAGTTTAAAGCTGAACATGTTACTGTTTAAACTTAAACCCGCCAATTAATACAACAGCATCTCAAACTATGTGAATCAAGTATTTCCTTATCAAAACAAATCATCACAACTACAGGTCAAGTAGGGAGACTGGAGACGGTTGCAACACTTTTGTATTTCCTTCAGTTACCGTACACTGCTGTAACTTGCGCACATATGATAATATACACACACTTTATACTTCAACACACAAACTCAAATGTGGAAACAGTTCCAACATTCATTCAAATGTAATACAAATATTCCATGTCATAATTTTGCAATTTCTTCTCTTTAGTTGTGTTCAAATCAAATATAAAGTTAAAGTGAAAATGCACTGAAATACTTGAGCGCACTTCTCTGAACTGTGTTGTTTGTTTGTGTGTGAACAGTTGAATTGACCGTATAAAGACTAAATTGGAAAAACATATTTCCAAGTAATGAGAAATGAACTATGTTTATTATTTTGTATTATTATTATTATAATAAGGCTGTTTTTAATGTAGGCTACGTTGTGGTCTAGTCTGAGAGTACAGGAGGCTATTGGAAGAGTTCTTTATTATTCCATAAAATTCCAATTGTATTATGTAAATATGAGCAGTTTTTACATCACTGTTATCATAACATGTTGCAACTGTCCCTACACTGAAGGCCATGAAAGAAATTGCTATTATTGACACAAGACCTTTGTATAACTTATCTTAACTTAACTTTCTATATTCTATGTCAACCTTGATTAGAATTGATTCCAGAATAGACATGAAACGTCTTATTTAATTCATTAAAATAAATAATAAACAACTTCATAAATGATTATTAACTGACCAAACTATACAAATGTGAAAAGGATACATTTTAAAGTCAGACTTATAATTTTGAGTCATTTCCACTATTGAATATATTACATTATACATTATTTAGTTTAATTACATCAGAAGTAACTGTAATTAAATTACAGAAAAATAAGAGTAATCCCTTACTTTACATTTTCAAGGGGAAAGTCATTTAATTACAGTAACTAACAACTTAGTAACTAGTGACACACATCAGTGCTTACAGCCAACCTCATTACAGAGTTAAGCTCCATTAAAGATCGAATACAAGTATAGAGCAAATAAACGGACATTTTTTCGGTCAGCACTAGTAGAAGTCATATTTAAGTATATTTTTGACAAGTACAGTTTTTAAGTACACCATTGCCGCATTTGATTAAACTGTAAAGGAATGCAAAAGTAAATTAGTGAAGAGCTGAAATCTTGCTGAAATGATTGAGTTTTGTGTCAATGTGTGTGGTTTGTGTGCAGATTCTGAACGTCCCTCTGGTGGCGTGTGAGAGTTCTGAGGATGTCCGACAGATGGCAGTACACACCACATCAGCCGGCCACCATACAGCTGTTGAATTAAGATGTTATTTAAATGTCACCTGTCGAGAGAAACATCATCATTGTTTGATGTATTTTACACTTAATTGAACTCAATTGTTGTTGAATAGAAGCAGCAGGTCTGGTGTTCAATCAGCCTGAAAGAAGATTTCACTTCCTCGGCTGCCGGACCCGCGGGCCTTCAGAACAATAACGACAAACTCAGGACAGTTGATCCAAAACTAAAAGTCTGTCATCATTTACCCCCCTCAGGTTGTTTCACACCTGTTTGAATGTGTTTGTTCCAGTGAACACAGAGAAAGATATTTGGTAGAATGTTAATAATTTTCAGTTCTGGGTCATCATCCACTACCTCAGTCAAATATTAAAATGTTGTATTTTATTGTTCTGTTGAACACTTAATGAGATATTTTGAAGCATTTAGGGGAGAAAAGAGCTCTCGGCACCTTTGACTACCATTTAACTCTTTCCACGAAAGTCAATGATGAAAATTACCAACATTCTTCCAAATATCTTTCATTTATACAGGCCTGACATGACCTGAGGGTTAGTGAATGATGACAGAATTTTCACTTTTGGGTGAACTAGCCCTTAAACTCAGAGCTCAGGTCTTCATCCCCTCCCTTCATCTTCAGTCTAGTAAGCGACGCCTGTGCTTGTTTAATCTCAGCGAGGCATAAAATCACTTGCAGAAACATTCACTCGTTTGGTTTCTCTGTGGTGGAATGAACTGTCAGCGTCCACTTGAGCCTCAGCATCCTTCACAACTTAAAAAAAAAAAACTCTTATTTGACTAACCAATAACTATCAATGTTTAAATAAAAATGTCTTTCGCGTTGTTCACTTTCTCCCTAGCTTCAGCTTTAATTCTTCTACTGACATGGCTTGTAAACTATCGGTTCTGTTTACAGTGTTGAGTAAATGTTCTATGGTTCTAGATCAAATGTTTTTGTTCTAAATAGAGTTCACGACTACTTATCTTGTGTATAGACTTTGGTTAAAATTTTGTCAACGTTGATTCTCTCTCACATGTTTTTCAACCTGTATCACAAATCTTTCTTCAGTGGAAGACAAGAAGATATTTAGAAAAATGTCTAAATGTAAGTCAATGGGGTTCAATGTTGTTCTTCAAAACCTCTTCTTTTGTGTTCTGAAGAATAAAGAAACTCTTTTTATCTTTACACCTGTGATGTGTCATGCAAACTTTCTCTAAACATTTTTTGCAGTAGAATGATTGACAGATGTCAGTCACAGTGGTTGTCCAACTCATCGTGAAGGTTTCTTAAGAACTCTTTCAGATATTTGTGCACTCTTATAAATCATTCACGGCAAAGCCATAGAAGAACCATTTTTGGTTCCACAAAGAACCTTTTGTGAAACAGAAATCAAAGGTTCTTTAGGGGTCAATCAGACAGAACGCAACACGCGATTGGACGTGCGTGACTGTACGCTCCCGCCTTTAGGAGCGTCTCGCACACGAGCGCCGCGTCAGGCCGTGATCAGACTTGACTTCATTTTTGAAGCTGCTAGAGTGTGTGAGTAAACCGTGTTTTCAAAAATTGTCTTGGGCGCTTTTTTAAACGCCAGCGCCGGCGTCTTTTTCTACAGCTCAGAGCGTCTTTTCAGGTTGAATAAAATACAGCTTTTCTAAAAAACTCCCTACGTCAAACTCCTTTTTACAGCTAACCAATGACAGAAACCTGTCGTTTCCATAACAACATGCGAGGAATGTGATTGGCCGACAAGGCTCAAGCTCGATAAAGAAAATGGCGGCCCTAACGCCTGGTGGAGCATAGTTTTGTATAAATGTAAGTTTAATTTTCACTTTTAACAACTTCCGATTGCACGTGTAGCGATAAATTGGCATTGTGGTTTTTATATATGTGATTAATTTTTGCAGAGACGCTCTTTGTTTGTAATTTAAATAGTTTTATGCTGCCTATATGTTTCTATGGGCTGCCTTAGTGGACAGACGCTGCCTCCGAACTCATGGCGTTGGTTTTTTTTGGTGCTAAAAAAACGCACCTTTGTCATCTTTTCTTGTCATAAAGAAGTCAATTCTGAACACGGCATCCAGTTAAAGAAAAAAATCCTTTTGCATTCAGAGCTGCTCATCAATGTCAGTTCCAAAAGCAGCGAACCAATCAGAAGAATTTGGAGACGGGACAAGCGTTGCGAGCTTCTGTTTACAGAATCAAGTTGTCATGACAACAGTGTTGGGTAAGTTATTCTGAAAAGGTAATTAATTACTAGTGGCCGTGTCCGGATACCCACGTCTCGAGACCCTTGCAATCAAGGCTGCACTTAAAATAAATAAATTCTGAGCGTGTTTTTAGACGCAGAGACGCATTCTGTCTGAATGGCCCAAAGGTTGTTCATCGAGTGTGTGTGAGGAGGAATCCCTGAGAGACTCTCTGCTGAGTCTATATATAAAGCCTGTGAGTGTCCATCTTTATGAAGGCTTATCTATAGATGGCATCTGCTCGCACCCTACACACATTCCACCCCGCCACACCCCTCACGGAATAACTCCCCCACAGACATCCACGAGAGAAAGTCCTGCAGTCAGTACGGCCACATGAAGAACACTCGTGTCTCACATCGACTGCTGCCAACATCTCCAAAGAAACGGATGGATGGAAGGATGTAGGAGTGATGCACATGTATTGTGTCTGTGATCAGACGAAAAGTCTCCGGTGATTTTGACAGTTATGGTTTGTGACACTTGAGTCACTTGCTTCAAAACGAGACAGAAGGAGAGGACCGCATTGAAACCACTGGAGGCCAATTGTGTGAATCTCCAGACCAACAGATTCAATTCAACAACCAGTTTCTTCATAAAGATCTTACTAAACATCCTTCTGACCGGTGAGAGAAGACCTTTGAGAGAAGAACTTTGAGAGGAGACCTTTTTCAGAGTTGGTGATTGACAAAAGTCTTGATGTGCTCCTGATGAGGAGAAATCCAGAGCAATGAACGCTTCAGACGGACGTCAGTTAAACAGAGCTGCAGTTCTGTCTCCTACAGGAGCGGCACGTATGTGTCAGCTGACTCTGGGCT
>CM056462.1:1117881-1120381 GCA_029783895.1 Triplophysa bombifrons | reverse complement strand
ATCTTCTTTGACGTGCTGTGTTTTTCTGCATTTTGGACCTTTACTGAGATCTTTGAATGATGAGAGATGCATTGATTAATAATTCATGAGAAGTATGCTCTACTGATGGAGGATAAACAGACTTTGAGTTCCTTCAGGATCATACGTGTATGATGATTGTGATGTGCTTTGGAAGGTATTTGTGTCGAGTGATGCAGTCTAGAGCATGTGTGCGTCTGAGGGTCTCCTGGATTCTGAAGACCCCCGGCCGACATACACAAATGTAACAGACTGATACTGAATGAAAGCTGAGGACCACTGCTTCACTTTCATCCGTAAACTGAAAAAAAAGTGTTTCGATGAATATCTTGAGAATGTGTTTTTGTATGCATGAACTCAATGGTCTTCTTCACATTTGTATAACTTCAGTTGGAGACACACAGTTAAATAAGTTACCACACTGACCTTGATGGTTTCAGTATGACAGATGTATAGTGACCTATAGAAACATACACTAATGAGAGAGAGAGACATACATACACAAGTCCAGCACAGTCTTGACATTACTCTCATACACTACAGTAAAATCATCCTCAAATATTTGTGTCTCTTACACTTTTTGTCATGTTTGTTGTCATATTTTTATTTTATTATGTTTTTCCCAAATATTCCAAATATTTTGGAAGGCTCTTTTGGTTCTTTCTGTGACACATACAGCCGCTCTTGACCAATATTTATTTTTTGCGGAGGAACTGATGCAATGATGTCGCTATCTCATATGCCCAGCCCTCATATCGCTATCCTACTGATGATTGGACCGACGCGACCACGTCTTGTCTCTCATTGGTGGATTCGTGTGTCAGTCAGAGCGCGCTACCGTTGCACATGGTGGAGGGGAGCCACGTTGACAACAATTAACGTTTTACCGCTTGAAAACCGCGAGCAGAACAGAATCTTCGTTCGTCGTGTCGTTGAAGGTGAGAAAACATTCATTAACTGTCATCAGATGTTTAACGAATGATGAAGAAAACGACGATTATTCATTTAAGTGACGCGACAATGTGACGTGTCTGTGAGTGATGCTGTAATGTGTAACATAAGCCTGTAACGCTACACACAACAGTTTGACAATAACACAACACAACTGTGATTAACGTTACACTGTTGACACATAATGTCAATATTCTATAAAATGAACTTTACTCGAGTGATAAACAGAAACACTAGTGTGCTTTAATCATTATATCGTAAATGTAAAAACAACACATTACACGTCAACTTCTGATAATAAACACGTAATTTATACCTTAATCGATATTTTTATCCAGATTAAAATCTTACAAATAAATACACATGCAATAAAATATATATTGAACATATTACACAGCCTTGGCACAATGTTGTTGTAAACATCACATTTGTGTCTGTGTTTGTGAATCTTTTGTAACTGAGATAAGTACTTGTGTGAGTGTGACGGCATACTTACATTATATTTCGTCATTTAGCAGACGCCGAAGCGACTTACAAGTTGGTACTTCTCATCAAAAGCTTGTCGATTGATTAGATGAATAATCATTCAGTGTGTGTTGTTGTGTTTGTGTGTTGTGCAGGTGTGACATCAGCACAATGAGTGTCGGGTTTATCGGAGCGGGTCAGCTGCACACGCGCTGTCAAAGGTTTCACAGCGCCGGTAAGAGTCGTGTTGTACTGACCGTACTCACAGATGAACGTTAACCTCGTGAATCATCAGCTGTGTGTTTACATTCAGCATAGGACTTAAGAAGTGTGTTTGTGTGTTCAGGTGTGATCACTGCCGGTCGTATCACAGCCAGTGCTCCTGACATGGATCTGCCCACCGTCTCCGGTCTGAGGGTCTGTAACACTCAACACTGTCTGTGTGTGTGTGTGTCTGTCTGTGTGTGCCTGTCTCTGTGTGTGTGTGTGTGTGTGTGTGTGTGTGTCTGTGTGTGTGTGTGTGTGTGTGTGTGTGTCTGTCTGTGTGTGTCTGTCTGTGTGTGCTGTCTCTGTGTGCCTGTCTCTGTGTGTGTGTGTGTGTGTGTCTGTCTGTGTGCCTGTCTCTGTGTGTCTGTGTGTGTGTCTGTGTGTGTGTGTGTGTGTGTGTGTGTGTGTGTGTGTGTGTGTCTGTCTGTGTGTGCCTGTCTCTGTGTGTGTGTGTGTGTGTGTGTGTGTGCGTGTCTGTCTATGTGTGTGTATTTGTCAGGTTGTAACATCTTTTTTTATGGATTTCTTAGAAAATGGGTGTCTATTTGACCACAAGTAACAAAGAAGCGGCGCACAAGAGTGATGTTCTGTTCCTGGCGGTCAAACCTCACATCATTCCCTTCGTTCTGGATGAATTGGTCCAGATATTGAGGATCGGCATCTCATCGTCTCCTGTTGCTGCCGGGGTCACCATCAGCTCCATTGAGAAGGTGAGAGATCTGACATCACCAGTGAACCGTGTTTGTACAGTTGTGTTTATCAGACAGAATGCCACGGCTGTGTTTTGAGTGTTATTTCT
>CM056462.1:1115496-1117381 GCA_029783895.1 Triplophysa bombifrons | reverse complement strand
CTGTCTCTCTCACTCTCTCTCTCTCTCTCTCACTCTCTCTCTGTCTCTCTCTCTCTGTCTCTCTCTCTCTCTGTCTCTCTCTCTCTCTGTCTCTGTCTCTGTCTCTCTCTCTCTCTCTCTCTCTCTCTCTCTCTCTCTCTCTCTCTCTCTGTCCTGTCTCTCTCTGTCTCTCTCTGTCTCTGTCTCTCTCTCTGTCTCTCTCTGTCTCTGTCTCTCTCTCTCTCTTTCTCTCTCTCTCTCTCTCTCTCTCTCTCTGTCTCTCTCTCTAGTACTTTTTTTCATGTGTTTCTTTTCTCTGTTGACGGATTCCTGGGTTTGTCAAAAGTATTGTTTGATCAATTCCAGATAAGATTCTGCTTATCAACTCCAATTCTTATCAATTCCCAGTAGTAATGGGCGATATAAACGATACAAAATTGGCCTACGATAGAGATTTTAATTCTATTGCACTATCATGATAATGCATGTGAAATTTAGAGCCACGAGCTGCAGCCGGTTGCAGCGAATCATTATATTCGTCATCTTGAATAAACATGGCTGAAAGCGTCAGCGAAACAGAGGAGCTCGTGAAAAAGGCCGGTGCGAACATCTATTATTTGGACTTGGTTTGAATTTAAGCCGTCCGACGAGCAGCAGAAAAATATACTCTGTAGAGTGTGTGGGGCAAAAGTTCCAGCTAAGAGCGGTAACATGACTAATCTGTTCTACAATGATAGATTCACGCTTCATTTAAGAAAAACGTCTAAGATACGTGCAGCTATTTAACTGAGTTTATTATAGGGCGCACATACCCGAAAGCCGCTCCACACAAAAAATGTCACATTGTAAAATGAAGAGATTTCAATGAAAAAGGCTCCAAAAGTCCAAACGAACCCTGTCTACGCTTCTAGAAAAGGTCTCATCGGAGAAGTGAAATTCACGCGGTAACGTTTAAAATATCCATGTGGGGAATGGGTTTGTCGAGCTAGCTTTGGGGCTGTATAAACTTACTTTTATTTAGCACTTTATAATGTTTTCATTTGAAGTATATGTGCACTACACTTGGAAGAATTTTCTTTATTTAAAATAGCCATGCCTTATACTGGAAGTATATCCCTAATTCACAGTGTCCGTTCCTTTATTAACAAGACACCAGTTTTAATTTCATTAGGAGAACAAAATGTTTAAAACCAAATGCGTTACCTCGGCTGCAGGTTTTTATTTAAAGTATCTGTGCATTTACACAAAATAATTTCCTTTGCCTAATTAATACTGGAAGTATTTTCAGTACAGTGTGTGTTCCTTAACTAAAAAGACACCAGTTTTTCTGTTCTCTGCAACTTGGGTGGCATTTAAGAACCATGGACTTAAACTAAGTATAGTGACTTTTAGAAGGAAATACTTCTATATTCATCTGCAACATTTGGTTGTATAGTTACAGTTTTGCTTTTGCACAATAAATGTTCTCAAAACGACATACGTTTCTTTATTTCTTTAAAAAAAAAATACATTTAGCAGTTTGGCTTTCCTAAGGTGTTCCTCTGTGTAACCTGTCCTGAAATGGTTCTATTACAATTTATATATCGCAATATATATCGTTATCGCAAGAGGCTGCAATGTATATCGCAATATGGATTTTAGGCCATATTGCCCATCCCTAATTCCCAGTCTGGATTCCAAAGTTATAAAAAACGAAGTAAAACATTTAGATATCAGACTGTATGGTCATTTTGCCTGCTTATTGGCAGAAAGTACAACTCAGTTATATTTCTATTCTGTTTGTGAAGAATGTGCAGAAATGTTCTTTTGTCCTTTTCTTGACGTCTCTCCCTGAGATGATAAAATGAATAGATTGACAGATGTCTTCTTCGTTATTTCTGAAACAGTTTTAATAATACAATGTTCG
>CM056462.1:1087996-1110496 GCA_029783895.1 Triplophysa bombifrons | reverse complement strand
TGTGCAGAACCACACCTGTGTATCCCATGATGCCTCTGGGAGACGTGAAGAATAGTGTCCCTTCATCACACCACACACAACCCAAATGGTTCAGTAAGAGCTTTGTAGACAAGTGTGTTTGTGTGTGTGTTTTGTCTTGTTTCAGTTGTAAAACATTTTCATGTCTTCTGTATGTATAATTGATGTGTGTCACGTGTGTGTGTGCTGTAGCAGTGTTCGACTTCTCTGCTGTAATGAAATGAAGGCGCATCATGAACACACACAATGAGGTTTCTCTCTCCTCCATCACATCACAGGCTGGTAATGCCCTGCACCTCACTTCCCCATCAGTGCTCTTCTGTCCTCTGATTGGTTCTTCTCCAGCCTATCAGCCGTCAGCTTTGCTCTAATGCTCATAGGTGTTCTAGAACTTTGCACACCCAACCGCCACGACCACAGAGGAAGTTTGAAACAGGAAGTCACTTTCACTAGTCTGTTTTTTTATTCTGTGGAGAAATATGTCCGCTTTCGTTCGCACTTGGGTTGAGATATAAACGTGGCTCTGATTTCTCCTGCTTTTCTCCCGGCGATCTCAGAAGCCATGTCGTTTTTTGTTTTTCACGAGTGAACGAGTTGTAGAGCTTCACAGGTGGATGTGTAAGCGATTTAACAGAACGATCTTCATTCTGCTCCTCCGGGCTTTATCTCACGCTTTAACGTTTCTTTCGTGTTTTAGATCTGCGTGGTTTGCCTGTGGTTCCTCGTGGCATGACGACCACCAACAAAGGAAACAAAGCCTTGAAGGTGAGCGCCGCCATCTCTCGCCTTTAATTCACCAAATATAACTAATTTTTTCTTCTGCGTTTAACATAACGTTTCTCGTCCCTGTTCCTTCTGTCAGGTGAAGAGGGAGCCTGGGGAAAATGGGACGAGCCTCACGGACGACGAGCTGGTATCCATGTCCGTCCGCGAGCTCAACCAACACCTGCGTGGTCTGTCCAAAGAAGAGATTCTGCAGCTGAAGCAGCGCAGGCGGACGCTGAAGAACCGGGGCTACGCCGCCAGCTGCCGGGTCAAACGCGTCACCCAGAAGGAGGAGCTAGAGAGGCAGAAGGCTGAGCTACAGCAAGAAGTGGAAAAGCTGGCCTCGGAGAACGCCAGCATGAAGGTGGAGCTGGACGCGCTGCGATCCAAATACGAGGCTCTTCAGAGCTTCGCCAGAACTGTGGCCCGAGGGCCCGTGGCCCCCATGTCCAACGCGGCCGTACCTGTGTCTCCACGCGGCCCCCTGACGTCTGTCATCGGGCCGCTCATTCCCGGAAAGCTGGGAGCCACGAGCGTCATCACGATAGTCAAGTCGAAGACTGATGCCAGGTCTTAGTATCGCAGACGGGCGAGAGGATTGGTCAGTGCATGATGCTTTAGGTGAAGGACTTTTCGATTCCTTCCGCCAGAACATACTCTCTCTCTCGTGTGGTTTACGAACGGAGGAAAACGCACGTAGGACGCTTCATTCACTTGGGCTTCCAAAACACAATCTTCAAATTATCTCCAAAAAAAGAAAACGACGACGACAACGAACATGCAGCCAACGTTCTCATCATTTTGTACAAGTATCGGCTACTTTTCTATTGGGTCCAAGAGTCTGTGTTTATGTTCTTGTCGTTTTTCTAAGGTGCATTTGATGTATCGACACGTTTCCGTCCTTTTGTTTACGGACCGCAGGCACAAAACACTTTACGCTGGTCAGGCTTCTTCCAGAGGGAGAAATCGATGTTCGAGAGTATGGTTTTATAAAGAGGGGAACGCCCTTTACCTGAGCTTCATCAATGCACTGACCAATCAGCGATGGGCAGGAGGAGAGGAGGCGGAGTCGTTCATATGGTAGCTATCAGGATCTGCCAGCAGTTCATTTGCAGAAAATCTTCTTAGAGACTTTTATTGGCGAGGCAATAACATGTTTGTGTTGAACTACAGCTTGTGTTTGATTTGTGGAACCTGTGAATCTGTCTTCTGTTGTCATTTGAGGAGTTGTTTACATCGCGGGTTCCACATGCGCGATCTTCACAGCGAAGGTCGTGATATCCCGTAATACCGTTTCTTTTTTCATCGTAAAGGACAAAAGAAAAATGGCAGAAAAAACGACGCCATCAACAGCAGATGTTTGCGTCTGGTGGGTGATGTCCATCCCACAAGCTTTACCATGAATTTGTTGCCGTGACATCATAGTAACGTATTCTGAAAATCTTTGTCTATATGGTGGAGTCTTGAATTTTATAAACGCAAAAAAAACAGAAAAAAAACCAGAGTATCTTGCAGTATTTATAAAATGTTTAAAAAAGAAATCTAAAGTTGTTTGATAGCTCTCTTTTTTGCAATTGTACCAAAAGTGGCTTAACTATTGAAGTCAATAGCTTTTCTAGTGACTCTAGGCGCGTGAAACTGTGGAGTAGCGCGTGTGGTGTGATTTGTACCGGTGAGGTGGCGCTGTTGTTTATCACGTGAATGTGAGGCTTTTATCCAGCGGACTCAAACGCAGACGATGAGCTCGGTTTACCCAGAATCCCCTTGGCGTGAGACCGCACATACACACGCATGACATCTGCTTGACTTCTCAGGAAAGTGAAACTGATGCAGGGCTTTCTGGGAAGGGCTCGTCCCTCGCGTTTGACCCATGTCATGTGAAGTGTGATATTCTTTTCTTGTTTCTTTTTGAATATATATATAAAAATATATATTTTGGTGTAGACTGTTTTTATGCTACGGTTATATTTGTTGTTGTTTTACTTGGTTTTTGCTTTGAACGCCAGGGAAGCGAGTCGTGTATCTTGTTTCTGCACTGATTTAAACCGTGAGAACCGTCTCTCATGTTCGACTGCTGTGAAAATCACTTGATTCTTCTTTAAACAAATCGTTTGGTATTGACGCGTTTTCGCCACATCAGCACTATTATTAAACAAAGTTTCATGTGTGAACGACTCTGAAACGATTCACTCAAAGAATGAATTACTCGGTGAATCATTCAGTGATATGAAAGCAGTATAGATGTAAGAAACACAATAGGAAAACATTTGCACTGGATTAATGCAAAAAATGACTTTCTTGCTTAGTCTTTTTTTCTTGTTTTCTAGTAAAAATGTCTATAAATAATGCCTAAGATAATAAGTCTTGTTTGAAGCACAAATTTGCTGAAATTTCATATTTGTTTACTAAAAACAAGCAAAAAAATCTTTTAATGCGGTAAGAAAAAAATCTTAAATTAAGGTTTACCTTTTTCTTAGTCACTCAAGTCAAGATTATTTTTCTTACCCCATTGGCATATTTTTTTTGCTTGTTTTAAGCACAAATTCATTGAAATTTCTTTTTTTTTTCTAAAAACAAGATTTATTTTCTTAGCTCATTTTACTCATGAAGAAAATGCATCTTGATTCCAGAATGTTTAGACACAATTAACTGGAAAAGAAGAAGTCCAAGTAAGAGTGAATAATGATGTCTTCAGCAGAGATGAATCAACCGGCACAAGATTCTTTAGTGTTTTAATCTTGTGATCAGATTATTCTGGATGTAAGTGGACGGCGGCTTCCTCTGACTGGCTCATCTGTGAAACGGTTTTGTCATGTTCTTTATTCAGTCTCGCGTCGCTTTCGTAACAATGGTAACGTTCTCCTATCAGCCGTGGCGTGTCCAGCATTTATAGTCGATATAACGAAAGGATTCGAAGAAAAAATATTCTCGCTTACTTGCAAACGATGATAATGTGATTTTTGTTGTATGTCTGGTAGCAGTACTGGCCGATAAAGACCCTCTTGAATCTTCCACGTGTGGGGAGAGCGACTCCTCGTGTGATCGTAATGTTTGTCGTGGTGTTAAAAGTGAACCTATGAAGTATATGCAAATCAGCCGCTGGTAGAGAAAAGGTCCATAGGAATAGAGTTCTGTTGTCTGTGAATAATCGCTTCTGAGGATGTGACCGACACTCACGCTTACAGTTCTGCAGAAAAGAAATCAATTCACCCAACAAGGCCTTCACACCCTGAACTTGGCATCCATCGTTTCATTTCAAGGAGTCGTTGTGTTTTTTCCTTCTTTCTGAAACAGTGCCATGTCCCAGGAGGCGAAGGAAAATAGTTCTCGGTGGTAAAATAAGACAATCCTGAGTTTAGCCAACAGCCTCGGCTAAAGGTCTTATTAAAACTTGATGGTTCTACATCCTGCTTACATTAAAGACACCCTTCGTTTCCAGAATGAGAATTCTCTCATCATTTATTCACTCTCACACCTGTACCTGTGTCATTTTCAGAACACAAAAGAAGATATTTCGAAGAACAACACCAACCTTGTTGACTTCCATTGTACAAACCTAAAAACATCAAGACATTTCTCAAAATATCTTCTTTTGTGTTGCACGGTAGAAATACTTGCGTACAGATTTACAACCAAATCAGAGAGAATAAATGATTGAAAGAATTTCGATTTAAAGGGACAGTTCACCCACAAATGACCAATCTGTCATCATTCACTATTTGAATGTCTTTGTTCGGATCAACACAAAGAAAGATATTTGGAAGAATGTCAATAATTTCAGTTCTGGGACATCTTCCACTACCCCAGTAGAAAAAAAACGCTTTGTTTTTGTTCTGTTGAACACATATTGAGATATTTTGAAGAATTTAGGGTACGGTTCTATTGATTACCATTTACATTTTTCTCTACTATGATAGTCCATGATGTCCCGGAACTGAAAAGAACTGACATTCTTCCAAATATCTGTCTGTGTTCATCAGAAAAAAAGGTTTGCAACGACTTGAGGGTGAGTAAATGGTGACAGAATTGTCCTTTTTGGGTGCACTGTCCCTTTAAGATTCATCCTGTGATTGACAGATATGATTGACAGGCCTCAGTTCTGCCATCAATCTCTTCATAAGTAGATCGATTTAGAGCGAGCGTCGAGCCGGACCTGCTGTCCACTATCTTTGAAACTCTGTCCCAGTTTTGCTCAGACGTCCTTTGGATGGTGCCGTGTTTTCTCCTCTGAGCCTCATGGGACACTCGTATTAACATCTTTTATTTTATCTTCACATCACGGCTCACAGTGTGTTTTTCTTGAGATTTACTACTGAAGGGGTCAGTAAACGTCACGCGTCCTCTATCGTTGTGCTGATGACACTTGTTGGTGTTTATCGCAACCTGAAGTGTGTGTTATACGGTTGAAATAAATGATTTGATCTATTCGACATGTTTGGTCTGTATGCTGCACTTGACAAATGTAGATTTCAGCTTCTTAATGTTCTGTTCTTGTTGTTTAGAGTTGCCCTCCCCGTTTTCTTTGTTTTTGAATGTCACAGGAGTATATCGGTGACTCTATAAGCTGTTTATCACTGTACCGACATCTGTACGGTCAGAAATGTCAAGCTATACGTTGCTGTGAGTTTATTATGATGGATTTTTTTGTCTGAAAAGAAATAATAAAAACAGTTCTGTTGTTTTTCTCGATGGGGTGTATTAAATTAAGATATCCTAGTTCTTTGTATGGGAAATATAGATAGCGTGAAAGTCCATTTAATTGTAAGTATTTATCAACTAAGTTATTGTACCTTTGCAATTTGTAGATAAGTAATATAATGTATTGGTATATACTGATGAAGTTAACTGTATCAGTCAGTCCGGGGCGTTCTTTAATTTATTGATGTATATACTGTATGTTTGTTGATATACAGCTTACTTTATTTTGTATATGACTAATAAAATACATTTTGAAAAACATCTCGGTGTGCTAATGGTTTTTTTATGACAGGTGAAATCTATAATGAGACTAATGACCTAATTTAGCATGCATAAGAAATATTCCTGAATTAAATCTTTTTTAGGTGTGCCATGAATAGCATTGCCACATTTTATTTGATTTTTTTTCCAATGGACCCTGAGAAAAGAGAGCGAGCTCAGGAGAGAGAGAGAGAGCACATGACCCAGTTTAAAGGCGCTCTCGGCGGGCGTATTTTTGGCCCTGACATTAGTAAAACATGACACGATCATGAGAGACGTCTACATTCTGCGACACCTCGCTGTTCGCTGATCCCTCTACACCACACATGTGTTCCTGACAATCACTGATGTCACTTCCTCTGTGACTGCATTAGTCTGAAGTCATTCTCAGATCAAAACTCTGTCCCAATCTGCTCCTCCTCAGCCAGAGAACTGGGTCATCTGAAACACATTGACTCACCTCTCAGACATTGACTGCTGATGATGCATTTCTATTTATTTACTTCAGAGTGAAGCCTGACTGGCAATATCAGAAAAGATCCAAAGTCACAGAAATGTGTGCCTGATGGCCTATATATTGTGCTACTTGCCCTCATCGCTAAAATTCAGATCGAATTGCTTAGAATTTTATCCCCAAATTAAAAACCTGTATGAAATAGTACCTGCAGTGATTTTTGAAAGTTCTCTTTATATACAGTGATGAAAATAAGTATTTGAACAGCCTGCTATTTTGCATCTTCTCCCACTTAGAAATCATGGAGGGGTCTGAAATTGTCATCGTAGGTGCATGTCCACTGTGAGAGACATAATCTAAAAAAATAAAATCCAGAAATCACAATGTATGATTTTTTAACTATTTATTTGTATGATACAGCTGCAAATAAGTATTTGAACACCTGAGAAAATCAATGTTAATATTTGGTACAGTAGCCTTTGTTTGCAATTACAGAGGTCAAACGTTTCCTGTAGTTTTTCACCAGGTTTGCACACACTGCAGGAGGGATTTTGGCCCACTCGTCCACACAGATCTTCTCTAGATCAGTCAGGTTTCTAGCCTGTCGCTGAGAAACACGGCGTTTGAGCTCCCTCCAAAGATTCTCTATTGGGTTTAGGTCTGGAGACTGGCTAGGCCACGCCAGAACCTTGATATGCTTCTTACAGAGCCACTCCTTGGTTATCCTGGATGTGTGCTTCGGGTCATTGTCATGTTGGAAGACCCAGCCTCAACCCATCTTCAATGCTCTAAATGAGGGAAGGAGGTTGTTCCCCAAAATCTCGCAATACATGGCCCCGGTCATCCTCTCCTTAATACAGTGCAGTCGCCCTGTCCCATGTGCAGAATAACACCCCAAAATGATGCTACCACCCCCATGCTTCACAGTAGGGATGGTGTTCTTGGGATGGTACTCATCATTCTTCTTCCTCCAAACACGTTTAGTGGAATTATGACCAAAAAGTTCTATTTTGGTCTCATCTGACCATATGACTGTCTCCCATGACTCCTCTGGATCATCCAAATGGTCATTGGCAAACTTCAGACGGGCCTGGACATGTGCTGGTTTAAGCAGGGGAACCTTCCGTTCCATGCATGATTTCAAACCATGCCGTCTTAGTGTATTACCAACAGTAACCTTGGAAACGGTGGTCCCAGCTCTTTTCAGGTCATTGACCAGCTCCTCCCGTGTAGTTCTGGGCTGATTTCTCACCTTTCTTAGGATCATTGAGACCCCACGAGGTGAGATCTTGCATGGAGCCCCAGTCCGAGGGAGATTGACAATCATGTTTAGCTTCTTCCATTTTCTAATGATTGCTCCAACGGTGGACCATTTTTCACCAAGCTGCTTGGCAATTTCCCCGTAGCCCTTTCCAGCCTTGTGGAGGTGTACAATTTTGTCTCTAGTGTCTTTGGACAGCTCTTTGGTCTTGGCCATGTTAGTAGTTGGATTCTTACTGATTGTATGGGGTGGACAGGTGTCTTTATGCAGCTAACGACCTCAAACAGATGCATCTAATTTAGGATAATAAATGGAGTGAAGGTGGACATTTTAAAGGCAGACTAACAGGTCTTTGAGGGTCAGAATTCTAGCTGATAGACAGGTGTTCAAATACTTATTTGCAGCTGTATCATACAAATACTTAAAAAATCATACATTGTGATTTCTGGATTTTATTTTTTTAGATTATGTCTCTCACGGTGGACATGCACCATGATGACAATTTCAGACCCCTCCATGATTTCTAAGTGGGAGAAGATGCAAAATAGCAGGCTGTTCAAATACTTATTTTCCTCACTGTATTAAGTCTTTGAAGTTATGTGTGTGCTTTTAAATAGCCCAGTGATAAAATGAGCTTCTATAAGAATTCAATGTATTGCACTATTTTATTAGAGTCTAAAGCTGTTTTTATGCATTCCGTTTATAGGAACAATTAATAATCTGATATAAATTAATGTATAAAAGTCATTATAGAATAACTGATTAAAATATCTGTATTGGTTCAGCCAAGTCATTTATTCATTTATTTCGCTATTATTAGAAGAATAAATTAAATAACTCCACATTTGGTCGTCTGGGGCAGTAATTAAGAAAAAGAAACGAATTTTGTTCCCATTTCAATTTTACAAAGCGAATATATGATCTTTTACACGTTGATTTTTTTTGTCAACAAAACATAACATTTTAATCAAACAAAAATTTGTCGATTTGGTAAACAGCACAAAAGTAGATTTAGACTCGTTAAGAGATGATCCTTTGTTCTCATAAGCGCTTCATCCGGGTCTACAGGGGGCAGTAGAGCTCAGTTCCCGCTAATACAGAGCCTGAGCGCGCGCGCGTGTGACACATAAAACACGGAGCGGCAAAACCATCTACACGATGAGGTTATGATGAATGTATTTGAATGATTGAAGCAAAATCTTCACGAGAACAGACGTTAAATATCAGCGGATTGCTCTGAATGTAAAGTATTAAAGTAAAGCTGCTTTAGTGAGTCCGGATCCGGTGTCAACTCCAGTCCGGCGTTAACGGTCGTTGCTGTGGCGGAAATGTAAACAGCTCGTGAAACAGAAGCCCACAGAGATAGAGTTTGCTTTTATTTATAATACCGAGTGTGTTTAACTTATCGTTTAATCAAAGCTATTCTTTAAATGCTCGTTCAACGACTGTTATATAAAGCCTTATTTAGTTTTAATGACGTTATTGTGCCATCTGTGTAGTCCACGACAGTGTTTGTTATTCAAACGAAGCGACTTTAAGAAAGAAACACTGACATTAATACACGGTGAGTGTGTTTTCATATTTCACTTTACAACAGCTCGTGTTAGATTCACATTTGAATGTTCGTTTGACGTGTTTTTCAGTGTAATGGAGAGTTATGAAGATTTCATTCAGAGACACCGCGAGAGTCCAGCTGATGATGATGAAGATGAAGAGTCTGTCAGGAAACCTTCATCTGTCATCGTGTTTCATAGAGTCTGTGTCCTGCCTCCTCTGGTATGACGTCATCATCATCATCATCATCATTACAACTTTTATCATGACACATCTGATCATCTGTGATTGTGTGTGTGTGTGTGTGTGTGTGTGTGTGTTTGTGTGTCAGCTGAGTGAGCAGCAGAGAGACGAGATGAGACTTCTGAGAGAAACAGTGTTGAATGTGATGAAGAGCAGGAGACAGAAGACATCTGACCGCGTGAGTTACACATGTGTCATCAACTCTACACTTATCATGGAGAGAGAGAGACAAATCCATAATGTTATATAATATATGATCTCAAATGTAAAGCACTTACACACTCAACCGTCAGATACTGTACATAAAGCTCATCGGTTATCCATGAAAAAGAAAAAGAAATGAGAAAATAAGATAATTACAAAAATGAAAAATCAATTGAGGAAAAAATAATAATATTAGATTAACAAATATAGACATAAACAGAAATGATGAAGACAGTTTCAGTAGAAGATAAGATGATTACTTACGCATTTTTGTATGTTTTCTTTTGCTTTATCATTATAATGAAATGTTGTTTTATGTTTCATGTATGATATGTTCTGCTGATGTATTGCAGTACAATAATATTTGCACTGTAATATTGAGTGACGGAAAACATGACAGCAATGAGAATGTGTCTGACACATGACCTGTGAGTTTTACCTGAATCACCTGCTGTAAACTACACTACACTCCCTGGATGTGTGCTTCAATCTATGAAATTAGTTTCATAGACACAAATACAGTTGTGCAAATATTTATAACTGTTATTGTTTCTTTTAAATATATAAGGTCTTTGAAGTAATGAAAACAGAGCAGCCGATAAGATCTCGGAATGAATGGGAACTCCTTCAATACTGTTAAAAAATAGAAAGAAGTGGCATGATCAAATTCCAAGAGAACGTTTCTGCAAAATTCTTTGAAAAAAATCAGTTTTTGATAGTTGAAATATAATCCTCACAGTTGCCTTTGTGGCATTCCACAGTTTTGATGAGCTTGCTAGTCTTCTAAAATTTGGTAAAATATGAGTAAGAGAGTGAGTAAATGTTCAAAACCTTCTGACCGGTAGTGTAGATTTATATTATCTGTGCTGATCTGTCCTTCATCAGACAGTACAGTCATTTAGAAAGAGTGATAACTGTACTTTATGTGTGTGTGTAAAGGAGTGTAAAGGAGAAACACTGACTGCAGACGTTCAGACGTCCATCACCTGCACTGAACAGCAGACGAGTGATGACGTCACACAGAGTCAAGAGATCTTCACCTGTCCTCCTCTGACATCAACCGCTCATGACGCCCAGCCAGCCAATCAGCAGAGAGCTTTTCCCGTGGATGAGTCTCTGGAGGAAACCCAGTTCACAGTTGTGTTTGAGGCAGCTCGTGAGCACTCCGATAAACATCCTCTCAGTGACATCAGCCACCAGATGATGATGTCATCAGGGTATATGACCAATGAAAACACACACGTCACCTGTGAAGACTCCAGCTGGGTGGAGAAGAACGGATCCTCTGCAGGCTTCTGTTTAAATACCACTTGGTCGCCCGGTACAGGAAGTGACATCATCAGCCATGCTCCAGTGGACGGCTCAGCCTTAGAGGAGGAGACGGCAGTCTCAGAGACGTACCGCATGAGTCTTCAGAACCTTCTGAAGAAATCTCAGGATTACCGGCGACAACAGCGGCTCCTGCGCAGTCAAACGCCAATTCTGGAGTCCACCGACGAACACAGCCTGTCCGACAAAGAAAACCAGGAATTCCTTCCCAATCAGATGTGGAGGGCGGAGCTCAGCAACGCAAGAGAGAGGAGAAAAATGAAACTGCAGCAGCCGGATGCAGACACGGAGAGGTCAGATGGCCGTCCTGAAGAACATCACCACTCTCTCACAGAGGAGTCCACTTCTGCCAAATCTCTGTACCTCTCCAAACAGAAACCTGTGGCTGTGTGCAGATCTTCTACAGCAGCTGGCAGGAAGTTCTCCAGCGTCCCGGCACCCAAGTTCTGTTTGAGCCCTGTACGCAGTAAAAAGGCCTGTGGCGTTGTTCCTGTAAGGAAAACAACTGTCTGTGCGGAGAGTGAGGAGGAATCACAGTCCAACCGTACAGATGACGGAGAGACGCTCGTGGACGGCAGCTCACAGCAAACACAACAAATCGCCCAGTTAGAGTTCAACTTATCCAGTCTGAAAGCACTGATCTCAGATCTGGAGTCAACGCTCACGGTGTCACACAGCAGCTGCACGCTCGTCACACACCCCTCACACAAGTGTTCAGAGCCCCCCATGCAGCCCTCCCGCATCCTCATCGACTCATCCAATCACAAACAAACCCATGACTCTGAAGAGAAGAAACACTGCTCTCTGAATGGCTCGTCTTTCTGTCAGTCATATGATGTAGACGCCCCCTCCGGCCTCTGGACACAGTTGACCCCTGAGACGGGCGCTCATGAGGGGGTGTCTCGAGCCAAACGCAGACTCCTCATGAACGCCATGAGCCCTGAACCACACACAGGTCAGTAGAAGATCAAACCAAACTGAACGTTCAAGAACAAAAACACACAGAACGTTAGCAAAAGGCAAGCTAGTGAAACCATTTTACTTTTATTTGTTTTGTCTGGTTGTATTTATTTTGTATTTTTTTGAAAGTTTATATTGGATAGAAAAGCTAGTCACTATTGTGATATATTGCCTGACCAATCTTTCGTCTCTCATGAATCATCAGTGCTGCAGACGTCTGCGCAGGTGCAGTCGGAGGATCAGGTGAGAGTTCTGTTGGAGGACGAGCGCAGACGACAGCAGGATTTACTGCAGGTGATCATCATCACAGATCACTGACCTCATCACACGTGTCAGGACAGAATCAGACAGATTCAGGATGAATTTAAAGTGACGCCGCTCTGAAGTTTAATGCTTTCAGGAAATAATGTCAATATCTGTCACGTTATATAGTGAAACATTCCTGCTGTCACAGAGTGATGTTTATTTTCTGATTTAATCACACTAGAAATGAGATGATTGTACATGTTTCTTTCTTGTTTGTGTTTCAGTCTTTGGCTGTGCGATACCAGTTTCTGAGGAGCGTGTCCTTCCCTCATCCCAGCACGGGCGCACGTCTGGAGGACACCTCGACCTCGTCTGTGTTCACAAGTCCCTCCCACACATACGACAGATCACGTGTAGGACTAGCAGCACAAAACACACACACACACACTGTGAAGTGTTTCAGAATCAGTTGTGAAGTGACATCTGCTCACTGTCTGTCTGTCTCACAGCAGTCCTGTCTGTCTCTCCCTGCGTCCTGTCGCCCTCTGCTGGCGGCTGCTGTGAAAGGCTTCCTGACCCGAAGACTCCTGCATACAGAACGTGTGTCACAGCTGGTCAGGACCGTTCAGGTGACACTGGTGGATGATTTGTGTGTGTGTGCTGTTTTAATCCTGTGTGTCAAGTTAAGAACTGTTAAAAACATCTGGACTGGTTGTCAGAGCAGATCATTTTAATAGCAGATGTTGTGTTCTCAGGACACGCAGCAGTTCCTGCATCAGACCGCCGTCAGAGGAGATTTCAGCAGCCGACAGGATCTCATGCTTCAGGAGCGAGTCTCTCTGCAGGTGAACTTTCACACAGAATCATGACACCAAACCATCTGCGCACATCTGCATTCTGCACATGACTGCTTGTCTATGTGTCTGCGTCAACAGCTGCGTGCCGCGCGATATGAGTTCCACAACATCATGTTCAAGAGCAGCGTCTGTGAGCGCATGAAGATGATTCATCAGGACAGACAGGTGACCAGAGAGAGACGCTTCAGAGAACACGTGAGGAACAACCTGCTGCTCACTAATGTTCATCCACCGATCTATAGTGACTGATCTATAGTGACTGATCTATAGTGACGGATCTGTAGTGACTGATCTGTAGTGACTGATCTATAGTGACTGATCTATAGTGACTGATCTATAGTGACGGATCTGTAGTGACTGATCTGTAGTGAATGATCTGTAGTGACTGATCTGTAGTGACTGATCTGTAGTGACTGATCTGTAGTGACTGATCCATAGTGACTGATCCATAGTGACTGATCTGTAGTGACTGATCTATAGTGACGGATCTGTAGTGACGGATCTGTAGTGAATGATCTGTAGTGACTGATCTGTAGTGACTGATCTGTAGTGACTGATCCGTAGTGACTGATCCGTAGTGACTGATCCGTAGTGACTGATCCGTAGTGACTGATCCGTAGTGACTGATCCGTAGTGACTGATCCGTAGTGACTGATCCGTAGTGACTGATCCGTAGTGACGGATCTGTAGTGACTGATCTGTAGTGACTGATCCGTAGTGACTGATCCGTAGTGACTGATCCGTAGTGACTGATCCGTAGTGACTGATCCGTAGTGACTGATCCGTAGTGACTGATCCGTAGTGACTGATCTATAGTGACTGATCTATAGTGACTGATCCATAGTGACTGATCTATAGTGACTGATCCATAGTGAATGATCCATAGTGACGGATCTATAGTGACTGATCCGTAGTGACTGATCCGTAGTGACTGATCTGTAGTGACGGATCTGTAGTGACTGATCCGTAGTGACTGATCCATAGTGACTGATCCATAGTGACGGATCCATAGTGACTGATCCATAGTGAATGATCCATAGTGAATGATCTATAGTGACTGATCTATAGTGAATGATCTATAGTGACGGATCTATAGTGATTGATCTATAGTGACGGATCTATATTGAATGATCTATAGTGACTGATCTATAGTGAATGATCTATAGTGACTGATCTATAGTGACGGATCTATAGTTACTGATCTACAGTGAATGATCTATAGTGACTGGTCTCTACAGTGACTGGTCTTTACAGTGAATGATGTATAGTGACTGGTGACTCATGACGTCTTTACACTGATGCTGCCGCACTGCCATGTTGGTGTGCCCAAACGTGCTATTGAATAAATCACGTATGAATGATAAACAGCCAGTCCCCGTTTTTATGTCTACAGATCATTCTTACAGCGCAAATGTCTTCAGCATGAAATGATTAATTATTTAAAGTCGGAATTTGTTTCCGTCTTATTATATTTAAAGTGATTTATGTTCATTCTCATGACAGTAGCGCACACATCAGATCCACAGACTCACGAGACCTCAACATATGACACATGTGCTAAATACAGATAAATACAGACGGTATATGTTCATTAAAGGCGGAGTGTCTGATTTCGGAATTACGCTTGTATAGACAAAGTCAGCCGAGTACCAAACGAACCTTGTAGCCAATCAGCAGTTAGGTGCACGGGATGGACATTAGTCGAGCCGAGCGCTGACGAAAGAAAAAAATGGTGATAGAGGGCGGGTCTGTTTTGGTGATTTGATCATCAACAACTGCTATGACAAATCGGACACCCCACCTTTAAGTCATGAAGCTTTATTTGTAAATAACAGTGTGTAACACACACTCACCTTCTATACATTGATTTCCATTCTTCGCAATTCTGCCCAAAATAATCATAAATATTGTAAAAAGGGTTGTTTCAGATGCTCATTGGCTCTCTGTCAGTTAAACATACCAAGATGGCGCCGCGATCGCTTCCGGTGGCTCCACCTCCTGCCATTGGTTGAGCGTTCTAGCCCCAATCCAGTCATTTGCATAGATCAGTGGTTTGAACAGGAGACTTCATGAGTCATGGAGAATGTGTTTGTGTTTCAGGGGAATAAAGTGAAGGGTTCACTGTCTGCTGCTACCAGAAAAGCTTTAGAACGCAAAAAACTTGCCATGTGAGTGTAACCATCACTATATCTCACTACAGACACAGCACACTTTAAAGCACGTCATAAATCACATTTTTATTTGAGTTTGTCAAATCTGGAGATTATAGCAAAATATATTAAAAATCAAACAAGCTGCATCAACATTGTTTCTGATGATGTTTCACACGTTCCTGCACTCATGTCAAGTGTCTTTATTGTGTCTGCATCCATCTCAAACTTTCAATACACACAACTTACTATAACACTCATTGAGTTATTGCATTCTACTACACTATTCACATTCATAATTGAATAATATATTGTTCAGGCCTACATGACTTTCAATGCCGTCATGTTGTGCTTTTATAAAATAGCATTTCAAAAGCAGGTGTGTGTAGAATGTGTGACCTGGAGCAGCACCGGCTCTGTGTGAGGTGTGTTTCTCATCAGTGTTTGTTAATGTTTTTAGGTTACAGAGGAAATCTACAGTCAGGTCAAAGTTTTCACCATCTGGAGACGAGTCATGGACTCTTGCGCCAAAGATTTGTCGTGTTTCAAAGAAAACAAGTCCCCGGTGAACACCACCCATCACATCCAGCTGTGTGCCTTCATGAAGTTCTCCTCTGTGCTTTTATTGTGTTTGTTCAATGTTTTGCCAGCTTTTATTTATTTATGAGGTCTCTTTTCAGACCCTTCAGTCAAACAATATGAATTCAGTTCCTGGTTTTCTGTCTGTACAAACCTTAATAAATGATTCCAATAATCATTCAAAGATCTTGAACTTCATTTACATTAATTTAACATTTTTATCCAAAGCCATTTTCAGTTGAGGAATTCAAGTGATTCATCTTAAGGCATTAATTACAACAAGTGCCTGCAATACCAAGTTTCAGTCACAACATTCAGAGTGTGAGCCAGTGAACAGACTAAAATAAGAGAGACATAGTCAGAAGATGTATTTCATTTTAGTTAGTGTAAGTGCTTTCGGAGGAGGAGTTTTTGGCTGTCTGGATGGAATTGGGCCGAATTTCCACCAGCAAGGAACCATTACCCTCTGGGTAACAAAGCATATTTGATCTTATATGGCACTTTAGAAGGATATAAAACACTGCCAGATGATGAGAGTGTAGATGAGCTTTCATACGGTGATGAGAGAGTGAGAATAAGGATGGAGATCAAGATGAAGACAGAAGTACCACAACAGTAGTAAATCAACATGAAGACGTTTAGAGTCTTAAACTAAATTCTTTAATGGATTTATCTAGTTTAAATAAATGTTTTTTATAGTTAGGCATGAAATTGTCAAACGCTTCAGTTTGTCTGTTATGGTACAGTGTTAGCTTGATGCAAAAAACTTTTAATAGTTACATTTTAAAAAGAAGAAAATGTTTATTGACATTTTTACAATATTCAATTTTCAGCAGAAAACCATTTTTTCCTCATTTTTGGCATATTGCGTACCACAGAGTGTTTAGAGAAAAAACAGGAAACAAACTCCCTTTTAAAACATTTGTATATTTTCAGCTGTATAACGATACATACATAATCTTTTCATTTAAATAATCTGATGTTTCATTGACTCAACAATTTACAAACAGCTTGTGAAAACGGTTGACGTCAGACCTAAAACAAGTCCAGAATCTTCAGTCTCTTAATGTGAATGAACAACCCCACATCCCTGAAACAAAGAATGAAAACAAAATAAACAGTGTATGACATGAAAGCAGATGTGCTCAGACATGAAAGCAATAAAGTTCTGATGTGTGATCGGTTTTGGCCTTTAATGTGTTGACAATAAGCTTTAAAAACTTACACACCTGTTCCCAGATCAGCACACAAGCTGATTTTTTGTGTGTGTTGAGTATACAAACACAAGACATGAAAAACACACACACACTTCACTGAAACACACATGATTCATACAAACCCTATGAAACAAAAGACTCAATAGAGTTATTATCCCACAGAAACACACCAGACGGCTGTCTGTAACACAAACACACTGAGTTTGACTGTGAACCTCAAAGAACAAAATGAAGTCTAGTTTTAGAACCATTAAGAAGTTAAATGAAAAACATTCTGTCCAGAGAATGTTTATTAACTTCAAAACAACATATTTAATGATGATCCCTGTGTGCTTTAGAATTTTGAAATATGTCCATGACAGTACTGGGAACTGAGTGAGATTCATTATCATTGCACAAAATTAAACTGTTTACCCCACAAAATGTCTTTACATACGAGGTTTGTTTGACTCTGGAGTGTTAATATCATCCTTCACTGCAGTTTATTATGAAATATTTCGGTTGTCAGGACAACTTAAGTAGTAACAGCAGAAATAAACAATACTGTCCAATCAAGAAAGACTTCAGGGTGTAAACTCTTCTACACTGATAGAGAGATGTCGAGGTCTTGTCTGCTTTAAAAGATCATTTAACAAACAGCAAAAATAATAAAACGTAATAATAAATACATTCCAAGCAAAAACAGAATAATCATTGTTCTTTAATTTCACTGACTCACGTGATGATGGTTTTCTCTTCTACCTGAATTGAGTTCAGCTGAAGCATCAATACAGTGATTCTTATTAAATATCATCTATGTATTCAACATTATGTACAGTGTCCAGCAGACGGCGCTCTCACCAGCTGACAGTAAAGCCACACACACACACACACACACACACAGATTCAGAATTCACACAATCATCAGTGATGTATTGACACACCTCCAGGACAGACGACCACCTGAGGGCAGGAGGAGGAAGAGGCTGCAAGGCATTATGGGATGTCTGAGACTGAAATATAAAGCATGAGTTTCATCTAGTGTGTCTGGCTGCAGAGTCAAATCAAAGTATTAAGATAGCAGATGTTTCTCAGGATCCAGTGATACTTGTGTGTGTTTGTGTTTCTATGTTCAGGCCAAACCAAAACCCAACGTCCAGCAGGCCGTTCCCATAACACACACACCCGTCACCCGCAGCCCTCTCTCCCCCCGTCTGCTGTCCGCCGAGAACACAGAGATGGGCGTTGGGGACCCAACGGGGCGGGACCGTCCATAGGTGTCATGTGACGTTGACCTCCAGCACGTGATCGTCTGTGCCGGGCAGCACCAACACCTGTCTGCTCTGTGTGCTGACAAACACCTGACCGGGGGCGAACGGCTCACGCTTTGGCATGGGGAGACCCCGCGGCTGCTGCTCGCCGCTGCCCACAGAGTGAACGCTGCCCCGGCTGCGCAGACTCGCCGTATCGCCCTGATCCTCCAGTCCTTTATCCAGGAGAGAGAGACTGTCGTTCTCTAGACACGAGTCTGTGTGGAGCAGACCAGCGTTACAACCAAAGTCACATCACCTACACCACACGTCATCAGATCACACTTATGAGACAAAACTTCTTCAAATAAATAAAGAGCAGCAATCTTTCTTTATACTGATAGAAACTAACAACTAAAAAAACATGCTAGATAAAAAAATGTTTGGACATTTACGAACGAGATAGAAATAAATCAACAATATTTGACTTTTTAAAGAGATGTGAGAAAGTGAGAGCTGATGTTTACATTTAGGTTCTTCTTTAAATGTCTGTTTACTGTATTTCACTTTGGTTCATTTTGCACTCCACACGTCTTTTTCTTGTGACGTCTAGAGCTGAAGTGTACCTCAAACCTCCTTCTGTTGAGTTGAGCTCACCTGTGTCGGGCGGGATGACGGGGCTTGTGTGGTGCGGCAGGTATTTGAACACTCTGATGTTGGGGTAGGGCAGGTGACCTGCAAACAACGGCATGACCTCCATCTGAACCTTGTGTGTTGCCATGGCAGCAACCGGCATGGACACGAGCCCTGAACTCTTGCCGCACACCGCCCAGTTACTGTTGTTATCCATCACTGCGCACACACACATCAGAGTAAAGTAGCTGCTCAGCACTCAATCATCACACAACCACACACACTCTCTGTCCTACCTTCATACATCAGTCTGGTGGTCCTCAGACCCTCAGCCTCAATGAGCTCCTCATCACATCTGTCCGTGTCATCAGGTTCAGAGAGACGTGTGAGTGACACCTCCAGCCTGCAGAGGGCACCGGTGTGACAGTGCTGCTCTCCAGCGGACGGACAGATCTCAGCTCGCACACTGTACACCGTCTGACAAACATATATAGAGAGAGAGAGAGAGAGAGATGTTTTCAGACAGACACACACACACACCGCTATCACAGTGAATGTGTGTGTGTTCTCACTGAAACTCTCTCCAGCATGAAGTCGTATCTGTAGGGTCTGATCACAGCGTCTGATGTGTCCGCGGGGGCGAAACCGGCAGAAAACTGACAGTCCAATGTGGACGGAGGAGTGCCGCTCCACTTCATCTCCCAAACACTGAACACACACTGCTGACTCAACACCAGCTGCATACACACACACGTGACATGTTAAAGCGTGATTATCTTCACACAGTCAGGAGTCAGTGTGCTTCGATCAGACAGACTCACGCTCGCCGTCGGACCGCCCAGAGGCTGCAGCTCCACTGAATCTGTGTGTTGATTCTCAGACAACGTCTGATCTCTCAGCTGAAAGTTAGTGTCTGATACATTCTGAAGAGAAACCTGGATGAACTTCCTGTCAGGATGACATCACACAGATCAGAATCATGTGGACACATGTGGGTGTGTTTGATGTCACGCGTGTGGTGTTACCTCTGTCCTGCAGACAGCAGCGAGTGCTTCACTTTGAAGGGCACGTGGAAGGTGAGAGAGAGCAGGGTGGAGTAAATGCTCCAGGGGCAATCGACAGACACCTACAAGAAACACACACACACACACATCTGTAGAGAAACACACAAACACACCACCTCATGTTTCTGCCGCTGAATCAAACCTTCTGGTCCACGATGGCCATTCCGCTGTTGAAGCGAGTTCTGCTGCGCGAGTGATGATTGATCTGGCCGTTAGTGAGACGCCCGCTCTCCATCCGCGCCAGGCATGATGGGATATGACACAGCACGTCCAGCAGGAACTCCAGCGTGTGGTAGGGAGGAGTCAGAGGGAGGGAGATGCTGGTCACTTTCTCAGATGACTGAATGGACAGAGCGCTCTCACCGATTAGATCTGAGAGACGATGAGACAGACTGATAATCTTATATTTACTCTCAAGTGTATCTTCACATAGATGCCACACACACATCCAGGCGTCCGCCATCTTGGAACAGTCAACATTTCACTTTCTGTCGTGTTTTAGAGTTCAGGATCATGTGTGTATGAAGCATTTCATGTTGTGTCTGAGAACACCTTCATCTTGTTGTTTTGTGTTTGTTGATTAATTACAATGTTTGCGTCTACACAACAACACAACACATTGGATCTTCACACACAGGTGGAATAACATGATTTACCTCCAGAGCTGCTGAGGACTCGAGCGCTGCATGTGCTGGAGTTGAGGACAGGCATGCAGTCTGTGTTACTCATCTGAAGAGCGTCACCCTTCTTCACCGTGTAGTGACCCGTCAAGATGGTGAATTTCACTTGCTGTGGTAAACCGGCCAACAGGTTGTCTGGAAAAGCAAATAGGTTTTAGCCAACACATCTCCTCCCAGCCTCTGATTGGACGGATTGGCTTCAGTCACAGGCCGTCTCATCAAACATAACAAGAACTTTCTGAAAGCACGTCGCAGTTTAAGGGACCGTTCTGTCATCAGGCTGATCCTAACCTGTGTAAATGTCTTTGTTCTACTGAACGCAAAGGAAGATATTTGGAAAAATGTTAGTAACCAAACAGTATTTATTTTCCCTACTATAGCAGTGAAGGGGTGATGAGTTCAGATTGGTCACTGACATTCTTCCAAATATCTTCCTCTGTGTTCAGCAGAACAAAGACAATTATACACATTTGGATCAGTCTGATGGTGAGTTAATGATGACAGGATTCTGGTGAAGTGTCCCTGTAAGAGCTGTGGAGAGGACTGACCTGTGAGGGGTTGAATGGTGAGCTGTGGCTCCTGTGAGTACACGTCGTACTGCACCAGAGGATAAATATGAGGCAGAAGAAACTGAACCCTGCCCACCGCGGCCCACATCTGGCGTAGAGTATACGTCCCGGCCTTCTCGGTCTGAGAGGAAAAACAAGCAGCAGATGAAGTCGGCCATTAAAACACATTCCACCCAATAAAAACACTCTCCTCACCGGTGCCGTGAAGATGATGCTGTTGTTGCCAGGCAACAGAGTGACATCGTTGCTCTTTAGCATCTGAGCTCCGTCTTCCATGGTGACGGTGGAGGGCGCTGTGTTGGGCGTGTCCAGAGACGTGGCGCTGTCGTGACGTCGCATCAGAAGGTGCATGTTCTTACAGATCACGCCGGCGGAGCTGAGCGTGTTATCAGACGGACTGTGTTCCTGAATCTCGCACAGCTCCAGCGCCGGAGACGATGACATGGGACTGGCGGCGGGGAATGTGACAGTGCCGGCGGGGTTCTGACCCGAGCGTTTGTGAGGCATCGTGCCCGGCTGCTCCAGGGCGAAGTGGACGCTGGCAGAGAGCTGCTGCACTTGCATGGGGACAGGCATCAGACTGCAGAGACGCAACTCCAACTGCAGAGCAGCGCCGACGTGCACCAGGGCAGAGGCTGGATGGAAGCGCAACTCCTGCAGCTGAGCGAGAGAGCTCATGCTCAGAGCCACACGCTGATCTGCGAGACAAACGCGAGAGCAGCACGGCCGCTTTGATGTCATACATCAGTTCTTTAACATTTACTAAGACACAAGTGCTCACCTTTGACCTCGGAGGTGTGACTGGCGAAGGTCAGAATCTCCTGGCAGAAGTGTTTCCTCTCGTCAACGCTAAGGTTGGCATCACTGGCGAGCAGAGCGCTCGTCTGCAGGTATCTACAGAGAGTGTTAAAGAAAGCCACTGGCAGCGTTATATGATGACATCACACCCAGGACGAGTCAAGGATACTCCTCCATCTTCTGCAGCTGTTTCTGACACTGGGCCATCTGCTTTCGTGTGTGTGTGATGGGTAAACTCCAGTTCTCTGACACGTATGACTTCAGTGATTCCTGAAGAAAGTTCTCAGCGCTCTGAGGGTCGCCTTTCCCCCTGCACACACACACACACACACACACACACAGATTCTATCAATCTGAATGATGTCACTCTGACACCAACGGGGATTTAAATCACGCGTACATGTAGAACTCAGCCAGACTCTTCCCAACCAGACGAGCTGAACGCAGCCGCCCGATCGCCCTGTACATCTCCATAGCGGCATGAGACAGCTCCTGATCAGAGACAGAGAAAGTGAGACGCGAGCGGACAAACGCACTTGTCTTACATCAGCACAGAGGCGTCTCTCACCAGATAGTGTTTCTCAAAGGCCTCCACAGATGATAAGGCCTCCTTCAGTTTCTTATATGGACTCTGGAGGCTGTTCGCTGCATGAATTCATCACAGAACACATCACGTCATCTTAAACAACACACAACATCAGTAGCAAGCACAAGTTAGTTACCTGTTTCTG
>CM056462.1:1025496-1077996 GCA_029783895.1 Triplophysa bombifrons | reverse complement strand
CAGTTACCTCATTTCTTGACTGACTCTCCCTAATCACTTTCTTTCTGTCAGCCTGCTTTGATCTGATTGGTCAGATGGTGTAGTCTGCTGTGATTGGTCTACCTCGTACAGCGTCGTAAATAGAACAGGCATGCAGTGCACCGAGTGACGCAAATCTGACCCGTTACTGAGACGAGAACGACAGACGACTCGTTCATGTGATTCAGAGTCGACTCCTTTCTTTCCCAATCAATAACTTTGTAATCATACACAAGAGGTACAACATCACACACCGCATCAAATCTCATTATAAAGACATTGTTATGGTTCCTCTTTAAGAGAAACGTGCACGGACACATTCTGAATGATGTGAATCACTGCAGAACTCATCTCTGAAATGACCTTGAGTTATGGATACGACATCATCATAACAAGTCTGAAGAGAGAAAATGAAAGTAACTGATAGAACATCTGATATCACATCACTACACCATCTGATGACTCCAATCCAACCCGTTTGTACACTAGTGTCTGTGTCCATGACACCCAGTGTTGAAGCACACATGTGCATTCTCTTCTCTTCTCTGTACGACTGTGATGACAATTTCTACAAACCAAAGATTCACAGGATAACATCTCATCAGGTAAATGACAGATTACCTTCTCCACTCCATGGGCTCTTTGGGCAGCTGCTGGGTCAATGAGCTGAAGAGAGCTGTGAAGAGATTCTGATCCCCCGCACCTGCACACACACATCAACACTCTTGATCTCTTGATGTAGACCAGACAAAACATACATTGTGTTCAAACTTAACTTGTGAAGAATGACGAAAACACACAGAGAGAGAGAGAGAGAGAGAGAGAGAGAGAGAGAGAGAGAGAGAGAGAGAGAGAGAGAGAGAGAGAGAGAGAGAGAGAGAGAGAGAGAGAGAGAGAGAGAGAGAGAGAGAGAGAGAGAGAGACAGAGAGACAGAGAAAGAGTGTGAGAGAGACAGAGAGAGAGAGAGAGAGTGTGAGAGAGACAGAGAGAGACAGAGAGAGAGAGACACACAGAGAGATAGAGAGAGAGAGAGACACACAGAGAGATAGAGACACACAGAGAGAGAGAGAGAGAGAGAGAGCGAGAGAGACACACAGAGAGATAGAGAGAGACAGAGAGAGAGATAGAGAGAGACAGAGAGAGGGAGTGAGAGAGACAGAGAGAGAGAGTGAGAGAGACAGAGAGAGAGAGTGAGAGAGACAGAGAGAGAGAGAGAGCGAGAGAGACACACAGAGAGATAGAGAGAGATAGAGACACACAGAGAGATAGAGAGAGACAGAGAGAGAGAGTGAGAGAGACAGAGAGAGAGAGAGAGAGAATAACATCACGGTACTATTTAATATCATGACGTATGATCGTATAGTTCCTCATGTCTGCAATGATTCAGACAGATTGACTGATATCTCAGATCGGACACGACTCGAGCTCGTGAGAAATATGACATGTGATCGATGATGATGATGATGATGATGATGATGAGGCTGTAGAGCGTATCATCACTGTCTGAAATATAGTATTTAAAAGCCCTGTGACGACAGTGTGAATATGAGGAACATCACCGTGTCTGACAGAGATCTTTACTATAAACTGACACGCGCGCGCACGCACAGCTGGATGAGTGTGTTCTTAAAAAACTGTCGAGTGTGTAAAGCATTAGTGACATATACACACACTTCATATGTATTTATGTGTGTGTGTGTGTGTGTGTGTGTGTGTTCGGCTAGCGCGCGCTAACGTCCCGTCACTCACAGGTCACTATTGGTTTGTTCTCCATCGTGTAGATGATGGGCTTCTCCTCATGGATCTCCATGGGTTCCCTTCACCAGCATCAGTCCACCATCAACAGACTAATCGATCACACGGATAGATGTCTGTGAACACTGCTAACGTATCGATGAGGCCACTTCGCTCTCCATTTCCGGTCTGCTGACTGGACGTGACGACTTCCGTTGCGTCACACACACAACACAGCGGAACTCACGCTTCGTTCATTTTAATAAAAATGTATAAACGATGAAACACGGTACAATTAACACAACGAGTTTTCTTGTGAAAGTTTTCTGAAAACACTTCCAAACCTTTTTTATATTTTACATGGAAGTGTGTGCGTTAAAATGAATGAAGAAATAAATGCCTTAAATAAATATTATAGATTGATTTTACTGTATTTATATATGTTTATATTTGCTCTTGTTATGATGCTTGTCTAAGAATTTTTCTACGGGTCTTTGACTTGCGAGGGCCTTTATTCTGAAACTGCCCTCAAACACAAGTTCCGGTGTATGTAGACACCTTTATTTTGAAATCTTTATCAGTCGCAGCCATATTTTCACGAGCGTGCGTGTTCACACTGCAGCAGCACGAGCGCCATTATACGTTCTGCAATGCGCGCGTGAGACTGCAGGCCGCGAGACGATTCATCGAATTTATCAAGACGAAATCGAGCTAAAATCGCGTTTTAACGCACGAACCGACCGCGTCGCTTTAAATGTGTGTCGATTGACCTTCAGCATCATCCATTTTGAGCCACAATGACGACCAGCACCAACGTTATTCAAGTGACGAATGTGTCGCCGAGCAGCACCGCGGAACAGATGAGAACACTGTTCGGATTCATCGGAATCATCGACGAACTCAAACTCTTTCCACCCGAGTGAGTATAAACAACACAACCCGTGAACGCATCTAAACGTTTTTCCACCAGAGTGAGTGAATAAAACTCACAGACAATACAGTCATGCGCGTGGCCGCCCACCCGTGGTTCTTCGGGCCTATGAAACGCATCATTAGTGTGTTACGTTACTACGGCTCATATGTGTTCACTTATCATTTGTTTATTATTATTATTTATCGTCATCATGCGTGTGTGAGTATACCACAGATTTGAGCCTTGTGTAGTTGTGTAGGGACGCGTGACGTCACGAGCCGAGGAGCCGTTAGTACATTGCTGCAAGCTAACAATTTACAGTAATAGTTCCGCAATATTTTATTAAAGGTTCTGCTATATTGCTTCTCTATTATGTATGGGGTTTATTTCGAAAATAAAAACGCGTGTTTTTTTCTGTGAGAACTTATAGCAGCAAATTTAACAATAATTGTTTTTGTGGGGATACTAATGATAAATAAAAACGGTTACTACATCCAAACTATAATCAAACCAGTGGTAGTGTTTTTCTAAGGTAAGGATCTACTGTTCATTTCTTAATCCTTTATTTGATGTCGTCACACCAAAGCTGTGTTTAAATGAACCAGGTTTAAGATTTCTTGGCTGAATTGAAACGTTCAAGTGAATTTCTAAGGATCCAAAGTAATAAGAGAAGTTCCAGTGAGACTAGAAAAGAACAAATCACCGGTTCTACTGATTCATGGCAAATGATGGGAAGGGACCGTTTATAAAAACCCAAACAGCAAATTCCCATGTGAAGATTTCATTGCTCATGTAGGCAGTATACTTGAGGTTGTCTCAGCAGCTTCTGTAGTAACTTCTGTTCTGTGCTTTGTTGTTTTTCACCCATCGAAAAAAACGTCCGGCTTCACATCATATCTGCTGGTGAAGGTAGGCTGATCTGGTCCGATCTGCTCTGATCCACACGTGTCAGATCGTGGGTCTGTGATATTTGCTAGATGATGATGATGATGAGAATGGGCTGGTTTGATAGTCAAGGTCAGCTCGAGTGTTTGTGCAGGAGGTGTGTGAACGCTGTGTGTACATCTTGCAAAAGTGTTTATATTTTCTTTCAGTGATTCTCCCTTGCCTGTGACTTCACGTGTGTGTTTTGTAAAGTTCCACGAGCCGGAATCGGTGGGCGTTTCCCAGCACCTGACCAACACCGTCTTCGTGGACCGAGCCCTGATCGTCGTGCCTTTCGCTGAAGGTTTGTGCTGCATTTTGCTTCTTTACGTTCAGATGACATTTGGTGGGTTTGTTCGACGTTCTAGGACTTGACATCTCCGCCTCTCGACCCCGATTCACGTAGATACATGTCAGTCTAGATGTGACCGAGGTACATGTGACAAACACACACGATGTATCAGTGATGGATATGAACGCAGGAGCTCATGTTTAACTCATTGCCTTTCCAGTTTAGTTTCATTTTTTTTGTTAAACTTTTCTCTCTGTCATTTGTGTGTGTGTGATTTTTATAGTGCGCAAGGCAATTGCAGAGCCGGCTGATGTCTGAGGGTGACCCTCTGCCCCCCTGTAGAAAAATAATCACGGCCGGTCCACGTGTTTACCTGCTGTAAACCTTAATTCTCTCTCTTGTGTGCGACGGAATTCATTTGTTTTAAAGACGCTTAGAGCATTCATGACAAAAGCACGAGTGTTAAAGGGAAAGTCCTGATGAAAACCAGAATTCTTTCATCATTGATCACTTCAAACCTGTCGAGCACGAGAGAAGATACGTTAAAGAACAACACTTGAGATCAGACATTTCTCAAGATATCTTCTTTCGTGTTCCACTGAATCAAATGCAGATTTACTAACATACAAGGAGAATGAATGAACGATTTTGTCTGAACTCTCCCTCGAGGTTTCTGGTACTGCATGATAATCAAACACACAGTAAATCTACGGTAAGAATCAGATTATAGGTCATTTCTGCATGAGTGTTTGGTTTTACACACATTTGAAGTATGTGAAGACGCACAGCACAAATTCAAGGCTCCTTGAGTCTATGTGATGATGATGATGATCTAGAATGTTCTTATGTTCCTCTCCACATGACTGAAAAAGGCCTGAGACGCTTTTTAACGGTCGTTTCTGTTTTTTTGTTGTTGTGTTTTCCAGTTCTTTTCCCTGGTTCTGCAAGTCCTGTAAAAACCAGGCCCAGCAGAAACTGCAACCCAACAGTTTTGTCTTCTGCAGCTTGTCTTGTCTCTCTCTCTCACTCTCTCTCTCACTCTCTCTCTCTCTCTCTCTCTCTCTCTCTCTCTTGTGTGTGTGTGTGTTAAAGATGACTGTGTTGTTTGGAAATATTAATTTCAGAGGACTTCATCAAATGGATTCGCTCAGCTCTCATTGTTCATTGAATGACATGACGGTTATTTTTCTCTTCAGCGTTTGACACACACTCACACAGTCTCTAGTTGAGTTTATTGTGGGCTTTTGCTGGAAGAGGACTTTTCCTCTGTCTCTTTTGTTTTATGATTAACCATCGCACACGTTTATGCCTCGGCCCGTGAGCCGTTTTTAGCTCCGATGCCAGCAAAAGCCCCTTGAAACAAATGTTGTGTGTGATAGTTGTGGTAAGTGAAAGCATCAGTGGATAATTAAACTGTCGTTGAATGCTGACACCCCAATCATAAACTCTGTTTTGTCTATCTTGATGTCTCTGTGTGCTTTATAGCGAAGCAGCCGACCTTCCGAGTCGCTTGTTCATTATACACCTTATGAATCTTGAGAGCACATCCCACTGGAGAGCCGGCTGTGCTTGCTTACATATGGTTCATGACTTAAAAAATCGAGTTCAGGTGATGACATCTTGGCAGTGTGTCTAGTGTCATGTTTTCTCTTTTCTTGTAGTGTTATGCACTTCATGCACAATGTTAAGGGACCTCTTGTGTTAGCTTCCAGACAAAAGCGAGTACTGATGTCAATGCAAATATAGACAAAGACAAGTTTCACTCTGTAGGTGTGTCTGTGTTGCGTGTGAACCCGTGGCGTGGTCTGACTGCGCTCTTTCTGTCCTGCAGGCGTGATCCCTGACGAATCCAAAGCTCTGTCGCTGCTCGCCCCTGCCAATGCTGTCGCCGGACTTCTGCCAGGAGGAGGACTTCTCCCCACACCCAACCCCATGCCATCTGTGAGTGTCCATCGCTGCAACCGGTGACCCGATACTCTTTCTGTAGTGTGATGATGTCATGTTGTTTTCTGTCGTCAGATTGGTGGAGTAACTCTGGGTAGCCTCGGGGGGGCTAGTTTGGACCCCATGACTGCCCTGGCCATGGCAGGACCCAATTTGAATGCACAGGTCTGACACCTTACAGTTCTTCAGCGTTAGTCCCAAACTTGTTTTTCTTCATCGTAAATGTTTGTTTTGTTTCTGGTAGTCTTTGTCAGCGGAGCAGTTAATGAAGCTGATGGCATCGATGGATCCAAAGTAAGTTCCTGAATTTGATCTGGTTTTCTTTGGTGCATTGTCTGAAGGGTGTTGTCGTTTATTCATGTGATGTTTCCGCAGGCTTAACCCTCTCGCCGCTGGACTCAATCTGACTCCTGGACTGAAGGCAGACGCTTCGAGTAAAGAGATCGAAGAAGCCATGAAGAGAGTGAGGGAGGCTCAGTCTCTGATCTCTGCAGCTATTGAGCCCGGAAGTGAGTGACGCTCCTGCTCTTTACCATAAGAAACATAGCCAGATCCAGATTTAGAATGATGATCAAAAAGAGTGTTCGGTTGTTTTTGGATCTGTAAATGCCATTAACCTCAGCACTGTATTCCAGATGATTTGAAATCAAGATGAATGCTGATCTAACGTTGTGTTTTCTTAGGTAAAAAAGATGATAAACGAAAGCGATCCAGGTCCAGATCCCGCCGTAGGAGGTCCAGGTCTCGCTCGAGGCACAGGTCTGCAGAAACATTAATTTCAGGAAGATTTCAACTGGACATTTATATCCTGTTGTGGGTTAATTATGTGAATGTAATGCACCCGCAGGCGTTCCAAGAGTCATTCCAGACGAAGATCTCGCTCGAGGAGCAGGAGGAGGTCAAAGAGCCCCAGGAGGAGGAGGTCTCATTCCAGGGATCGCAGCCGGCGCTCCAGGTCCAGGTGAGTCTCCAGGCAGATCTGATGTTTCAGTGGACATTATCAGTGCTTCATGTCCTCATACTTGTTTGTGTGTGTGATTAAGGGATCGCAGGAAGGATGAGAAGATCAGGAAACGCTCTAAAACCCCACCGAAGAGTTACAGCAGCGCCAGACGCTCCCGCAGTACCAGCCGGTGAGAGTTGCTGTTAAACTGCTTCTGTTTGCACCGTTTTCATCAGAAACAATCATTAACACAGTGTTGTAAATTGATGTTTCAAGTGTTTTGTTATTTGTTTGTTTTCCTGCAGTAAACGACACAGGAAAAGTCGCAGCTTGTCTCGTTCACCACCAAAGAAGTCCAGATCCCCCAAGAAAAAAGTGTCCCGCTCGCCGTCCCCCCGCAGGTCCTGACCAACATCTGCTTATTTCAACTCTCTTTTATTTAGTGTTTCGACTTTGCTTGTAATCCTATTTTTGCTTTTCAGGTTTAATTTTGAGCAAGTATGTTAAGTTAAATACATTGAGTTTGTTTTTAGCTTATATTTTGTGCCCCGAGTTAAACTAATTTATCTGCATTTAATTACCAGAAATGTTGGCTAACTGTGACCTGCTTACACACTTGTACTGTTTTTGTTTCCCACAGACATAAGAAGGAGAAAAAGAAGGATAAAGAGCGCGAGAGAGAACGTGACCGAGATCGTAAAGACGATCGGCACAGAGATCTCGACAGAAATCGGGACAAACGGGAACGTTCTGCCAGTAAGAAGAGCAAAGACAAGGAGAAGGAGAGAGACAAGGAGAGAGAGAAGGAGAGAGACCGGAAGTCTGACAGTGAGAAGGCCGATGTGAAGGTATGAGATTAGTCTATTTTGCGTTCAAACACTGTGTCTTTATTTTCCATTGATGATTTATGGTGGCATGTGACGTGACGTCTGTGCTAAAGGTGACCCGGGATTATGATGAAGAGGAGCAGGGCTACGACAGCGAGCGTGAATTAGAGCGAGAGAGGAACTCTGACGCCGCCTCATCACCGCCGGTCAAGGAGCCTCAGGCAGACAGTGCAGATGACGCAGGCCGCGGCGAGTCAGACGGCAACAGTGAAGACCAGCGGGACGAGGACATGGATATGAGCGACTGAAGCCACGCCGTCCCCCTCATCAGTGTTCTGCGTGTTCAGTAATCTGGATGGTTGATCCGAGATCAGTCTGGAAACGTCTGTGAACTGATTCATTCCTGTTTGTTTTTTAACATCAGAGTCCGAATCTGCTGTATTTACTGGTACATGCCCGTCTTAAATATGTACTCCCGATGTTTTAGAGCCGTTTCTTTCCTCATGGCTAACGTGGAAGTGTGTTATACTGTATATTTAGCCTCCGCAGTCGGTTTCTTCCTGAACAAAATCCACCGTGTGTTGGTCAGTTTGGAGTTTCTATTTAAAGCAGTTACCCTTGAATTAAAGTGCTTTGATAACATTGTCAGGCAGTTTTTTAGGCCGTCACATTTTTTTGTTTTTTATATATATAGCTTGTGTTTGATGGGAAATGTTTGTCTTTTTTAAAGTATCGGAACGTTTGCAGTACTGTATGTAGACTGGTTTCCTTTGGCAGGTCATGATAGAGTAACATTAGACCGTTCAGGTTTCTGTGATAAACACACCGGCTTTAAACTGTAGTTTATCAGTACTGTTTGCAATGTTCAGAAATTGAAAATAAAATTTTGGGCTCCCTTTTGTCCCTTAAAAAACCACATTACCAGATCTGTTGAGAATGTTTTCTGCAGGCCTCTCGTGAGTTTTAGGTAGTCTTAATTCAGGAAAAACAACGAGGTTTACACTAGTGATGGGAAGTCTGGCTCTTTTTAGCGATTTTGGTTTGGGTCCCTTAGAAGAGCCGGCTATTATGGCTCCCAAATAGCTCTTTACTTAGTAAAAAAAATAGTGAAAAACTTAATTCTTGATATCTTTAAACGCATTTTTATTAGTTAAATAACACAATAGACTTCCATTCAAATTCAATTCCAGTTTTCATTTACATTTAGGCATTTGGCAGACGCTTTGACTTACATTGCTTTATCCTATACATTTATACTTAGTATTTGAAATCCCCTGGAATGGAACCCACAACCTTGCGTTGTTCACACAATGCTCTTACCACTGAGCTAGAGAAAGGTAATTTATCAGTAATATATTTCTGACATCTTAGAATTCTTATATCAGACATCAGAAATGCAAATCTTACTAGTAAAAACCACATTTTTTATATCGATAATTTTCTTGATATCAACAATTGAAACACTACATGTAAAAGTGCCATTTCTTGATATCAGTTATTACATTTTCACTAGTGACCATGTTAATTCTTGATATCAATAATGTGATCGTTACTAGTAAGAAAGCCATTTTAGACATTTACTCTCAGACATTTACTTTTGTTGATATCAAAAATTAAAGCTAATTCGGCTTGCCATATTGGCCTATACAAGATTTACTGTTAGCACGCACTTGAAACGGAGCACGCTGATGACATCTACTGGTTAAAGAACAGAAGAGTTTTTAGTTCAGTCGTGGTTTATTATGGTTAGAGAACTGGTTTGATGCATCTTACCTCTTCCGGCTCCCGCGTGCTGCAGTGATATCTGACCACTGATCCAACTTTTGACGACGTTAACTTTACTCGGCGCTAAAATTCTTTCTGTCATTTCTGGAAAAACAAACGTCTAATACGTCTCATCAAGATTAAGGCATTTAAGTTAAAACAATTATGCACATTAGAAAAAACATCAGTCTGCGTTCAAAATAATTTCTATAATAGTTACACATATACAAATTTAGCTAAAACAATAAAGCGTATATATTTAAGTCTACATATTAAGCTTTTGTCCTGTCAGTATGTTTCTTACCGGTTCGTTGTTGTTCTTAGCAAATGTCTTTAAATTGAGCCATAACTATATTACTTAGTCAGTTTACAGTTAACTTTAGTAAAAACCGAAGGATTGTTATAATCACCAATCGTTCAATATAAGTTTAAGAGCTCACTGACCAATCAGAAGCTTACTTTCCTGCACACGTCACACCGGCGTCACTGTTGTTTACTTGAGCGTAATTCAAGGCAGAATTTTCATTTTTTTTTTCAGTTAGCTTACTAAAATAAACATCAAATACGTTTCGAATGGGATATTATTAAATGCGTCACTAATATTTTACTAATAAGACCAAAGCAAACCAAAGTCAGAATTCTGCTGTAGTCCTGAAACAAGCACGCGGTTTGATACTTGAACATTTTTATTCATGTAAAAGTCTAGCAGATTAATACAAGATTCCCGCTGTACGACAGGGAGTTCAATGCATTTCTCAGAAAATAAAACAAATGTAAAAAGACATCCAACAGGAAAATAGGAAGTAAAACAAAAGACGTTTTCCACGCGCATGGAAATATTGCGGCTTATTCTGTAAAGGAAAACCGAAAGGTGATATTGCTCATGTGACTCGAACACAAGCAAAAACTGATAAAACACTAAAGAAGATCCTGGATCTCTCATTACCATTACATTAAAATCTCTATTACCGTACATCTCAGTTATGTGTATCGTGTGAAAATGTCTTTAAATTTAAATGTATTTACATCCGCTTGTCAAGGTGAAAATAAAGTGAAAGCAAATGTTTGTGATGGGCTCTAAACACAGATGCTACATGGACGTCTGGCCCTGTAGGTCCTCCATGTTAAAAACACAAGAGCCAGAAAAACAAAAACACATTTTATCCAGAAAACACCTGAACTGCTCACATGAGCCCGCCCCCCAAAAAACATTTCCCATAATGCAACAAAAAATACAAAGAGAAAGCAGAAGAACCGGGAAGGAACGTGGTATATACAATGTGTGTAAAGAAGTTTTTTCTGCCTGTAGAAATGCGTTACATTGTTGTGAAGTTTTCATACAGTTCAAATCATATACAGATGCCTTCCGCTCCGTTCCTAAATATACATGTTTTCTTTAAGTGAAGTATAGAAGAGTTTTACAAAGACATCAGTGAAAACCAGGCTTACGCAATAACTTATAATGCCACATTTACTGCCAGCAACAGAGTAAAAGAGACAGGCGTCCGTGACGCTGTGAGGCGAAACTCCAGGATCTCTCTCGGCTTTATCACGTAGTGTTCACCACAGCGTTCCCTGTTAGCCGCCTTTCCACACAGCAGCGTCCGTCACTTCAGCACGATCCCTTTATATCCATATGATGTGAAGTGTGTGAACACCATCAGTGGTGATGACGTCGGGCCTCGGTGAGATGAAGTTGGGATGTGAGGTCGGGGAGTGAGAGGGAACACAGGACAGCTCAGAGGTCTGGAAATCGACTGGGATCTTCTTTGTAGTCACTGGGAATTGTAAAAATGGAGGCGTCGAATTCATCGTAACGGAACTCCTGAAAGGTCACGGTGGCAGTGATGGTGGGGAACACGGGGATGTCTGCCAAGAAAAACACACATCATCACCATCAGACGTACACGTTCTGTTTGTAAAAGAAGAATATTATAGTATATTTATAAAATCAGACATTTTATAGGAATCTGATTTCTGCCAGACACCAAAAGTAGATTACACAAATAAAGTGTTTCCTTTTAAAATCATTGTTACAGTTGTTCCAAACGAACATGAAGGAAGTTTAATTCACTGAGTGTTTGTTTGTGTGTTTTTGTGTGTTGGTTTGTGTGTGTTGGTGTGTGTGTTAGCATTTGTTGCGGTGCGTGTTTGCGTGCGTGTTTGTGTGTGTGTGTTGTTGTGTTTGCATCTGTGTGTGTGCTGTTGTGTTTGTGCGTGTGTTGTTGTGTTTGCATCTGTGTGTGCGTGTGTTTACCTAGTTTAACAGGAAATCCGGGAGGGAGTTTCATTTGAACAAATTCTCTGAGTTTATTAAAGTGCTTGAAAGGTGCGACGACCTCCAAAACATTTAACAACCTGCAGAAAAAATGAAATGAGACGATTGTGATCTGATGGGTCACTCATGTGATCTACACACACACACACACACACACTTACGACTCGATGCCCAGAGGAAAGTCCTGACTCATGGCTACAGTCGCCTTGAAGTTCTTCTTGCTCTCTTTGCACACCAGCTCACGGCCCAGATGAGGAGCTCTGACAAGACAAGAACATCTGAGGTGACATGACTGCACTCCGACACACGTCATCATGTGTGTGTTTTACAGAAGCACACGTGTGTTCACACATACTTTCCAGTCTCAGTGGTGATGTACTCTTCCCATGATATAGTGTTTGGAGACGGAGCGGCCAGCGACTGACGCCTCACCGGCTATCAGAGACACAGAGAGAGATTTGCAGTGAAAGACTTCATTCCCCATGTGACACTTCCCTTTTGATTATATTTCATACAGACAATAAAGCTTCTCCATGTATTTGTTCTGATGAAAGTACGTGATGGTTGAATGTTTACAGCATTATTTTCACTTCATACGTAACACAGCCATATTCTCTCATTTTACACTCGGTAACCACGGCAACCTGAGAAAAGCTCACCTCGAAGTTCTGTTCGATGAGATTTCCTCCCTTACTAAAGCTCTCCATGATGGCTTTATTCCTCAGAATGTCCTCCTCCGTCAGGTGCTCGCGTCTCTTTCTGGACTCCAGGACCAGGCCGTTCACCATGTAGAAATCCGCCAGAAAGTTCCCAACACGCTCCTGAAGCAAACACAGACTCAGTTTCCCATCACATCAAACTCAGTGGGTCATGAGACGGCGGAATGGGGACTGACCGTTTTATCCTCTCTGAAGAGCCAGCCGGTCTGCGCCCGTGAGAACGTGATGGATTTCGTGGAGAGAGTGGCCGAGTAGACATCGCTGCTCATGAGGATGTCCACCTCTTCTTCTGTCTCCATCTCGGACTCCTGAAACCACCCGAAACACCACACGTGTCAAGCTTCTGTGTCTACAGATTATTCAATATCAACATCCATCAAAGTGCAGCTGAAACCAAACAAACGTGAAAGTGACCTCATGATGGATCCGCTGATAAACCTTCTGCTCGTTGTCCAGGACCACGAAGGACTCGGACGGAAGCGCGTCACCGGTGAAGATGAAGCTCAGATCTCCTCTCTGACACTTCATATCTGTGAAATCGATTAGTGTCGTGTCCAAACTGAAAACATCAGAAAACATCCAATGTGATGACTGATGTTACTGTTAAACATCAACACAACACAGAAACATGACCGTTTTTATAAAGTTGATCAGAAAAATTCTAAATCTGATCTCCTGACGTCAGTTTTATTTCACATATATGTGACCTTGGACGACACAACCAGTCTTATGGGTCAATTTTTTTTAATTTAGATTTTGACATAATCTGAATTCTATTGATGTGTGAGTTGTTAGAATAGGACAATATCTGGTTGAGAAAGAACAGTTTAAATCTCAGGAATCTGAGAGTGTAAAAAAACTAAGATTGAGAAAATTGCCTTTGAAGTTGTTAATCAGAGGCACTGTGACAGAACATCCACTCACAAACATAAAGTTTTGATATATTTAACGTAGGGAATTTACTTAATATCATCATGGAACATGATCTTTACTTCATATACTAATGACTTTTGGCATAAAAGAAAAATCTATACCCATAGAATGTATTTTGGCTTTTACTAAAAATGTTCCCGTGCTACTCAAGACTGGTTTTGTGATCCAGTGTCACAAATGAGTTAACTATAATTCATCATTAATATTCAACTTATCATTGATTGACTCTTTTTGGTTGTGATGAAACGTACCGGATGTTGATGCCCTGTTTGTAGATCTTGCAGGCGTCAGAGGGTAAAATGCGTGAAAGCAAAGGCACTGTAGAGGTTTCAACAGAATGCAGCGAGTTGATTTATGATTGGACAGGATCACAACTCCACACACACACTAAACGCTTCACCGTCATCACTCACAGATGACTTTAAGATTGTGAAGGTAAAGTGTGTTTGTTCATGAAAGCCACAGAGACAAACAATCCCACCCATAACCCCTCTGAGATCTGTTCTGAATGACACAACACAACTCACCCCAGCTCTGAAAATCCCAGTGAAGCTCCAAATAAAAATCTCCAAGCTGAAGAGAAACAAACACACACACCTGTCAATAAAGACACACACTGACGTCTATTCTCATGAACTCATCACACAATAAAGCAATGAGGCGTGTGAAGCAGTGTGTTACGGTGTATTTTATAACACTTTATAAAACTGCCCGTTCTGGTCCTTGATTCTGATTGGCTGAGCGGAGTTCTAAGCCGTTATAAAATACCCCGATATATAACGGCTGACCGCACCACATAGCCTAAATATGTTAAGTATGTCACCGTTAATAACTAAACTATGCCACAGAAAGTGTGAAAAACCCATGAGCAACACAAATGTGCAGAGCGATGACAGTGAGTGTTGTGTTTCCTGTAGGTCACTTCCTGTCTGCATCCCAGAGGAACATCATCTACATCCTCTACAGTCAGCACACAAGCTTATGTGTGTGTGTGTGTGTCTGTGTGCATGCGTGTTTGTGTTGTGTTGTGTTTTTTTACCTCTTTCAGGGCTTTCAGCAGTCGGGGTCTCTTGTCCTCCACAGTTTCTCGTGACTGCTGCTTCAGCTTACGCAGGAGAGCCGTGACTGCACACACACACACACACACACACACACATATTACTCAGCAAAAGGAGATTTAACACAAGAAAAGTAAGCAGATGGACTGTAAAACAGAAACACGTCATAGTGATGTGTTGTTTAATGAGTAGAGCCATCTGATGAGACACATGTGAGTTTACACAGTACACACACAACCACACAGTGACACACAATAACACACCAGTGACTCTTTCACTGCTTATACGGAGACTCTTTCATACCACACACACACACACACACATTTTATTACCTCTGTGGAGACAGTCCATAGGTGTAATGTGTTGTATACTGTACAAACTGTATATTTTATCCCCTAAACCTAAAGATCGTAGAAATTATTTTGCATTTTTAGATATAAAAAATAATAAATCTGTACAATTGATAAGCTTTTGTGCCCGTGGGGACCTTAGTTTTGGTCCCCACAGTGACACGAGTCCCCATGAGTTGGTGTGTATTCAGGTTTAGAACCTCACTAACATATAAAAACATGTCCCCACACACACACACTAACACACGGACACAAACTTACTCATCTGTCTGTCTCCATAACTGATGGCTTCAGCGAGTGGACTCCAGCCCTGAGCGTTCTTCACCTTCACTGGTGCATTGTGGGCCAGCAGCAGATGAGCACATTCTGAGAAACACACACACACACACATCAAAATGACATCGCACACACTGATCGTGCTCAACACTACCATACACTACACTAGCAAAAAACCCATATTACACCACAACATAACTGACAGTGCTCATGTCTGTGTGATGTCACATGTTGCAATCGCTTCCTCATCTTTTGTGTTATCATTTCTGTGTAGAATTCATCACACACACCTGCATTAATATAATGTTGTGCAGTGACACACACACACACACACATGCATGAGCTACACAAGTGAAGTGTGTGATGAATATGACACTGAGGTCCAGATTTAAACATTAAAAGAGGTCCAGACGCTTCATATCACATCACACACATCTCAGGAGACACTCCTCCTCATCACACTTCAGTGTTTCTTCTGTGACACAAAACTTCAAGAAAACAACATTCATTTACACAACAGATGTGTTTTCTGGGCTTGTAAATGCAAATGTTGTAAAACGAGATAAAAGTGTCAGTTATTATAATCAATCCTGTTCCCATCAACCCTTTCCTGTGTCTCAGGTGTAAGAGCACAGCACTATCAACGCTAAGATCACAGGTCTGATCACAGGTCTGATCTCAGGGGATCGCACAGAGTCAGAAACAAATGTGTAACACAATACAATATAAGTCACTTTGAATAAAAGCGTCTGCCAAATGAATACATGTAAATGTAAAGTCATCAACTGTCAAAATATGGTGATTTCATGTACATCTGTATTACATGAGTCATCATCAACCTTCCTCTGAGAACATGTACACAACAACAATGAATGAAGAAAAACACAGAAATGTTTCATTAAATCAAAACCAATCCAGTTCAGAAGAATCTGTCAAACCACTCAGACTGACAGATGAAACATGTCATATGATAAATGTTCAGTGTGTTGTGAATGTGTAGCACTTGAGATTGTGTTATTATGTGAATACAACCCCTCCGTCCTTACTGTAGTAACAATATAACACATCTCTCTCTCTCTCTCTCTCTCTCTCTCTCTCTCTCTCTCTCTCTCCCGTGAGCCTCACATCACACAAAACTGTTGCAAAAAACTCAAGTGCAGGACTCAAACCCATCACATACCATAAAAATACAGCAAAACAACGGCTGGGGAAAAATAGCCATATCACAATCTTTTGTTTCCCTGATAGTGTATTGATGGCGATACCTCTACTATTGATACATTTTTTGTAAATGATGTCATATACACACGGTTAAAGTAGAAGCGAGCATGGTGAATAATATAAGAACTCTTGGAGCTCTCAGAGCTGATGTGTGGAAAAAGAAGTGCTAAAGTAATGAGTTCTAGCAAAGAAACGCTGTTTGTAAGCTTCACGAGTCACGACCCACCAGCTCACTTCACCTTTTGACATTTACTGTTCTTTCACAGATGTGACACCAGCGCATTTACAGCACGGATGAAACAGAGGATTAAACTGTGAGAAACTGAGAGGTCACATTTTGGGCTATGGGTCATCATATCTGACTAATAGGTCACTTTCACTTCTCTTATTCATTTACATTTAGTCAATTAGCAGATGCTTTAATCCAAAGCCACTTACAAAGCGATATGTCATACAGGAGCCATAATACATTAGGTGCCGATACAAAGTTACTGGTTCCAACTAAAGCTAGACCACTACCTGTTGAGAGAAAGTTTTTTTTTTTCATTTGTCTGTCAGGTTTTCTCCTGTGCTGCCCACTTGAGGGGCGCAATCCACAGTTTGAGAACCCAAACCTCAGATCTTACGGTCCATGCATCACACATGATGTCTCTCTGCAGAGGTTAGGGATGTTTTGACACTTCTCCTCACAGAAAACCCCTGGATGTGCACAGCATGTTGTATTTCTAAATCTACTTTTGACATTTCTCCGTTTGGCAGACCCGTTTATCCAAAGTGACCTACATTGCATTGTACTGTACACTTCTGACTATGATCTATGCGATCCTCTGTGATCAAACCCATGACTGTGACATTGCTAGCACCTTCCTACAACCACTGAGCCACAGGAAAGCTATTGAAAGTATTGCATTATATCACACAAATGTGTATCGTATCGTAAAACACAGCAATATATTGTATCATGACATGTATCGTATCGGGAGGCACTTGCCAACAATGTTGGGTGTCACTTGTAACTGTAATTCAATGACTTTTCAATGAGGGATTACTCAGTTACAGTTACTTCTGATGTCATTCAACTGTCTATCAGTCACTGAACTAATAGGTTGATGTAGGATACACAAAGTCATTAGTAACTAGTAATTAAATACTTTTTGGAGAGAGTCATTTGCACAGTAATCTAATGACAGTATTGATTTTGTAGTTAGTAATTCATTACTTTTCAGAGGAATTTACCCAACACTGTTGCCAATACACAGCCATAGCAAAAAACTACAAAGCCGAGGAGTTCGAGTGACGTATGAGAAGAGCATGACTGACCTTTATGACCCATCATAACCGCCAGATGAAGAGGTGTGTTACCTGTAAGAGACGAACATCATCACATGAACATTTACACACACTACAGGAGAAATGAATGTCGGACTAAAAACAGGCAAACAGAAGCGAACTTTTATCACTCAAGCTGCCTGTGATCCTAAAACACTGCTGACAGCGCACTGAAGTGTGTGACGTCACCAGTCATCGATCACTACACTTCTGTATCAGTCAATCAATAACTGATCAGATCATCAGGTCTATCTCTGATCGATGCTTCGCGACGCGTCATTACAGCGCGTGTGATTCTGCGTCCTTTACGTCAGAACATCGCTACAGTGATTCGTTTGAGATTCTGGTGCCGCTGTTGCGGATGGCGCGCGCTCACCGTGCACGTCCTTCTGCGCGATGTTCTGCGTTCGGATGAGCGATGACAGTTTGCGCACGTCTCCTCTGAACACACACTCGTGCACGGGATACACACTGTCGGTGTCGCTGTGGTTCTGGTGCGAACCGGATCGGATGATCTTATGGTTGCTGAAGATCTTGTTGGTTTTGTTGGCTTTAACGGGCCCGGTGGCCGCCGGCTCCTCGTCCGGCTCCAACAGATCCAAACCCGACTTGCGCTCTTTGCGCACCGAGCGGATCTTCTCTCCCGTCATATTGACACAGATGAGCGGTGTTAAACAGCAGCCTGCACAACATGAACACGCTCCGGTGACTCGACGGACACGGGCGAGAATGAAACACACACCGGAGCGACGCGTCGAACGGTAAACAAACGACACACACACACCCTACGAGCTCGAGCCATCTGCCATCTTCCGCTTCCGCTCTCGCGAGAATCGTACGGTGTGTGGAATGGAGACAGGGCGTGCTCTCGCGAGAACAAGGGTGGCTCGCCCTCATGCTCTGAAACGACCGTCTGCTCCCGCGAGAATTCCAGGCAGATTGAATGAAAGATAGGATAACATCGCGAGAGTGCTTCTGTTCTTTAGCAAAATTCGCGTGTGGCCTTCAGGAACAAACCAATTGAGCCGTTACACTCTAATCTAGTTCATTATCGGTAAGTTGTGTTTGCAGTGGTATCAATAAAATAAACAACGTGAGTTTCCTATTTAACGACATCATTGGAAACGGAAGAGAGTGTGCGCATGCGCACTGTGCGCTGACAAATCAACAATTGAGTGGCCTGAAACGTCAACAAAGCCTTTATCACACAACAGACAAACACTACAAACAATGCAAAAACAAACAAATAATAAGAAAAAAACATAATGCCTAAAAATGTATAAATAATAAATAACTAGCGTTTTCTGCAAGTTATAGATTGTCTGAAATGTATGCATGGCATTCTTATTTATTGTTCTCACCTATAAGAAGTTTCGAGGTCATTGAGATGAAGGTTTGTTCTGTGTACACACACACACACACACACACACACACATGATTTTGTTCATCTTTAATGTCACACACACATGTCTGGTTTATTATCTCTGTGGGGACAGTCCATAGGCGTTATGTGTTGTATACTGTACAAACTGTATATTTTATCCCCTAAACCTAAAGATCGTAGAATTTTTTTATTAAATATTGTTCTGTACAATTTATAAGCTTTTTCCCATGGGACCTCAATTTTGGTCCCAACACTGACACGAGTCCCCATGAGTTGATGTGCATTCAGGTTTAGGTCCCCACCGGGATATAAAAACATATACACACACACACACACACACATGATTTTGTTCATCTGTGATGTCACACACACACACTGTGAGTTGAGTCTCTTCAGCTGCAGTACTTCACTGTCATCAGCTCAAACATCAACAGCACAGATCAGAGTTTATTTCTTTACATTCAAGAGGACATCTGATGGAGGGTTAAACTCATTCAGCTCATCATGAGATCTGCGTATAAGTAAGTATTCTTCATTTGAAAGACTTTGGCTATGAACTGTGTTGTGTTTCTCTGAAGAACATGAAGATTGTTTAAGGTTTTAATTCAAAGGCTTTGTTATTTCATTTAATATTCGCTGCTGCTAACATGAGAATAGAAGTCCAATGAACAACACAATGTAACTAGAAATAGACTTCTAATATAATTAATATAAAAAGTCTGTACTATGTCTCACACGTTTGTGTGTGTTTGTTAAAAAAAATGTTTTGAGTTTCTACAAATACAGATCATATTTTTGTTGAACATTATTAAAGTAGTTGTTTGATTCGGAGGATAAATGTACCGTGCGGGTTTTCTACTTGTTTCTCTATTATTTGCGGTCTATTGTTAGAGTGATGTGTGTGTGTGTGTGTGTGTGTGTGTGTGTGTGAGCGAGCGGTTCATTGTGCTGTGTTACTCCAACATTCTCTGTCTGAAAACATGAATACATTTCATTCTGTTTTCATTTCAGCTGTAAATGTAATTCAAAAAAATAGAAACAACAGAGGATGATATGAGGATGATTTTTGTTTATTTTTTTCTCCCAGAATGTGTAGAATAATGCTGTGACATGATAGATAATCAACCTAACACAACTTTTATTTTATAAACAAGCACATTTATAAAATAATACTTGTGAAGGAGTCAGATTAATATAAGGGGCAATTTGTGTTTGTAATAAAGTGCAAATGTAGAAATGATTAATGAAGGTTATTGTTGTTCATTATAAATGTCTGAACTCAAAAAGTGTGATTTTATAAATCTGATGAATGATATGAAGTGTTTATGTTCGCTGGTGGGAGTCATGTGTGTCTTTGTTTTCTGTGTTTGTGTCAGATGGCCTCAAGTGAAGCTGATCATTCTCAATCTAATGAGGAACCTCAGCCTGGTGACCTCATCGAGATCTTCAGACCAGCCTATCAGCACTGGGCTCTTTACCTGGGTGACGGTTACATCATCAACCTCACACCTGTGGGTCAGTGAATCACCTCAGTGTGTGTGTGTGTGTGTGTGTGTGTGTGTGTGTGTGTGTGCGTGTGTGCGTGTGTGCGTGTGTGCGTGTGTGTGTGTGTGTGTGTGTGCAAACGCTGCTCATGTCTGTGTGTTCTTCTGCCGTCAGATGAGAGTCAAGCCACGGCGGTGTCCAGCGTTAAATCCGTGTTCAGTCGTAAGGCGGTGGTCCGCATGCAGCTCTTAAAGGAGGTGGTGGGGGGAGATTCATACAGGATCAATAATAAATATGACGACAATCACACGCCGCTGCCCGTCAGTGAGATCATTCAGCGAGCTCAGCTTCTCATTGGTCAGGAGGTGTCATATGACCTGCTGGGCAGCAACTGTGAACACTTTGTCACTCTGCTTCGTTACGGAGAGGCCGTGTCTGAACAGGTCTGTCTTTCATTCTCTTAACTAACCAGAAAGAATCACACAACAGAAAGGTACAGTAGTGTGCCCAACCTGTACTGAGCTCAGACTTCTGGGTCATGAAGATCATTAGAACACAGAAGAACTTTACTCTCATTGTGCACAACAAAGTGCAATCAGTGCATTATACAATAGAAGAACATCATTTTCAATTCATCTTTCATCCAAAATGAGAGCTTTTCACATTGTGTTAAAGAAGTGAGCAATACATGTAGTCTACCGTGTAGGACTGAAGCTAGAAGAAGAAGGTAGATGTAGGCGTGGAAGAGGTGTGTTATGGGAATGTTGACAGGTAAATGCATCATAGCTTGTGAACGCTGATGTGTGTGTGTTTGTGTTCACAGGCGTCACGAGCTATAGGAGCCATGAGTTTAGTGACAGCGGCCGCAAGTGCTTTCTCAGTGCTGGGACTCATCAACACACGAAACAGAAACAGACCCTTCTGACAACACATCTCCTATCATCTCTTCACACGGACAATAATCACACTTTCCCCTTTATATACACTCATATCTCAAAGTGTGTTTCTTGTGTGAGACTATAATAAAGTGTTCATTTAAAAGAATAAACGGGAACACTTTACAAAAAGGTGCGTTTAGTTAACATTAAAAAATGCATTAGCTAACAATGAAGAATTAGTTTTTTCAGCATTTATTAATCCTTCTTAATAGTTCTGTCAATAGAGTTATTCATGTTAGGTCAAGGGATAATGTCCAGGCAGCCGAATGTTATGGCAGAAATAATCCCCGACAGTGTGTGAAGCAAAGGGTCTTGTGTCACACTGAAGGGGATTATTTAAGCCATAACACCCGGATGCTTGTACATTATCCCGCTTATAACACGGCTACTTGCCGAATGAGAAAAAAACTGGACATGAAATGTGAAATATTTGATTAGCTCATTTTTACTGAATGCAAAGCCATTTACTTTCGGTTTTAAGGTAAGAAGCGACGTTCAAACATCTATAACTATACAAATATACAACAAATATAACTTCATATGCTATTAAAAGACATATTTATGTTTTATTTGTGAAAGAAACAAAATGATTTGCTGCACCTGGGTTACCGTGTGTTATTAGTTTTGAGAGGAATATCAAACCGAACCTGCAAATGTCACGACTGGCCAATCAGAATCAAGCATTCCAACGAGACGTGTAATAAAGTATGTTAACAGTGACAGCATTTAATCTTAATAATATATTAGTATATGCTGAAATTAAAATGAATTAATATTAATGCACGCTTCAGAAGAATTGTTCATTGTCAGTTTATGTTTATTGTAAGCTGATGCATAAACTAATAGTTAGCAAACAGCACATTACTGTAAAGTGTTACCCAATAAACTATATAAACTTTGACAGATCCTGCTTACAAATGTGTCTATTGTACTGTACATTAAAAGGTAATTGGCTATTTGTGTCATTAGTATTTTATTATACACACTAATATTAAAGAGTCATGAATTAAATCAATTCAGCTCACATCACTCTTTTATCTCACTGTGGATAAACTGACTGTGTGTAAATCCACCACAAAAACATGATGAAAGATTCAAGTCAAATCTGTGTGGACACTCCAGAGACAGGGAAGGGATTTAACTTCCTTAAATAAACATTCTCTTTGAAAGTAACAGATTTAATGTACACTTAATATATGTAAGTACACGTGAGCAGTGCTATTATATGAAGGAATTGACAGCTGCACCCTTTTGGATCCTTAAACATGCTTTTGTGTTGTTATTATTAAGTGTATTAGTAACTATGTTTGATGGCAGATTCACGACTGTTTGATTTACCACAGTTTTACAACAAATACAAGAAATCACAGCAAGTTTTATGCTGCATGTATGTCAAATAAAGATAGAAACACTGCCGAGAAGATCGTTTTAATTACAAACTAGATGTACAAAAATGTGAAAAAGCAACAACAAAGTTTTATCACATAAGGCAGAGATGCTGATTGGTCGGCTCAGGTTTTGTAACAGAGATGCTTATTGGTTGGTTCACGTGTTCTGTATGGCCTGCTGCATTACAACAGAGCAGAGACTCAATAACTGTAGATATTCATCTGCCCCATCACTCAAACACTTATCCACCTCCTGAAACACACAAACATCCAGAACAACAAATGATGAGTTACCAAACCCTCGTCCCTCCAATGTGAACATATAAAAGAATGTGACGTGTTGCACTTAATCAAATAAACCCATCCGATTCCTTACAGCCATTTTCTCTGTGATGACAGATTTCTGCTTATCGTTCAGCTTCTCGTCAATGATGACGTCATGTAACTGGTTGAGAATATTTGTTCCAGCATATCCCTGATCAATCAGATCCTGTTGAAAAACCCCAGGTTTAAGATATCAATTATCACACAGCAGGTCAAAGGTAAAGAAAGCTCATGCAGTGAAACACACAAACTGCTTCTATGATAGAACTTCTGGGGTTTGTTGTAGTGCTGGATTAACAAACAGTTCTATGGTTTGTAGATGAATCTAATAAAGCACTGGAACTCAACATTCACCTCTTAGAATCAAAAAGGTGAGAATGAAGAGCGTAACATCTTGAGAAGAATTCTCACCTTCACAGCGATCTCCAGCTTTTCAAAATGACCCCTGTAGCAGATCTGCAGCACGTCTTCAATCACTTTATCTGGAACCACCTGGAAAAGAAGAGCGAGTTTGAAAAGAAATGGTTTGAAAAGCTCTGATGAGTGTAAAGCAAGTCTCTTCTCTCACCCCAGCGATCTCGATGATGATTTGTTCGGTAATTTCCCGCTCGGTGTTGAGTCTCGCGGCACTCTGGAGATATGTGATGGCTTTCCTGAGATCGCCCTCTGACACCCGGACCAGAGCATCAATGCCCTTCACAAAGTTACATTTATGATCAATATTAATTGCAGTATGTGAAACAAAGGTACTTTTTCATTTGTGTCTTATCTGATTATTCATAAAAAAGCTTTGGAGCAAAAAAACGCAGAACCGGCCTCTCATTCACAATCATTTAGTTATGGAACAAACACAAGCGTGGCCTTCACCTCTTTACTGTACTGCAGATTTTCTTTCTCACAGATTTGTAGCAGACGTTCCTGTTGAATGTCATTGGCCAGAGGTTTAAAGCGGAACTTGGAACATCTTGAAGTCAATGGGTCAATGATTCTAAGAAGAAAAACACACAACAGTTTAATCATATTTCATTGGCTTTGTTTCTAAAAGAGACGCGGTCAGATTCACACCGACCTGCTGATGTAGTTACAGATGAGACAGAAGCGTGTGGTCTGAGACTCTTTCTCCATGGTGCGTCTGAGAGCTGCCTGAGCGGGGCTGGTCATAGAATCTGCCTCATCCAGGATGATTATTTTAAACGGAGGACACGGCTTTCCGCTGAGATGGAACGAGAAGAGAACTTGGTTTTAGAGGCGAAGATTGTATCTGCGCGTGTGGAAACGATCTAATGACTGACGTGAGATACTCACTCTGTCCTCGAACCCGCCACCGTCAACTGGGCAAAGTTCTTCACCTTCTCACGGATCACCTGAATGCCTCGTTCATCAGAAGCATTTAGCTCCAGAACTCTCTGACGGTACAGCACGGGTCTATGAGCAACACAAGAGGTTTTAACCTGGTCACCGTGTTTAGATCAACATCATCAGATCGGGACAGAATTGAAAGGTTTTACCCAAAGAGTTCTCTCGCAGCGGCGAGGATGGTGGAGGTCTTTCCTGTTCCAGGAGGTCCATAAAACAGCAGGTTAGGGAGCTGCGGAGACAACAGCACAGAGCAAGAATAAATGAAGAGTTTGGTTCCAAAACCAGATAACTCAGTTTAAAAATATATATATAAAATCATGGTTATAATGTTTTATTATATTAGTTAGCTGTATTTTTTTGTTACTGTGGCTTAAATCAAAAACAAACCAACTACAGTTTGATTGATATCTTATTTCGGAACCAAACTCTTGAAATATTTCTGATGAAGGTACCCTTTAAAAAATGCCAAGATTAAATACATATTTGATCATTTCTTTGAATAAAAACATCACACTTGTTCATTATCAACAGTGAGAAAACACTCACATCAGCACCCTCCAGAGATTTCTTCAGTACTGCCACCACCTCTTCTTGAAAAGCTACTTCATCCACACACTTTGGTCTACTGCAGATAGATTACATCATCATCATCACCATCACCATCACCATGACGACATGTGTGACCAAACAATTAAAGGTGTCGATTGATGCACATATGCAGCCAGCCTGACAGTTCAGTAAAGAACTCATATGAAACAGATAACACAAGCGTGTCTCACTATTTCTCCACCCAGGGAACTGCTCTCTGCTTCTTCTCTCCACCTGATGATGATGATGATGAAGGTTTTTGAGCTTTAACACTCTGTGATGATGATCCTTTCAGAAACGCCTGCATATCTCCTGCACACACACCACACCACACACATGACGTCACTCTCTTTATCTGGGACACTCTAGACTGAATTAAATCTAAGTTAGATAATAAAACAAGAAGTACACTAATAAAACATGTCTCAAAATTAATCTTACTCAATTCCCGTTAACGTTACCCATATGTGCGCTTACCTAAAGCTGTCCGGACTTAAAGAGGATAATAAATCAAAGAAGTCTCTATGAAAAGAAATAAAGTAGAACTAAATTCTGAGTTGTTGACACTGCGCGTTTCACTAGATTCCCGCCAGACGCGCGAACGTGATTGCGCGCTTACGTCACCACAACGCGCCGGAGCTGCTGCTTGAGGCCCTGTCCCAAATGGCACACTACGGTCGTGTGGGCCTCCTCTGAGTGCACACTTGGAGATAAGGCAAGGCTGCACGGGAGCGCACTTTTGGGACAGACTTGAGCTGTGTCCCAAATGACATACTATTCACTCAAACATGTAGTGTATCAATTTGAGAAGAGAAATATCGTCCCTAATGCTAAACCGGAAGTATGTCGGTTTCCCAGACTAGCGCAAATGACGTCAATCGCAGGGCAGAATGCGTGAATAAAAACAAACATGTACAAATCCCTGTAACACCAAAGTATTATGGCAGAGCTTTTAATGCTATATCTCCTAAAACGTTTATTTTATTTAGACACCAACAAAGAATTAACACTCGACAGATTGTATTGTATGAAAAAAGTTTTGGCTACTTACATTTACATTTGACATTTAGTCATTTAGCAGACGCTTTTATCCAAAGCGACTTACAGGTGGGGTGAGCAATAGAAGCAATTGGGACAGCATAAGTACAACAAAAGCATAAGTGCAATCAAAAAAGAAGACTGATCTCATATAACCTAACACAGTATACAGAACCATTCATTCACTCATTCAAATTTTTTTTTAAAGAGTAGAGAAGAAAATATAGTTCCGAATCAATATTTAGTCACAAACTAAATTAAGGAAATATCGTTAAAACTGATTCGTATCCTATTTCCTTATGAAATTTAAAAAGTTATAGATACTAATTGCACTTTTTGTAATAATTGCTTAGAACTGTGGTTCATTTATAGCTCTATACCTACTGGGCGTAACCCTAGACGACACTACATGGAGTTTGACGTAAATTTATTTAAAAATAATTTGTTACAAATGTTTTATTGTGGGCTTGTTTTGTTGTGGTTGAGGATTTTAATTGAAAATAGTTAGAGGAGGAGTCCGCTGGATTCAGGCTGGCACATACTTAAACAGTACTTGTAGAAAGCATATGTAAACACGTTGTAGATGTTCTCTAGACACAAGTCCAGCATTGACTGAATGCGTCATATTATTCACTCACATTTTCTGTTATCAAACCTAACACCGCTAGCGCCTATGATAGATAACAGCTCTGTGGATCTAGATGAACCAAATATCTATTATTTATTAACCTAACTAACCGACGAGTAAAACAATACATAAAGTTTCGCGGTTTAACACTGAAGACAGAGAAGTGTGACGGACGTGACCGTTTTCCTGTGATCAGCTAGTTCTGTCTGTACTGCTGTGCGTCATCACGTCGTCGTGTCCTGTCCGCGATCTCAATTTTTTTTTTAAAGATGTTGATATATATTTAAAGCCCAAAGGAAATTAAAAAAAACTTGCTTGTTAGACTCTTCTGTGGTGTAGTACTTATAGGATTGTAAACTGTATGTGTATATATATTTGTTAATGTGTGTCTGTAAGTCATAGTCTGTTTTATTGTCATTTCTGCCACATGTACAGTAAATACATGTGTATAGAGGATCGAAACTGCGTTACTCTCAGACCCATGGTGCATACAAATAACACTTCACAGAATAAAACAGATTATTTATGTATGTATGTGTGTATATATTTACATTTACATGTATTCGTTTAGCAGAGGCTTTTATCCAAAGCGGATACTTCGACATAAAAAAAATATATATATATAATTGTATTTTTGTGCTTTCTTTCCTTTGTAATCTTATATGTAAACCATCTTGTTGTTTGTTTTATCGTATGTGTAATTGTGATTTGTCTTGATGCATTAATAAAAATATCTCAATTCTTCAAACAAAAGCCAATATTTAATCAAATAAGTTTATATTACATCGATATAATGTACATTTTCCTGTAACTGCAACGCTTCCAAATTGTCAGTCTGTGCTTTTGTTATTTATTTGTGAGCATTTCGAATAATGGTATTTTTTACTATCCGTGTTTTGTTTGACATTATAATTTGTACTATCACACTTTTATTGATCACTGAACGGTGCTCAATTGGTTGCGTCTGCGCCGCCTGCGTGATTGCGTCATCGCACGTTCAGTGTTTTTGCTTCGTCTCTTTCAAACCGCGGACGGACTCTTTCTTAATCACCTTCGGTTTTTTACTCACTTTTGCTTATTTTTGTGCGTCACTTGATGTCCGTGTGTTTGTTCTTCTGGTTGTGGAGCGGCACGAGCCCAGCGGTACGCCGCGCGCGCTGTTTTTAGTCAGTTTATTGAGGCGTTTTATTGCGCATGTTCACGAACCGCCCGAATGACCGCGGATCAATAAAACGGAGATATCTGATCAAACGTCTGAGTCAAACTATCTCGTCTGATCGAGCATCATCATCATCATCATCATCATCATCATCATCATCAACAACAACAACAACAACAACAACAACAGACGAGGAAACAGTCTTTCTCTCGAGCGAGCCTCGGCCTGGAGTCCCGCAGCCTGAATGCGATCTATTTGATCGATACCTGATCAATAACTGATGTTGAGGCGCGCGAGCACCCACCTGAACCCGGAGACGATGCGCGTGCACTGATCAGAACAGAGTTACAACGGAAAAACGCGCACCTGTCCATATCTGACATCCTGATCGGACACATCGATACCAGATCGATATCTGACCAGTACCAGACGCGGAGGAGCGGCTGAAGAATCTGACATCATCTTCATCATCACAGCTGTCATTCATCTTCATCATCACAGCTGTCATTCATCTTCATCATCACAGCTGTCATTCATCTTCACGCGCTGTGTCGGTGTTCTGCTGGAGGTTTGATGGTCTCAGGTTGGAGTTTCCAGCTGCTCTGTGGCGGTGATGATGCGATGGTCGCTGTAGGCAGGTGTGTTCTCCCTCAGCATCATCATCATCATCATCAGCATCATCATCAGCAGCATCAGCAGCATCAGCAGCTCTGTCCGATCAGGTGGATGTGAGACACACAGTCATGCAGGCTGCGCCCTTACAGTACGACTTCTACAGTGAGGAGAACGCGCCCAAGTGGAGAGGACTTCTGGTGCCCTCCCTCAACAAGGTAACGTCACACATGCTGACAGACACTGTAGAGGACACAAGTGCTGATGTGTCACATATGAGCTGCCGGTCGGTCTGAGATCAGAAGAGTTGAGACAGGACAGATTCCTCATCTCATCCTCTCACTTAAGAGCTGCTTTCTCTGCTGCGCTCATCCAAAATGGAAGCACGCTGGGTGCACGCGCTCGCACGTACACACTGAATCCATAGCAACAGTGAGAATTCATTCAGTCTCATAACTGTGTTTTGGGGTGTTATTTATTGGAAACACACTCGGGTATATAAACAGCACGTTAGAGTTTGAGTCACAGCTGCTAGTTGTTTTCTTTTACAAACTTGTGTTTGTGCTTAAAAGGATAGTTCGGTCAACGTTTTTTCTTTTTCCAAAATTCTGTTGTGATTTATTGTCCCTCTGTGTGGTTGTAAATCTGTTTGTGAGTCTTTCTTAAGTCAAACACAAAATAAGATAATTTAACAATTGTGGTTTTACAATGGAAGTCAGTTTTGATTGATTATCAACATTCTTCAAAATACCTTTCAATTCAATTCAATTCAAGTTTATTTATATAGCGCTTTTCACAATGTGTATTGTTTCAAAGCAGCTTTACAGGGGCAAACAGGAAAAACAGAAAAACACAGCACAGTGCATGGTATTCATACAACGAGTAAGATCATACTAATAAATAATAGCTAATTTCTAAATAAATAAATAAATGAATGAATGCAGTCTCCCGGTGAGCAGGCCAACACTGCCCTGCTGTGGCGAGGAACCCAAACTCCAATGATTAATTAATGGAGAAAAAAACCTCGGGAGAAACCAGGCTCAGCCGGGAGGGCCAGATCCCCTCTGACGTGTCATAGCTGCACTCAAACTGGTGACATGTGATTTAAGTTTAGCATTTAATACCAAATGTTGTAACTTCAGCATTAATAAGCCAAATAGTACGTCTTTGCTCTTGGTTGGGGATGTAGTGGTCTGAGCTGGGATGGTCCGATGGTCATATTTCTATTGGCTGGTGGTGGAATTGCCTTAGATGGAGCTGGGATGGTCAGTCAGTCTGCAGCTGTAGCTTGCGTGATCTCAAATTGGGGATGGGCATCTGTCGGTCGTCTGGACATGGTGGAACTTCTTCCTACCTCGGGATGGGCATCCCGAGGCAGAGGCGGAAAGAGAATAAAGAGGATAATTAGCGTAGCTGCTGTTCATTAACTATGCATTAAGTGAAAGCTTGGCTGAAAAGATGTGTCTTTAATCTAGATTTAAATTGGGAGAGTGTGTCTGACCCTCGAATAGTATCAGGAAGGCTATTCCAGAGTTTAGGTGCTACGTATGAGAAAGCTCGTCCCCCTTTGGTGGATTTTGTTATTCTAGGTGTTGTCAAAAGTCCTAAGTTTTGAGATCTTAGGGAGCGTGATGGGTTGTAACGTGATAAAAGCTCGGTTAAGTAAGTAGGTGCTAAACCGTTCAGGGCTTTGTAAGTAATTAAAAGAATTTTAAAATCAATACGATACTTAATGGGTAGCCAGTGAAGCGATGTTAAAACTGGGGTTATGTGATCGTATTTTCTTGACCTAGTAAGAACTCTGGCAGCAGCATTCTGAACTAACTGTAGTTTGTTTATCGATGATACAGGACAACCACTAAGTAGGGCATTACAATAGTCAAGCCGTGAGGTCACAAATGCATGAATAAGCTTTTCTGCGTCTGCAACACATAAACTATTTCGTAATTTGGCAACATTTCTAAGGTGGAAGAAGGCTATTTTTGTGATATTTGAGATGTGATTTTTAAATGACAGGTTGCCGTCTAATATAACGCCTAGATCTTTAACAATATTTGTTGGAGTAACAGTGCAGCCTTCAATTTGCAGGCTGTAATCGGAGATATTCTGTTTACTTGATTTTGGTGCTATAAGTAATATTTCTGTTTTGCTAGAGTTTAAAAGGAGGAAATTACTAGTCATCCAGTGTTTTATGTCCTCGATGCACTCAGCCAGTTTGGATAGCTTAAATGAATCATTTGGTCTTGATGAGATATATAGCTGAGTATCATCTGCATAACAGTGGAAGCTAATTCCATGTTTTCTAATAATGTTTCCGAGGGGCAGCATGTATATGGAGAAAAGCAGGGGTCCTAAAACCGATCCCTGAGGTAATCCATAATTTACTTGCGTAAGATTTGACGATTTCCCATTTAAATGGACGTATTGATATCTGTCTGTTAAGTAAGATCTGAACCATTGCAGTGCCTGTCCCTGAATACCGATATAATTGTGTAAACGATCTAGTAGTATTTTATGGTCTACAGTATCGAAAGCAGCACTAAGGTCAAGCAGGACTAAGAGTGAGATGTTACCTTTATCTGAAGCAATAAGGAGGTCATTTGTAATTCTAACGAGCGCAGTTTCAGTGCTGTGATGCGGTCTAAACCCAGACTGAAACTTTTCGTGCATGTCATTATTTTGTAGGAAGGTACACAGTTGAGTTGACACTACTTTTTCTAGTATTTTAGACAAGTACGGGAGATTTGAAATCGGTCTATAGCTTGAAAGTTCATTGGGGTCCAAGTTTGGTTTTTTGATAAGAGGCTTAATTACAGCCAGCTTAAAGGGCCCTGGGACATGTCCTAGATTAATTGACGAGTTGATGATGTTACAAATGGGCTCAATTACAGCAGGTAGTAACTCTTTTAATAAAGTAGTCGGAATGGGGTCTAATAAGCATGTCGTCGGTTTGGATGTTGCAATAACTTTAATTAATTCTTCCTGATTTATAGGAGAAAAACACTCTAGCTTTTCTTTTTGGGTGACGGTTGAAACTAATTCTTCCGACACACTTGGAGGTTTGGTTTTAGCTATGTTGTCTCGTATTATTTCGATTTTATCGGTAAAAAACTTCATGAATTCATTGCTACCAAGGTGCGGCGGAATACCCAGGTCAGGTGGAGTCTGTTTGTTTGTTAGTTTAGCAATTGTACTAAATAAAAACCTTGGATTGTTTTTGTTATTTTCTATGAGGTTACGGAAATGCTCGGCTTTTGCTGCTTTTAGTGCCTTTTTGTAACAGCTTGCGCTCTCTTTCCATGCAATTTTAAAGACCTCTAATTGGGTTTGTTTCCATTTTCGCTCCAGTTCGCTCCACCCTAACCTTCTTTTGTGTTTTGCTGATTCGGGCCTTTTCAGGTTATGGAGATTTGTTTTGTGGCACTCATCCAGTGTTATCTGTGATGTGACGTCGGCTATGCTCATGATTTAAATAATAATGATGTGAGTTTGTGATCTAGTGGGTTAAACAACTGAACAGGTAAATCAAAGGTTGCTGGTTGGATCCCATCATCCACCACCAGTGTGTCCTTGAGCAAGACACTTTACTCCATGTTGCTCCAGGGGGATTGTACCTGTAAGAAGTGCACTGTAAGTCGCTTTGGATAAAAGCGTCTGCCAAATGACTAAATGTAAATGTGATGTATTCAGTTCACATGATTGGTGATTCATTTGAGTTTTGAATGCCTGTCACATTTCTAATGGCAGTGAATCTGATGGTCAGTGTCTTGACAACAGATATGTAAGTCTCAGCCTCAGACAGACCGTTGGCTAAAGGTCTGAAGAATATGGCACACTTCTGGACATTTCAGCTCATTCAAAGTCGTTATCTGATTGGTTGAATTGGTTGAGTGACGCGTTACAAAACCAGACATGATTGGTTGTTTTACCTATCAGTCATATGGCCTCTTGGGAGGGCCTTGTCCAAAGAAAGCGATGATAAGTTCCAGAGCTTCAGGATGAGATGTTTGTATAAATGTGCAGTCTGACCCACACAGAGATCTGATCTTAACATCTTCAGTCAGAGAGCGCCCTAAACTCTCCCTTGTCTCGCCCTTAATTCTCCCTCTTAACTCTCCCTCATCTTTCCCTAAACTCTCCCTCGTCTCACCCTAAACTCTCCCTCGTCTCACCCTAAACTCTCCCTCGTCTCACCCTAAACTCTCCCTCGTCTCACCCTAAACTCTCCCTCGTCTCACCCTAAACTCTCCCTCGGCTCGCCCTTAATTCTCCCTCTAAACTCTCCCTCGTCTCACCCTAAACTCTCCCTCGGCTCGCCCTTAATTCTCCCTCTAAACTCTCCCTCGTCTCACCCTAAACAGGCCCTCGTCTGGCCCTAAATACGCCCTCGTCTGGCCCTAAACACGCCCTCGTCTGGCCCTAAACACGCCCTCGTCTCACCCTAAACTCTCCCTCGTCTCACCCTAAACTCTCCCTCGTCTCACCCTAAACACACCCTCGTCTCACCCTAAACACACCCTCGTCTGGCCCTAAACTCGCCCTCGTCTCACCCTAAACTCGCCCTCGTCTCACCCTAAACACACCCTCGTCTGGCCCTAAACTCGCCCTCGTCTCACCCTAAACTCTCCCTCGTCTCACCCTAAACACACCCTCGTCTCACCCTAAACTCTCCCTCGTCTCACCCTAAACACACCCTCGTCTGGCCCTAAACTCGCCCTCGTCTCACCCTAACCCTCTTAACTTTCCCTTATCTTGCCTTAAACTGATCAAGTCTCAGCACTAGTGTCTGTCTCTCTTTACCGTGGTACAGTGTGGTAAATGATGATGTGTGTGTGGATGCAGTAGCACTGAGATTTGTCTGCACTAGCTGAGATTTGTCAGGTTGAAATTCTTCTCATAACTGTGGGGAAGTGAAGCGTTTGTCTCCACACCCTCATCTAGCCGCCAGTATCAAACACACAATCATTACACAACACTGAACACGTGTGCATGGAGAGTCATTTGTCAATCTATCGGCAGTCTTTGTTGTTTGAGAGGAAGTTGTTTTGTTGTGTAGTAGATTTAATGTACAGTGTGTGTACAGAAACTCACTGACACCCTTACATGTGTGTGTGCATGATATCGTGTTTAAAGGTTTATAACGTCTTTAAGCTAATTTCACTGGAATACCCACAATCCCTCTGTTGCAGTATCTCAGTGTAGCTTAGTCTCTATAAATTATTATAAAAAATGGTAATATTGGTCATTTTTCTCAGTACAATGTTTCCTTAAATAAACATGCATCAGCTCAGCTTGATGTGTACTGATGTGTGTGTGTGTGTGTGTGTGTGCAGGTGTTGAATCAGGTTCACCCGAAGCTGTCGTCCCAGCAGGAGGCGCTGCAGTACATCGAAGGCTTGATTCTGGTGCTGCTCAACACACTGTGTCAGGCCCAGCCGCGCACCGTACAGGATGTGGAGGTGAATGACGTCACCATGACAACCACATCACAATAACACACATTTTATAATGATACCCCTCACTACTGTGACGTTCATATGACACACACGACAACATGAAGTATAAACTAATTTATTGACGATTCACATGCTGGAAAAGATCTGTTAATCTGGTCAAATAAGTGTGTTACAGTCACTGTCATATTCATAATATTGTTTTTATTTGACACAAGGTCACACATCTGTACATCTGACCAGCATTCAGAGTGCTCAAACATTCAAACATTTACTGTATATGACTCTCAGCTGAACACAAATAAATATTTTTTTATATTAAAATGTTAAGAAGAAGTGATGTCATATAGATGTAAACAATACTGGTGCAGAAGCTCTTCCTGAATAAACACACCTCAAGAATTAAAGGAGTAGTTCACTTTCAAAAAATGTTGATGATCATTTCCTCCCCCTCATGTCATCCAAGATGTTGATGGGTTTGTTTCTTTAGTGGAAAAGAAATTGGAAGGTTTTTTAAACACTAAAGAAACAAACACATAAAGATCTTGGATGACATGAGGGGGAGGAAATGATCATCAACATTGTAAATCAGAGTAAATGACGAGAGAGTTTTCATATTAGGGTGACCTCACTTCATCTTTTCATTCACTGTAGTATTTTATATTTACCACAGAGCTCTTAATTAATAAGGTCAATCTGTGTTCTTCCGGTCTCAGTGGTAAACACAGCTAACTCATTTTAACCGGTTTGTTTTTGTTTGTTTGTTTGTTTGTTTGTTTGGCGTGCTCACAGATGACTGGTCTGACATGAAAAGGTGCTTTGGTTACTGGTTAAGAGCATGTTAAACCTCTCGACAGGTTTATCATGATCAGATCCCGTCACGTGTTTTCACCATCATCACGGCTCTCCTGGAGTAATTTCTCTGACGCTCATTGTTCTCCCATCATCTGTGTGTCTTTTCTCCTGTGATGACCAACTCATTCTGTGCATCTCATATGGTGGTTTTGTGATTGTCAGGAGCGTGTGCAGAAGAGTTTTCCTCATCCCATCGAGAAATGGGCCATCGCGGATGCCCAGGCTGCCATAGAGAAGAGGAAGAGGAGGAATCCTCTAGCGCTGCCCGTGGACAAGATCCACCCGCTTCTGAAGGTGCTCCATCTGCATTCAACTCATTCATTCACTACCAAAACCTGCGTAAAGGTGGAACACAACAGAAGATATTATGAGAAGTGTCTCTGTGGTTTTGTGTTCATACAATGGAAGTCAATGGAGTTCAGTGTTGCTCTTCCAAATTTCTTTTTTTATGTTCTGAACAGGTTTGAGATGACATGAGTAAATAAATGATGGCTTCCTGTATTGTCCTGTAGAGGGCGCTGTGCTCTTACTCTCTGCTCTCTTGTCTCTGTCAGGAGGTGTTGGGGTATAAAATTGATCACCAGGTGTCGGTGTATATAGTTGCCGTGCTGGAGTACATCTCTGCAGATATACTGAAGCTGGCTGGAAATTATGTACGAAACATTCGGCATTATGAGATCTCACAGCAGGACATCACTGTGGCCATGTGTGCTGATAAGGTATTATATCACTTACTTAAGATTAATCACCGTAAAAAATAAATATATATATATATGTCTGAGCACTCTGCGTGTTCATTTTGTATTTATAGACGCATACACATACATGTTTATATTTAGGAAATATTTGCATGTACAGTCGTGGCCAAAAGTTTTGAGAATTACATAAATATTGGAAATTGGAAAAGTTGCTGCTTAAGTTTTTATAATAGCAATTTGCATATACTCCAGAATGTTATGAAGAGTGATCAGATGAATTGGATAGTCCTTCTTTGCCATGAAAATGAACTTAATCCCCAAAAAACCTTTCCACTGCATTTCATTGCTGTCATTAAAGGACCTGCTGAGATCATTTCAGTAATCATCTTGTTAACTCAGGTGAATGTTGACAAGCACAAGGCTGGAGATCGTTATGTCAGGCTGATTGGGTTAGAATGGCAGACTTGACATGTTAAAAGGAGGGTGATGCTTGAAATCATTGTTCTTCCATTGTTAACCATGGTGACCTGCAAAGAAACGCGTGCAGCCATCATTGCGTTGCATAAAAATGGCTTCACAGGCAAGGATATTGTGGCTACTAAGATTGCACCTAAATCAACAATTTATAGGTTCATCAAGAACTTCAAGGAAAGAGGTTTAATTCTTGTAAAGAAGGCTTCAGGGCGTCCAAGAAAGTCCAGCAAGCGCCAGGATCGTCTCCTAAAGAGGATTCAGCTGCGGGATCGGAGTGCCACCAGTGCAGAGCTTGCTCAGGAATGACAGCAGGCAGGTGTGAGCGCATCTGCACGCACAGTGAGGCGAAGACTTTTGGAAGATGGCCTGGTGTCAAGAAGGGCAGCAAAGAAGCCACTTCTCTCCAAAAAAACATCAGGGACAGATTGATCTTCTGCAGAAAGTATAGTGAATGGACTGCTGAGGACTGGGGCAAAGTCATATTCTCCGATGAAGCCCCTTTCCATTTGTTTGGGGCATCTGGAAAAAGGCTTGTCAGGTGAGCGCTACCATCAGTCCTGTGTCATGCCAACAGTAAAGCATCCTAACACCATTCATGTGTGGGGTTGCTTCTCATCCAAGGGAGTGGGCTCACTCACAATTCTGCCCAAAGACACAGCCATGAATAAAGAATGGTACCAAAACACCCTCCAACAGCAACTTCTTCCGACAATCCAACAACAGTTTGGTGAAGAACAATGCATTTTCCAGCACGATGGAGCACCGTGTCATAAGGCAAAAGTGATAACTAAGTGGCTCGGGGACCAGAATGTTGAAATTTTGGGTCCATGGCCTGGAAACTCCCCAGATCTTAATCCCATTGAGAATTTGTGGTCAATCCTCAAGAGGCGGGTGGACAAACAAAAACCCACTAATTCTGACAAACTCCAAGAAGTTATTATGAAAGAATGGGTTGCTATCAGTCAGGATTTGGCCCAGAAGTTGATTGAGAGCATGCCCAGTCGAATTGCAGAGGTCCTGAAAAAGAAGGGCCAACACTGCAAATACTGACTCTTTGCATAAATGTCATATAATTGTCGATAAAAGCCTTTGAAACGTATGAAGTGCTTGTAATTATATTTCAGTACATCACAGAAACAACTGAAACAAAGATCTAAAAGCAGTTTAGCAGCAAACTTTTTGAAAACGAATATTTATGTAATTCTCAAAACTTTAGGCCACGACTGTATATATTTACATATAATTAGAATTATATACATAAACATTTATTTATTTTTAATATATGCATGCATGCTTTAATAAATGCCTAATTAATATGCACAGTACACAGACATATATATTAAACACAAACATTTATTCTGGATGTGATTTATCGCAATTCATCATTGAACAGTCCTGGTGAATATTTAAAGGAACAGTTCAGTCGAAAATAGAAATTCTGTCATCATTTACTCACACTCAGGTTGTTTCAAACCTGTCTACATTTCTTTGTTCCAGTGAACACAGAGAAAATATTTGGAAGATTGTTAGCAATTTTCAGTTCTGGGACATCAACCACTACCATAGTTTGGAAAAAAATATTAAAATTTGTTTTGTTCTGTTGAACACATCATGAGATATTTTGAAGAGTTTAGGTAAACAAAGAGTTCTGAGAGACCTTTAAATTAACCATAAAAAATGTCCTACTATGGCAGTTAATGTCAAAGAATTGAAAATTGCTAACATTCTTCCGAATATCTTTCTCTGTGTTCATCAAAACAAAGTATTTTATACAGGTGTGAAATGACATGAGGGAGTGATTGAATAATTACTGAAGTTTCAATTTTGGGTGAACTATCACTTTACCTGTTGTTATCTATTAAAATGACTTACTCAATCAACCTTCACAATGTTCTTTTGTCATTAAAAATGATATGGATTAGAAACAGTGGACAAGATAACAGCATCACATTTAATTCTGCTCAAGCTCCGCCTCTGTTGCTGTGGTTACAGGTGTTGATGGACATGTTCCATCAGGTGGAGGAGGACTTCAGTGTTTTTCCTCTGATGGACGAAGAACCGTCGGCGTCTGAGGAGCAGATGTACTATGATCTGGTGAAAGCGTTCATGGCTGAGGTACGGCAGTATCTGAGAGATCTCAACCTCATCATCAAAGTGTTCCGCGAGCCCTTCGTCTCTAACACCATGCTGTTTTCACCTCACGTGAGTCACGAGGCGCTTCTTTATCACCGCGCTCCTCCTCATCATTGCCTCAGTGCACCCAACTCCTCTCTCTCTCTCTCTCTCGCTCTGGAAGGATGTGGAGAACATCTTCAGTCGGATTGTAGACATTCACGAGGTGACGGTGAAGCTGCTGGGATTGATCGAGGACACGGTGGAGATGACAGATGAAGGAAGCCCTCATCCACTGGTGGGGAGCTGCTTTGAAGACCTTGCTGAGGTAAGCTGCTGATTGGTTAACGCGGCGCAAATTTTTGCCAAAATTCTGATTTTTCAACAGATTTGTCAAATGCCTGAAACGCTCAATTCGCGCGAATTGTGCCGCAGGATGTCCTATCGCGTCTTTGCATCGATTTAACATGTAAATCACTTGCGCTTAACTCTTCATTCAAGTTTGGTGGAACACAGCTTAAGAGTTCGTCCAAAATAAGATTTCGTTGCTCATTTGTGACCCAGATCTGTTTATGCACAGTCTGATGAGGACAAACAACATAGAAACTAGAGGTCGACCGATATGCGTTTTTCAGGCCGATACCGATTATTTCCATGTGAATTTGACCGATAGCCGATATTTTGAACCGATATATATATATGGTGTAAAAACGTACATTTATATAGAAATAAGAACAAAGGCTCTGAAACATTTGAAAGATATTTAATTCTGACTGAGAAATCTTAATCATTAGATGATTAGATTAGATTAGATTAAACTTTATTGTCATTACACATATACAAGTACAGTGTAACGAAATGTAGTTTAGGTCTAACCAGAAGTGCAATTAGCAAGTGCAGATATACAGTGTGAATAAATGGGCATGTACTATGAAAATACTTTACAGAAGGAATGTACTATGACAATATATACAGAAGGCTATATACTGTGAACATTAATGTACAGGAGGTTATAAACAGATAACAATATAGACTATACAATAGTGCAAGTGACCTGAGTGTGCATTAGTTACAGACATAAGCTATTAAAGTTACAGTGCAGTAGATGAGTTAATGTGGTTATTAAAGGTACGGTGCAATACATGAGTAGATGCAGATATACAGTTACAGTGCAGTAGATGAGTTAGTGCAGTTATTGAAGCTATAGTGCAATAGATGAGTAGATGCAGTTAGTTATGCGATAGATGCAATGCAATAGATGAGTTACAGTGCAGTAGGTGAGTTAGTGCAGTTATTGAAGTTACAGTGCAGTAGATGAGTTAATGCAGTCATTAAGGTTACAGTGCAGTAGATGAGTTAATTCAGTTATTAAGGTTACAGTGCAGTAGATGAGTTAATTCAGTTATTAAGGTTACAGTGCAGTAGATGAGTTAATGCAGTTATGAAAGTAGTCCATTAGTGCTAATGAGCATTCAGTGTAATATTCCTGGTGTGCAAGTGAGCAGTATAGAGTGCAAATGATGCTGTGTGTGTGTAAACAGTCCGGTAGAGCAGATACATGAAGTACTGGTGTGTACAGTTCAGTCATGCATGGCAGCCCTGTAGTGCAATGTTAACATTGTAGTAGCAGCATTAAGTTAAAGTTATGAGAGGTAGTGAAGTCAGTGGGGAGCAGAGTTCAATAATGAAACAGCTCTGGAAAAAAAGCTGTTTCCTAGTCTGCTGGTTCTTGTCCGGAGGCACCTGAAGCGCCTACCGGAAGGCAGGAGAGTAAACAGTCTATGAGCGGGGTGAGAGGAGTCCTTGAGAATGCTGCGAGCTCGACGCAGACAGCGTTTCTTCTGGATGTCCTCAATGGAAGGGAGTGCAGTTCCTGTGATGCGCTGGGCTGTTTTCACCACCCACTGCAGTGCCTTGCGCTCAGCAACAGAACAGTTCCCGTACCAGACTGTGACACAGTTGGTCAGGATGCTCTCTATCGTGCAGCGATAGAAGTTCACCAGGATAGTTGAAGACAGTTGGTTCTTCTTCAGTGTCCTCAGAAAGAAGAGACGCTGGTGAGCCTTCTTGACCAGGCATGATGTGTTGGTGGTCCAGACAGGTCCTCCGAAATATGGGTCCCCAGGAACTTAAAACTGGAAACACGTTCAACACCCATCCCGTTAATGTGGATGGGGTCGTGTGTGCCTCCTTTCTTCTTCCTGAAGTCCACGATGGTCTCCTTTGTCTTGGAGGTGTTAAGGAGCAGGTTGTTGTTAATCATAACACTTATATTAATAATAACAAAAGAAAGAAGGGAGCACCCAGCAGAATTCTGTGAACATTTTATAAACCACAAGCAACACAGGAACAAATGAATTGAATGGAATACATTTTATTTATGGAAAAAAATATGTTCTGATGACTTAAAAATTGCATACAATACTAGAACTATTCAATGAATCATTTTGCTCATCATTGGATTATCTAGCACAATTTGAATTTATATAATAAGTGTAAATAATTTAATTGCCTTCATAGCTTTATTGTGTATGTTGTTGAAAAGACCGCAAATGTTTTCATGAAGCTATAACATTAAAAGCATATTTTAGACACACTTAGTGAGTACATTAGTCTATTCCTTGAGTGTATTGTCGGCAAGACGGGCATTTAATCACACCCATGTGTGTCTCTGAACATTTATGCGTATAAATAAATTGCGAAATATAACTCGATCTCACATTTGTCGCGAGCAGCGTGAGATGCGGAGTCTGTGTGTGTGTGCGCGCGTGCATGAGAGCGCTCTGACTGAAGACCGGCGACTCAAGTTCTTTATGATTTAAAATGGCTCGTATTTTTGAAATGGCTCAACTTAAAATGACGTGCAAAACGCCAGCTCGATCAATTACAAGAAACGCGTGCAGTGTGCTACTCGCTTGCAGAGCAAAATCATTGTTATACTGTGGATGTGAATTATATCTACATGATAATAATGCGTAAATCCTGCGGAACCTGCTCCGAAATTCAGTCACTAATTATATTGAAGTGTTTTGCATCTTCAGTGGATTGAGATTTATTTCAACGTCTGATGCTGCTTTACCTCAGAGAGTATGAACCCGAATCAGCTCCAGTTAGCAAGTGCTTTCTGTTCCGCAGCCTCCCGCGTTGATTGGCCGGACTCGTGACTTAGTCCCAACAAATCAGAGGGGCAGTGGGCGGGCATTACTCTAGGCAACAAACTAGAGTGACGTGTTCCGACTGCTCTCGCTAAATCCTTGGCTGCATCAGAGCCAAATAGCGCATTTCAAAATTAAATGACTTTATCGGCAAATCGGCTTTGAAAATGATCGATATTGATAATCGGCTAAATCTTTGATATCGATGCCGATAATCGGCCAGTTGGATAATCGGTCGACCACTAATAGAAACCCATCTTTTTAAATCGGACCTGAGCCACTTCCATATGTGGTCCTAAATCAGATACAGGTCTTATGTTTCGCAATGTGACCTCTGTCTGAACGGTCATATCGGAATTCATGCTACTTTTGCGTCATTGTGGATCGACATGCATCACAATTCTCTCAAATCAGCGCACATCACAGCAGAGAGTCAAACACACCCGCTGACTTGACTCTTGCTTGTTTCTGTATGACAGCATGCTGCGTGTTACGTGTGACTGTTGTTTCAGTTTTTAACCATCACCAGTTCACACTGGAATCTGATATTGATCACATATAAAAAATAGTGTGAACAGCCGAACAAAAAATCTGATCTGAGCATTAAGGCTTGCATTGTGAATGGAGTCCAATATACATGTTTATAGCGGATGTAACACACAGGGTTTCTGCCAATCTCATATTAATCTCGAGTACTGTAACATTATTACTTTTTGCCTAGGTAGAAGGTTGAAGAGTCTAGTCGATGGAACACACAAAGTTTCAGGCTTGGGGATCAAGAATGACACCGATACAACAGTGCAGTTCAATCAGAGTCCAAAAATTATTGAGTATAGGTCCAATACTTATATTCATAAGAGAGGAAGTAAGATATGTCATGGAAAAATACCAGACCTCTATTAATATTATTCACGTGGTTAGTTCCTTGTTCTTAGAAATACCAGACCTCTATTAATATTGTTAGCAAAAGGCAGCATGATGTTCTTAGAACATTGAAACTTTCTGGAACATTCTGTTAGCTTGATCAGCACTTAAAATCGAGTAAGATTAGACATAATTCGTGAACAATAATCATTGAAATACATTTCACATAGTATGTGGGACACAGGCAAAACCCAATAGTACCTATAGAGTATTGTTGCATGCGTCATATCTACGAAGAGTATTTAGTTTGATCACATTTATAAAAGATAGATACAGCTATACGATTACTTCTGAAATAATACAATGCGTCCGGGGGGGAGGGGTAGACTGAACTAAAGCACATTGTCAACAAAACACAGACATCAGTTTCACTCACCGCATGCAGTTCATGTCCGGCATCTTTAAGCGCTGGGACGGCTCCATCTATCAGTTTCAAACAACTCTAAATCCAGCGTTATATCTAGTGTTTATATAACATTCATCACTCAAATGCAGTGAACAAACAAACACCTGAACTTCACCAACATATGCTCTCTCTCTCACTCTCTCTCCTGCACACAATTGAATGTGATGTCTGTGCATGCTCCTGCTCCTGCTCTCCTGTGTACGTGCCGTGTGCTTTTCTGTGAGAATTGTCCAATAAGGGACTAAGAAAATTTGTTATGAAACAGTTTTATATGTCGAAGTTAACTTTCTGAAACCTGTTCGATCACTGGGGGAGTGTATCGAGCACAGAAAAACTACGTCACACGCCCAACTCATCTTTTGACAAGTTGACCATGTTAAGCATGAGAAGACAACACGTTGCAGCCGCCTTTAAAATATTTTAGATTTATTAGGAAATCATTTCTTGAATAGATTCATATTATTGTCACGGAGCTGAAGATGCTCTTTTGTACTTTGATAGAAATGTGAAGTGTGACCTCACAGCTCATATTATAAAGCATATTATACGCATGTTGTGAATCAGGGTTTTTATATCAATTTTTATGATTTGTATTTGCTCAATAACTGATTTTTGTTGTTGATCTTTACTAAGGAAAAAGCACGTAAGGTTGCACTTTCATTCCTTTTATACTGAGGTGACTGTATGTGTGTATTTCATGTGTTTTCTTCTGTTAAAGTGTAAGTTAAGTCATTGTTCTAGTTTGAAAGCACACGTCTGTCTGCTGTACCTGAGCGCTTCACACCGCCTGACCCTGTGTCCTTTTGAACACGCGTGCGCTTGTTTTCGCTAGAGCTGTAACAATACAGGTCACGGCGGGCGTGCCGGGTGTCATTTATTAACTCTGGGGTGTTGGCCGATTTCAGGAGCTGGCCTTTGACCCCTACGAGACATACGCTCAGGACATCCTGCGCAGCGGCTTTCACGACCACTTCCTCAGTCAACTCTCTAAACCTGGAGCGGCTCTTTACCTGCAGGTCAGAGGTCACACACATTGCGTCACGTGAGGGTTCAGCAGTTCTGTGTGTGTGTGTGTAAACTTCTCTTTTATTCCAGTCCATCTGTGAAGGCTTTAAAGAAGCGGTGCAGTATGTGTTACCACGGTTACTCCTGACCCCCGTCTACCACTATCTGCATTACTTTGAGACTTTAAAGGTGAGTTTGTCCGAGCATCAGTGTGTCCTTGATCTCAGGTTGGCCTATATTTGAGTGTGTAGGATCCGTCAGAAGTCACGTGACTTTGAGCTCTCGCTCAAATCCCTCTAAACCGCTTTTCTGAATTCTTTCTGGGAGATTTATGAGCAGAAATGAGCAGGTCTTTGACTGTGAGTGGTTGAGTATGGCAGGAACCAGCTGACCTGAGACAAACGTCCGTCACACACGTGATGATGATGAAGAACGGGGGATGACTGCAGTGCTGTATCGTCTTCTGTCTCTCTGTGCTCTGACTGTGATGTCATGTGTGCTCAACAGCAGCTGGAGGAGAAGAGTGAGGATGAGGAGGATAAAGAGTGTTTGAAACAGGCCATCACAGCTCTACTGAACCTGCAGAGCAGCATGGAGCGAATCTGCTCCAAGAGTCTGGCCAAGAGACGACTCAGGTACACACACACACACCAGCCCCTAAAATAGCCTCTGAGCCGGGACATGGGGGGGTGAGGGGGGTCTGTTGCGTCAGGGTTTGGGCCGTCCGACTATTATTGTTCTCAAAACAACACAGAGAGAGAGCGAGAGAGCGCTGCGTGTGACTCCGATCGTCTGTGGTTTCTCATGATCGTCTCACATGTTCTCCTGATGAGACTTTATGAATCATGACAGTCTGATGGTGTTTGCTGTAGTTTCATCTGCTCTCATATGGGGAAAGGATGGCTGATCTTACGGTACGTGTCTTTGCTGGATATGAACACACTTCCTGTCTGACTTTGGCTTGTGTGAGTTTGTGTTAAAGTAGTCTGGAGCTGTGTGAGCGTTTTCTGAGATATTTCATCAGTTATTGTGTTTGCTCATTCATGTTCACAGATGGACTGTGTTATTGAAGTGTAAATAAGTCCACTAACTTAATAAAAGTGTGTCTTTGTCAGATTTTCTTGATGTCTTCGTGTGAGATCACACTGGGCTCTGGTCAGCGGTGATATTCTGAGCTCTCTTATTCCCTGATATCACACAGCTCATCCAGTACTGTGACTCCTCTTTACTTCACAAACAAGAAATGCTTCATGTTCTTCATCATTTGCTCATAAATGTCTTTGTTCTTATGAACACAGAGAAAGATATTTGGAAGAATGCTCATAACCAAACAGATCTCAACACCCATTGACTCCCATAGTACGAAAAAGACTACCTTTTTTATCTGTTGAACACAAAATAAGATATTTTGAAGAATGTTGGACAGCAAACAGTTCTGAGGCACTTTTGACTACAATCATATTTTTTCCTACTATGGGAGTCAATGGGGGGCAAGATCTGTCTGGTTATAAGCATTCTTCCAAATATCTTCTCTGTGTTCATCAGAACAAACACATTTATACACATTTGGAACAACTGGAAGGTGTGGAAATGATGACAGAATATTTTTTTTTTAGGTGAAGTATCTCTTTAAAGGTGAAGTTTGTAACAACTTTGCAATAAAATCAATGTCCATCTAATCAACATCTTCAGTGTTCAATTTAGTGCAGATCTTTACAGATTACTTGGTGTATTACATTAAAATAAAGGGAGTGCGATTCAAAAGCATATGGCTGCACTTGAATCACTGTTGTGGTACTTTAATACGGCAATAGATTTGCTCAGCGCCGCATTGAGTTGAACGCGTCTTTTCCTGAAGATATTGATCAGCTGGTTCAGGTGTGTTTTATCAGAGTTGGGTCTATACTCGGCAGAAAAATGGATCTCCGCAGCCAGGGTTGAGAACCACTGGTGTAGAATATCCAGGATTGAGTTTAGACACCATAACTGTACACAAAGCATTTCTCTCCAGTGTTTTATTGGTGTTTACTGCTATCGTCTCTCTCTCTGTCACCAGCGAGTCTGCGTGTCGTTTCTACAGTCAGCAGATGAAGGGCAAACATTTGGCCATCAAGAGGATGAATGAGATTCAGAGGAACATCGACGGATGGGAGGGGAAAGACATCGGGCAGTGCTGTAATGAGTTCATCATGGAGGGTACGCTGACCCGTGTGGGGGCCAAACACGAGCGCCACATCTTCCTGTTCGACGGTCTCATGATCTGCTGTAAGTCAAACCACGGCCAGCCGCGTCTGCCGGGAGTCAGCGCTGCGGAGTACCGGCTGAAGGAGAAGTTCTTCATGAGGAAGGTGAGTTCAGGAGATATTCAAAATGGAGTGATGATCAGTGACAGACGTGTGACGCATCTGTCTGATTTTCCACAGGTGCAGATAAACGATAAAGACGATAAAGAGGGCGAGTATCGGCATGCCTTCGAGATCATTCTGAAGGATGGGAACAGCGTGGTGTTTGCCGCCAAATCTGCAGAGGAGAAGAACGGCTGGATGGCTGCGCTCATCTCACTGCAATATCGCTCGACCCTTGAGCGCATGCTTGACACAGCCATGCTTCAGGAGGAGAAGGAGGAACAGATGAGACTTCCAGGAGCTGAAGTCTATCGCTTCGCTGAACCCGACTCTGAGGAGAACGTTGTGTTTGAGGAGAACGTCCAGTCCAAATCTGGCATTCCTATCATCAAAGCCGGAACTGTGCTGAAGCTCATAGAGCGCCTGACCTTTCACATGTATGCTGGTGAGTACATATCAGACATGTCAAATAAAGCATGCTGGCTGAGCCACATCAGGTGTATCTCATTGCATGAAGCCGGTCAGGTGTAGCACTTTGGCTAAGGCACGTCAGGTGTAGAGCGTCGCATGAAGCGGGTTGGTTGTAGCGCGTCGGGTGTAGCGGGTTGTACAAAGCGCGTCGGGGGTGGCAGAGGGCATGAAGCACGTCAGGTGTAACGGGTTGCATGAAGCGGGTGGTGTGTAGACCGCTGCATGAAGTGTGACAGGTGTAGCATGTTGGCTGAGGCATGTTGGGTGTAGAGCATTGCATGAAGCGCATCAGGTGTAGCGGGCCGGCTGAAGCGTGTTGTGCGTTGCATGATCCGTTGCTGTTGGTTGAGGATTTGCTGTAGTCAGATGTTAGAGCGGTGTGCTGCTCCACTAATGCGTATTACTGATTTATTTCACAAGTTTGAGGCTCAATAACAACAACTCGGTGAGCAAACAAAAACACAAGCTGTAGGTCTCATCTGACCATATTAACTCTCCTCAAATTCAGAGTTCCACCTGTTTGTGTGTGTGTGTGTGCGAGTAGGTGTGTTTGTGCTTATGAACGAGCGTGTGTGCACGCATGTGTGTGTAGATTAACTGTTGAAACAGAAGCTTGTGCTCCATCTCTTTACATAAAAGTTACATAAGAAGTGTTGTGTGTCAGGGTCACGTCCAGGCCGACACACACTTGACTCTCTTACTGTGATACACACTGAACGCAATACACAGAGATCTGAAGAAAACATGCTTCACAACAGAATGATTGTGTATTTCATTTGTGTGTGAAGTGTGATGTGGAGATTGTTGTCATGAGATTGATGGGATGTGTGTGTCTGTGAATTCTTGTGACGGGCGTCCCCTCGAGAACATTTCCTCTTCATGAGTGTCTGAGGTCAAATATAGCAGCCGGCTTTCCACTGGAACCTCCAACACCTCTAATGACACCACACGTGTGTGTGTGTGTGTGTGTGTGTGTGTGTGTGTGTGTGCGTTTGAAAGACAGATCATTATGGGTGGAGAGAGAGAGCTTTAACACACAGTCACTGTATTTCTGTGACTCTACATTCACTCCTGGAGCTATTTTAAGTGCGTGTGTGTGTGTGTGTTGTGCGTCAGCAGTGTGTCTGTTTCCTGGCTAGAATAATTCCAGGCTGATTGTTTGGAAACACACACTGAGGTTCTATTGTTCCAAAGCACAGAAACGTTCCATCATGCAGAAAACTCTCACAGCACCTTCACTGTACGACTCAATGACATGAAAACTGAGTGAAGAAACGCTGCTGTACACTGATGAAGATGATCTGTGAAGGGCTTTATATGAAATAAGTGTGTTGAGAACTTCAGTTTGGTTTCATTTGTGTGTTTTTACACTCTGTGTATTCCTAAACCGACAGAAACTGTTTTCTGAATGTGTTACAGATCCAAACTTTGTCCGAACGTTTCTCACCACGTACAGATCGTTCTGTAGACCTCAGGAGCTTCTGAATCTGCTGATGGAGAGGTGACACACACTCATTTAGTTTATTTCTCTCACCAACACCTTGATCATCATGTTTAGAATGTCCACATCTCCTCAGGTGATGTTTGAAATGGCTGCTTTTTCAAACCAGCTGTTTAATGTTATTGTAGATGACCATGTCAAGTATTTTAATCCTCAGGTGATTATAGTCCATTCAGTTTAACACATTTTACGCTTTCTTGCTTCATTTTACAATATTTCCAATTAAATACAATTTGTATTTTTTAGAAAATGATTTAAAGGATCTTCTAATCTGATGTAATCTAATGTTCGTGTGCGGCAGGTTTGATATTCCAGAGCCCAAACCCACAGAAGCAGATCAGATTGCGGTGGAGAATGGAGAACAGCCTCTCAGTGCTGAACTCAAACGCTTCCGTAAGGAGTTTGTTCAGCCCGTACAGCTCAGGTACAACACGACACACCCGCACACGCTCAAACAGACATGACTGCTCATATCTCATGCTGTCCGTCCATCCGTCCGTCTGTAGGGTGTTGAATGTGTGCAGGCACTGGGTGGAGCATCATTTCTATGACTTCGAGAGAGACGCTCAGTTACTACGACGACTGGAGGAGTTCATTGGAATGGTCAGAGGTACGGACACAAACTGGCCTATGATTAGAGGATATTCACATGCGCTCCGTCCTGATCTCACACGAGTTATGTGACCTGTCCGCAGGTAAAGCCATGAGAAAGTGGGTGGAGTCTATCACAAAGATCATCCAGAGGAAGAAACAGGCTCAAGTGAACGGCCCGAGTCACAACATCACGTTCGAGAGCTCGCCCCCGCCCATCGAGTGGCATCTGTGTAAAGCCGGACAGACGGATCAGTTCGATCTCATGACCCTTCACCCCATCGAGATCGCCCGACAGCTGACGCTCCTGGAGTCTGACTTCTACAGGTGCCCTCCCCATCACATGATTTCAACAATCAGAGTCAGTCATGTCAACAAATACTGCTGCCGTCACACGTCACGTAACTAAAAAAACACATTTCAACTGATACCACATGAAAGAGACTTTTGTGGGTTAACTTCAGTGCTTTATTGTCTTTGTTTTATTGTCTGGACTTCCTGTTTGTAGTTTTATTTTCTGCTCAATTGCAGTCTGTCAGTGTAGAAAATGGGCCACTTTAACACAATGGAGCGAAACAGCTGTGACACACACACACACACACTTCCTTCACCTCTGTGGGAACAGGCAGTGAGCGTTGTACCCACCTCACCTCTGTTTCCCATGAGGCCGTTCTGCACACCGTACACACAAACACACACACACAGTGGAGAATCTTCAGGGTTTTAAAATCTCTTTGACCATCAAACATATTTCAGCATTTTTTCCCCTGTGAAGATGTTGACCTCACCATGTTTATTATGAGCAGATCAATGCTGTGATGTGATTGGTCACAGCGTATTTGTGACATAGAGAACTGGGGTGTGGCGAGGCAGTGTTTTTGAGACTGGTGGGCAAACTTTGGAGTAAAACTACTCGGCAGTGAGTGCTGATGAATGTGATGAACTTACAGTACACAGGGTTTGTATGGGCTAGTTGCACAATATTAGATGTCTGATCAGCGAGTGCAGGCGGGCTTATTTCTGCTCGCATAACACTGTGTGTGAAAATAAGGATTAATTTGAGCGTTTTTTAGATAAAAACAAGAAACTTATATATCAGTGATATGACAGAAAGACCTCTGTACATTGCTGAGTACCTCGATAAGCCTTACCTTTATCAAAAAACACTCATATTTGCCGCCTTATTTTCACACACAGTGTTATACGAGCGGAAATAAACCGGCTCGCACTCGCTGGTCAGAAAACTAATATGGCGGCTTCATGCAACTAGCCCATTAAAACAACAGATGTGTTCAACAGTGTCACTGCCTGATGTATAAGTGTATTGAGTTGTTGAGTTGACCTTCGACCTTCCTCCTTCAGGGCGGTTCAGCCGTCAGAGCTGGTGGGCAGTGTTTGGACCAGAGAAGACAAAGAGTTGAACTCACCCAACCTGCTGCGCATGATCCGGCACACCACTAACCTCACGCTGTGGTTTGAGAAGTACGTCTCTCTCTCTCTCTCTCTCTCTCTCTCTCTCTCTCTCCTGTGGATCATTCGGTGTGAATTCACTCTTGAGGTTCTCACGCTTTCCTCACCTCTCTCAGGTCTATCATAGAGACAGAGAACGTAGAGGAGCGCGTGGCCGTGGTGTCACGGATCATTGAGATCCTGCAGGTGTTTCAGGAGCTGAATAACTTCAATGGTGTTCTGGAGGTGGTCAGTGCCATGAACTCCTCACCCGTCTACAGACTGGATCACACGTTTGAGGTGAGCACACACGCACACAGCAGTGACGTCGCAATCACACGGCTCGTCCTCGCTGCCTTTCTTGAAGATCAGACAGGAGATTTCTTTGAGCTGTATCTCTGGACAGGGCAACCATGACGCCATTTACCAGAAATATACTAAATATAAACTTGTTTTACAACCTCAACAGCACAGAAACAAGATGAAGTGTGAGAATGTAAACAACATATGAAAAACAAGACCAAAGTCAGATTTGTATTGTACAGGTCTGGCCATATTTTTATGATGTGACGTCTGTTGACTAGGCTGTTTACCAGTCAGAGATTATGTTAAAACAGGACTAGGCCTTAGTTAAATTGGGACATTTAAAGGGGTCATATGGCATGAACACGTGTTGTTCTGTGTCTTTGGTGTGTTATAAGTTGCACATGCATGTATTAGACACATAACATCGCAAACATTTAAGTGTGGGAACAAAAGAGTCATTCTATGTAAAAGCGAATGCTCACCCAGACCTGCTTGAAACACCTCTTGTAACCACACCCTCACAAATCTACATCACTACACACTGGTGAACTGGCCAATCAGAGCACACCTCGCTTTTCAGAGCCATGAGTTTTGTAAAAAATCGGTGTGTTTCATAGAGGAGATACAGAAAATACAGTGTTTTTAACCTTAAATCCTGTTTACACATTGAGTTACATCTAAAACAAACCATAACATTCTTTCAGCCGTGTCATATTAGCCCTTTAAATAGATTTACAAATAAAAACCCTTACTTGTGAGCATTTTGACAAAGAATGTTTATTTGTTTTAATCTAGGACTTGTTTTTAACCCTGTACGGGAAAAAAAGTTTTAATTTATTTTCTTTGTTTGAGTTTTTGTGGTCGTTCTATTCAGTCTGTATGAAGAACTGTAAATGTTTTCTATTTGACATGTTGTTGAGAATATGGTGTATCATGGAGAGTCAGTGCTGTGTTCTGTCATGAGGGTGATGGTGACAGTAACGTGGTCTTATGATGCTTCTTCCAGCAAATCCCGAGCAGACAACGGAAGATTCTAGAAGAAGCTCACGAGCTCAGTGAAGATCACTACAAGAAGTATTTGGCTAAACTCCGGTCCATCAACCCCCCCTGTGTGCCCTTCTTTGGTACGTCTGTGAGTCTAGTGTTGTCAGTTCTGTGTCCGTGTTAAGATCAAACCCTGTGTCATCTCTTCAAACATTTCAGGCATTTACTTAACAAACATCCTGAAAACGGAGGAAGGAAATCCAGACTTCCTGAAGAGACACGGCCGAGAGCTCATCAACTTCAGCAAACGGAGGAAAGTGGCAGAGATCACGGGAGAGATCCAGCAGTATCAGAACCAGCCGTACTGCTTGCGTGTGGAGAGCGACACACGGGTGCGTGACATCTCACATCACGGTACTTCTGCATCACGCCACGTTACAGACGGACACAGATTCACTCTTGTTGTGTTGCAGAAATTCTTTGAGAACTTGAACCCCATGGACGACATGATGGAGAAAGAGTTTACAGATTATCTCTTCAACAAATCTCTGGAGATCGAGCCTCGTAACGCCCGCACGCTGCCTCGATTCGTAAGCGTCTCCGCTCATCACATGTAATGTCAGGCAGTAGAATGCAATGTTTAAACTGTGATGCTGTGCTGTGACAGGTGAAGAAGTACCACTATAATCTGAAGTCTCCGGGGGTCCGGCCATCCACCGTCCGCCCTGGCACCATGCGCCACCCCACGCCGCTGCAGAACGAGCCGCGGAAGATCAGCTACAGCCGCATCCCGGACAGCGAGACAGAGAGCAGCACGACATCCGCTCCCAACTCGCCCCGCACCCCCCTGACCCCGCCGCCCGCCTCCAGCTCCACAGAGATCTGCAGCGTGTTTGACTCGCCGCAGGGGCCGTCCAGCCCCTTCCATTCCAGTATGTCAATCATTCCCACACACATATGATGAGATCTACAGCCGGCCCGTGTGTTTGATAAAGTCTCTTTATATAAGCACAGAGATATGAGAGGTTGTGCAGTATCATGAATCAATCACAGACAACTGTCATGAACAGAACTGAATCTATTGTGTGTGCGTCTGTGTGAGGGCGTGTGTATGCATGTATGTATGTGTGTGCGTGCGTGTGTGTGAGACGTATGAAATTGACCGCTGATCAGCTCTTATGATGGTGAGACACATCTGTCACTTTCTCTTTTCTTTCTCTCTGCTTTCTCACAGACAGCGACAGTATTTTTGCACCGGTCGCACTGCCTCACGGCCCACGTTAGTATAAACTGTCTGTCTTTCTGTTGTCAAAGCATTACCATGTGTGTAAAAATGACAAATAT